>VTON01000001.1:4585000-5185000 GCA_009617725.1 Hydropsyche tenuis | reverse complement strand
GGACCCCACTGTCCCGGACCCGAGACTCCCGGGAGTGGCCCGAGACTCGCGGGTCCCGGTTTTCCGTCGACGTGACAATTATCTGCGGCTCGCCGCACCAACTTTTCAAAAGCTCCCGTGATTAATCGATCACCTGTGCCACGCGGGCAACTTTCTCGTATGTGGGCGTGTGTGTCGCGGGCAAATATTGCGCCGGGTCTGATTTTTTCGGCTGTCTAAAGAAAAAAATTTGGGGGTGATTCTCGAAGGTCTCTCGGGTGATGCTTTGTCATTTGAATGGAGCTGATTGGGTGGTGTTTGTTGGGTTTCGTTTTATATAATAATTATTATCGAATCGTATGTATTTGTAGAATAGGATTTTTTTGATATATGGAATTGAATAGGTAGTAATCATAATTTTTATATTCGGGATATACGATCTTAAAATATATTTGAATAGATTCAGATTTAAATAATTTTCCATTAAATAATATATTCTATTCAAATAGTCTCCATAAGTATGAACTTCGATCATTTTCATCCTCTATTGGCCGCAGATACCTAGTTCTGATTCGGGTCGCATTCGAAGTTCGGTTTCGCATCGAAACGACGTCTCTCTGATTATAATATAGATTGCGAAGACGACGCTTTACTTTTTTTTTGTTTCATTCGTCGCGATCTTTCTGCTTCTCGAGTATATATACGTACTTTCTCCCTCCAGAACGGCCGTCGAACCCTTTTTTTCCGTTTTCCCTCCCCTGGCACGGGAAAATTGAGTGCATATAGCGAGAAATTGGCAGAATGTGTTCGAGCGAGTCGCCTCCTTTTTATATATCACATATTATATTATATGTGTATCATATACGTGTGTAATGTATGGCCCAGGTCCTGTGATAATGCAGTCGAGCGAAATCCTGGCCGAGAGGAGATTGTCGCCATCCATCTTTGGACGCGTGTTTGCGAAGCCGATTCAGATTACGGAAGGGCCTCGTGACAATGTTCATTTACAATACGAAAACGTTCCGAATAAAATGTGAAAGGACGGCTTATAAAATATACGAATGCCGAAGGTCTTTAGCGAGGATGGGTCGCTTGGGTTGGTGTTGCGTGTTTGGATTATGAGTGTTTTGTATGCGATGGGTTAAAATTCTTCAATTTGTTTTTTTTTGATAAATTATGTACATGTGTCTGAGATGAACTGTCGCCGTATCTGTCGGTCTGTATATATCATACAAAGTTGGTCAATGGCGCATTTTAATTGATTGATTAATCTCAATCTTTTTTATTATGCAGTTGAATTTGTGTGAACAGTTCGTGTTCCCATTTTTGACGTTTATGTATATATTTTTTAAATCAAATGTATAAAGTTCATTTATGTAAAACTGGAAAATTTATGTTAGCTTGCATAAAATTAAAATATAATATAAAATCATTCCATAATGTTAAAAACTTTGGGGATTCCATAATAACCGGCACTTCCTTTTTACAACATTCGCATTTTTTGCACACCTCTTTGAAAAAAATATTTTCTCACAAAATATGTAAATATATGGGTCAAATAACCTTAAAACTGTGTACATTGAAACATGAAAAGTATACTATCACGAAAATATTATAATAAGAAAATATAAGACCATGTACTTAAATCTTGAAAAAAATATATGTGTTGAGTACGCCGTTTGAGTAGATACTCTCATTTATATTGCCTTTTAGTTTCGATGTTTTTTTTATATGGAATATTAAAGTATTTTTCATCATGTATATTCAATGACAATCTTTTTTTTAAGGTTTCTATAATATTTTGCGAAAACATGATTAATGTAAATTTTTTATCTCAAATCATATTCAAGGAAAAAATAAAACTTTCACTTTCATCAAATAGATCTGATACACAACATGAGATGAAAGCTATTCACATTATATAATATTAATAACATCCAAGTTCCGTATAACGAATTGTAGTCCACATATGTACTTTGCGAAAAACATGAAATATCTTATTGAAATTCGCAACGACGGATATATCACGTTACACCTTACACACACAATCCGCACAGCATAATAACATATAATATTATTTATTATACGTTACATGGGCATCGCCACTTTCGACCCGAGTTTGCCAAGTTTCCGCGATGGAACTTCGGGTCGGCGGCCAACGAGCGTTTCTTCGCTGAAAGGCGGTAACAAAGTGGAGGCTTTCCCGCTTAAACTAGTCCCTCTCTTTGCCCCTAACCGTGGTGGCGTTTCCTCCAACAAAAGCCCTCTAACTAATGTTATCCCTCGTTCGCCAAAAGCAAAGACTTCTTCGAGCGGTCGGGGGAGTCTCGATAATGAGTTCTCGCATTTGTATCGGGACGGGTTCGAGTACTGTTTCAGGAATTTCGAAATCGATGGTGCTATGATTGTTTTGTGTTGTTCGAAAAGTGGACGGTTTTATATGTGGAGAGTTGCATTGTTATTTAATTGTAGGATATTTAGATATTCACACTTAAAAATAATTTGTTTCCCCTTTTATGGCGAAAGATAGTGCCACGTTAACGTTACAGAATAATTTTATTTCTTACAATTAGTATATATAAATATGTCTGGTTTATTTTATGATGTTGTACTCGAGCTCAATTTTGTAGTTGTCATTTTTTTTTAATTATCGTTTTTCCGAGCACATAAAATCGCTTAGCTAGTTGCTATGAGTAGACTAGAAGTTCTGAAAATAATTTGGGATTGGGTTCGTGCCAAGGCCACTTAGTGGTAATAGCTTATATCCTCGAGCTAGCTTCTAAAGCGAAGTCCTCAAATCGATAGGCGATAATAACATACTGTACGTGCTTGTCAATTATTTGTTCGTAATTGAAGTCTAAAATTATGAAATCATTGTTGAACGTTCTAAGAACATAATTTTAAAAAATATGATTACAGATGTAATGCATTTTATATAATTAGTTGCACATTTGTATCATGTAACATATGTATGTATATGTAGGTTAATCGTCTTATATAGAACACTTATTATTCCCTACTAAACACTAAATTTAATCAGTTCCATTAAATATGAAATAGATCAACAATTTTTTTATTAGGATAATAGGGATCAAACATAATGAAATATATTTATATCCGTACAAACAAATAAATTTATTGTTCTTATGAAAATTAATATTATATTAACATAAGAACAATATCAGTCTATGTGAATTTTTACAATTTACATAAAATTAATGAATAGAAATTTCAATAAAATCTACAAAAACTTTTTGGGACACAAATTTTTGAAGCATGAGTTTTAAGTACATAACCTTCTTTGCACACACAACCGAAAGGCTTTGGTTTTTTTCTACAAGTACGTTTTTCAGGATAAGCGCATGTTGCTTGCCGACATCTACTCATATTAATTACCAATATAGAATTTGGATCTGTACAAAATTGCGTAGAAAGGATGCATTCTCCTGCATCATTCCGATATCCTTCAATGCAATCTGATTCTGAAAAAGAGTTATCCGAAAATTAGTCACAGGCATTCTCTGGTGGATAGAGTTCGAAAACTTTGTTCAATTTACACAAAAAATTCAATACCTGAACATTTTTTTTCACTGGAAACTATGTGAAAAATCACAAATGTGCAAATCCAAATCAATACAGATCTCAACATCGCGGCTTATGGCGAAGTATTGCGGGTTTGTTCAAAATTATGTTCATTATGTTTATATAATAAAAAAACAAATGGAATAATCCAATTGAATCTATATAGTGTTTACAATTTTAGTTTGTTAAAGCAGACCTTCTTAATCTTTTTTCATTGATATATTCGAAGTATGAACGAAAAATATTTGATCAACTTATAATGGTTTACTAACTGTAAAATTGCTTGCATAAATTTTTCGGTAGGTATGTGTTTTTTTGAAAAGTTTGTTTAGCATGAAATTTCTGATGGTTTTTCTTTGGAAATAATGTGCATTTAATGTTTGATGAAAATGTACTCAAAAATTTCCAAAAAGTGATGGTTTTAATTATTGATTGAACAATTGTCGATATCTTAAATTGTGAATAACAGTCATTAAATTTAAATATGAATGTATAAAATGTAAAATGTTTGAATATGCATAAATGTTTTGGAGCACATTAAACCGATCACACTTACAATTAGTTTACACAGTTTTTATTTTCCGTATTTCGAAAAATTTAAATATCAAAAGAAAATTAATCATTTTATGCACGTGTCTTCTTATATGTGTGCAAAAATTTGCTAAATGAAACAAATAGTGAAACATTGTTATATAGATTTTATTTTTGTTGAAATTTTCTTAATGACAACTTTATTATAATAACGCACAGATTCAATTCGGCACCATAGATCTACTTTGGATAGTTATGGATGTTATATAGATTGTGGTAGATTAGATAGAAATTATGATCAAAAGTTTTTTTAAATAATTCGATATATGTTAAAATTATAATTTATGTTACAATTCGAGTCGAGAAAATTATAATCCTCGCATGTGCCGATTTGTCGCAGAACAACACTCCGAACTTTTGTCGCTTCGTCTTTTCGCCAGTTGAATACGGCCTTCCGATCCAACTCTGACCTTCAACTCCATTATAATAAATCATTCTTCTTTTGTAAAAATGTTGAAATATATTTCACGAATAAACTGACGGACGAGGCGCAGTTAAGGGGACCGCGCTGCCATTGAAAAGGGTCCTTTGATACAAAGAATATGATGTGTATGGAGCACAATGGAATAGTGAGATTTTCTTGTCCGTCTACGCGCGACAAAAAATGAATTTCGCGCGCGTATTCAAATATGTATAAAAAAAGCGTATAATTCGCATTGCAGAAACTGTGTGGGAGTAATGAGGATATGATTTGTGATGGTGGCATTTGAATGCGTGTTCCATTTTTGGGATTGTCCATTTATTCTGTAGGGGATTTTTTCGAGTGAAAGAAAAATATTTTTTTTATTATAAAAATAATGATGTACTAGATATTTCTCGGTCTTTCAAATTTTATTATGCTCTCCGATGAAACTTATATTATATATTGAACAATTGTTATTTGATTCGATTAAATAATATTAATGTATGTCGACGCGAAAAAAGAACACATTATTGTAAATATTTTCTTAATTTCCACGAATCGCGAAGAATAATAACAATTGCAGTGCTTAAACGAATATATAATATTTTTTTATATCTATTTTTTGATATGCTGACTGATACGTTCGCAATATCTACTGTAATATTTACTAAAAACATATGTTTTGAATCAATCTGTGTTTGTATTGATCCAACTTCGCTCGACCGTCATAAAAAATATGAAATTATTTACGACGATACATTATTGATGTCGAAAACGTTTCCGAATAAATATTTACAATACATTTCATTACAGAGAGCGTTATTAAATCCGTACATATCAATTCGTACCTTATATGAATATCCATTGAAACAACTTTAAAATATGAATCTATCTCTGAGCGATCGCCCGCATCCATATCTACGGCGAGCAAACGTCAAGAGCAAATTTACATATTATATACGAAAGGTTTTTCTCATATCCTGTGCGATAGTCGTAGGACCCCTCTTCTGCACCGCTGGTCATTTTTCTCATATCCTTCGGAAGCTTGTCTCCGAAATATCGCGGATTTTATTACGGGCACTGGCTTTTGTTTAAGGGCGGCCCTAGATCAAGTTCACCGCGCACTATCACATATTACGCACGCGAATTCTGGCTAGATTACGACGGGGTTTTAAGAAAGACGTTAATCGTCGCAGTGGGTGTTGAAACGTTTGCAGAACGCCGGCTCAGGGCTCAGACATAAAAGCACCTGGCCCGGTAAAAGTGCCCTTACGCTGGGCAATTTAATGCGAGAACCGAGGGCATTACGCAAATGCGAATCGCGCGAGAATTATTCGAGTGAATTTTAGTAACGATATTAAGCCGTCGGGAGGAATTAATTGCGAGCGTCGTTTCTCGGTTGCGTTTCGGGAAATGTATAAAAATTTAATTTAGTTCGAGCGACGGCGGAATTCTTAACGGGATGTTTTCATTCATATGCGGGCTGTGAGACGTCCTCTGCGGGATAAGGTCGGAAGGTTTAGGGATTTTTTTGTGTGTGATAAGGGATAGGTAGCTCTCGAGAAGGTGGATACTTAAATTTTAGGTCAACGGTTTGCAGTTGCGTCTATCTTTTGTCCGTCGTATATATCGCTTAGCTTTGATGACGTTGTGATTTTTATAATATTAACTGAAAAAAAAAAAATTGATGAAAGTTTAATTTTCTTTATAAAATTTCCGGATTATAGTATATTGAAATTCAAATAATCGAGGAGTTTCATAGTTACTATATTTTAAAATGTAGAGTATCTTTTAACGTTTCAACGTGTTGAGAAATTTTAAATGTTTATATAGCTGAACGATGTTTCCAAGTGCTCAATTTTGATGAGAAAGCTAGAAATTGGAATATTATAAAACTTGTTCAATATGCACAATTGCACACTATGCGTAAATAATGAAACGTTAATATTGAATTAGAAAAATCGATATTTCTTTCCAATAAAGCCTAAATATACACTATCATATAAAAAATATCAAATTTCAAGATTTCTAAAATTAATATTTTTAACAAATCCTTAAGCGAAAAAAAAAATAAAACTTTCCCGACGTTAAACAGAAACTGATGGAGTTGATTCAATTTAATCACAATACAAAATTAATCCCGAAAAATAATATCTTTGAGTGTTTGCATTGCGTGGCGAGTTTAGATTTTAATTCGTCGGCAATTATAATAAGTAAATAAATAATCCCCAAGTCGCCGTTTTAACGGGACGATAGTGATCTCCTCGGCCGGGCCGGATCGCTTTAAGGGTGCGCAATTAGAGCGGAGTGCGGCCGGCCGTTATTAAAGTAATTCAAATTTCCTTTTAACCGCTCTTAACGGATTCGACTCGAATATAAAACGGACGAGAGAATATAAATAATTAGGTGGTCTGCAATTAATCACCTAGCTGCGAAAGTGCGGTCTGAAAGGACCTTTGACCTGCGAAAAACGCGTACCTATATTTCATTCGCTGTTTGCGAGTTCTTCGATTTGGTAAACAATGGGCTTTTTGTTGTTTGTTTGTTTGTTTGAGATAAATATCGTTTGAATGCATTTTGGTGTTGTTGATTAATATTTCCAATATAATTTTGAGTTAAATTTGTCTGTATATCGTTTGAATGTATTTTGGTATTGATTAATATTTCCAATACAATATTTGTGTGGAAATTAACATATTAATGAACTTTCTTGTGCAATTGCATTATTTCATTAGCGAAAACTCGTTAACGTAATAAGATGATAATTTATTATACATAATTAAAGTATTATAACTTTTCTTTAAAGAACACAAATGCGCACGTAATACTAATTAGAGTTCATCTTTTCCAGGTTGTGGCATATATGTAAGTTAGAGTGTGGCTGAAAGTTTAAATTTAAACACCCGCGCATTATGTAATTAATTTCTATAAACTTTATTCAACGTTTACCCTATTACGGCTTTTCAATAATTCAAAATGTTCTTCAAAATGACTTTCGAGAACGGAAAAGTTTTTTTTGAAAATCGTCGAGCTCATTCGAAACGTGTTAATTTCGGCGCGAAAAAACGCTCGGAAATGAAATTAACGAATATATTGCGGCTCCCGTGTATAGTTTGGCGTAATGAAACGCTTCGAGATTCCAGCACGAGCGGCGATTCATTAAATTAATTTCGCGGAGAGTGGCAATGTTTGGCCGTGAATGTCGCAGTCGAATTAATTTCGAGCGCCCTCGGCCCTTAAAATAAAACCGAAACGAGTTCATTTGCTAATTGAATAATTTAGGGCGACACACGGACGAATTTGCGTTTCGCTCCGCGACCCGTTATTATTAATTCTTCGCCCGTTGTTGGAGGTGTATATCAAATTTTCACTGTTTGCGATGAGAACCTGTTGGTGGTAAACTCGTCAGAATAGTTGGTATTCGGATAGTTGGTGTTGTCGTAAAATATTTGTGCTTTCATTATGCGGGATCAGTTGATTCTTTTTTGTTATGTTTATATCGGTGAAAAACGTATTTGTGAAACAAATTCACAAGCAATCATTTTAACGTTTGAGTTGTCGTTTATGTGTTTCGAATTTTATTGGACGTATCGAAATCGTGCGTTTGGAAATTCGTTGTTACGATTTTAGGGGTGTCGCAAATATTCAATTTAAAATTATTTAACGCATCCCTTGAAACCTATAAGATTTCGTACTTGGTGGTGATTCGTTTCTTGTACCGTGCCCGTAACACGATAATTAAAATACACTTTCGCGGAACGTTAATTAAGCCGTACAAGTTTACAAAATCTAATATTACGGTCGGGCTGAAAATTTACGTTGCATTTAAACCGTAGTGCATTAACGCTGTGCAAATATGACTGTGTGAGAACTTAATTCTAGAAATTAACGTTGCCATTCGCAAGTTCACATTCGACGGTGAACCTTTCCAACGCGTGTTCCCATCGCGGAATGTTTCCGTTACATTGCAATACGTTGTATTATATTGGAATATAGTGTGACTTGTGTGCAGTTCACACAACAACTAAAGTGTACGTCAGAGGCTTTGTTAACGAAGTTTTCTTTAATGCATTTTCTTGCAAGTTGCTTCTCGCGAAACCGGGCCCTGCCAACTTTCGGCGGGAATGTATGTTCGGACGTAAATCAGACAAGCTACGGTTTATGATGTTGTTGTTATGGCGGTTTATGGCCAATAAATAAACTGCGTTGTTAAAAAGTTCCAGCCGTGTTCGGAGCTTAACCCCATCCCTTAAAAGCAGCCATTTCGATGTCTCAACAAGTGTGGTGTATATGGCGACGAATTTGCTAAATGCTCTGGTTCGCTTCTTTTATCTGTGATTAATGTAGTCGAAGTGTTTTCGATAAAATGTAATAGAATTAAAGAATGTTTTTCGATTCGTTTCTTATGTTATGTATGTCTTTTGAGATTATTATAATATATCTATAAGATATCTGAAAGTATAATATATAATTATAATAGACTCGCTTGAATTTTTATTACTTTTGAGAATTTAAATTGAAAATTTTTGTATGAAAAATATTATTCTTATAATTTATAAAATAAAATTTTCTTTCACTATCGCTTTTATTTTATAATCTGAAACGAATTTATAGAGGAATATTTTTAACTAAAATATTATATTACATTCTTTGGAAATGAAAATCTCTAGAGGTGTTTATGAAATAATTTAATTTTGAAAATTGTTACAGAGAAACTGCATTCATTAGTTTCAATTGTATAAAAGTGTTTTCTCGGTTTTTACAAATCAAAAGTGTTTACTCGGTTTTTTTGAGCTTTAATTAAATTTTTCTATAAAAGTTAGCGCCAAAATTAATTGTTATGTCTCTCACGAATTGTTTTAAAATATAAAACATTTTTTTCAGAATTTTCCCCAATTTTTATCAGACAATACTAAACTTTAAGTTCGCAATTTAAAGTTTTTATAATTGAATGTTAATATGAATTGTATGTTACTTTTAAAATAATTATTATAAAGAAAACTCATTTCGAATATATTTAGCAAAAAACGCTTTTATCTCCAGCAAAAAATAATTTAACATGTTTGGCGGGGTAAAATCAAACGTAAATATATAATAAACATCGCAATTCGCTTATAAATTCATAATATTTTACATTTCGATCGACGCGGAGCAAAATTGAAAACGGTCCAATGCAAACACGATATCTGAGCTCGTTCGGGCTGAAAATTTTAACGGAATAGATTTTTCCGCAAACGCAGATTTCACTCACCCACCATTAAATAAGCTTTTTCACCGGTTTTTATTTCATTTTGTAAAATAAAAACGAAAACGTTTCCCGTCCGCCAGAAACGTAAACGCCCATCCGTTTTCGGGGAACCGTTGCGATATTAGCGTATTCGCGAATTCCCAATATTTGATTTACAGTTGTTTACCTCTACGGTGTGCAATTTTCGTACACACAAACATATATTGTGTAACAAAATTGAATTTGTTCGCGAAACGCATAAAAGCTATGATATACATGTACAATAAATTTCACCATCGTACCGAACGACGTGCATGGCCGTTGCATGATAATATAAAATATTCAGTTTCGCTCGGTTTATTTTCTCAAATATGAAAGATGGTTAGCGTGTTTGACCGCGTCTGCTATGCTAATTTCTCATGTATCGGAAAAAATGCGAAAAAATATTGAATGTATATAAATTAATTAATATTCGTTCGAACTTTGTCGCATCTGACCTCTTTCTTTGGGTCCCTTGTAATGTGTTTTTCTTCAGTGAACTAAAGAAAAACTGACATAATATAAAATGGACCAACTTCTGGCAGACACACTGCGGCCGAACGAACTTTAGATTGCAAGTTCCCTAACCGTCTTCCATTGCTGTCCATAAATAGCGAGTGTCCCCGAAATACATGCTTTGAATATCGCACTCGTTATGCAGTGTTTTCAGAACTTTGCATTGTTGTGGACCTCAAAGTCGACTGTACTTATTTAGCGTATCTTTTATTTCTTCAGTGCAGTTGTTTAATGGAGAAATTCGTATTTTGTTTTCAATGATTTTTTTTAAATTTAATATTTCAGCTTCAATGAAATTGAAGCGTTTTAAATCAAAAGCATTGAATTTCGATTAATAAATTCTAGACGATGCACTGAACTATGAAATTGCAGAAATAAAAATTTCATTCGTGCATAGCCTACATAAAAGATTTCTTAAAAGCATGTCTATCGCACAGATGTTTTGTCGGAAAAAAGGGAAAATTTTTGTTTCTCAATATGAAAAATAGCGAATCGAGGGCATCATCATTACTTTTGTACCGCTTTGATAGTCGTCGACCAACATTAAAGGGACATTAATAATTTTTTGGCGATGCCACAAAAGATGGAGTTCGCTTTCAAATTGGTCCGAAAGCCTCTCGAGGGCGCCAGGCAGTCACGCTAAATCATAATTTACGAGAATTCTTCACAACAATCCCTTTGGATAAGTCTCTATAGCTTCCGTTCGATGTCCTTTCCAAATACACTTAACTCCTTGAAGCAATAAACACTAATAGCTTCCAGGGAATTTTATGCGTTTCTTTGAGAAGATTTGCACGGTTTCGCTTTTGTACGCATTAGCAAAGCCTATTCCTAAGCTTTTATTTATTTACTTAACGAGTCTGTATATTTCCGCGAATTTAGAATGTTTCGATCTCATTAAAAATATTATATTAAGTCCATTTTAATTAAAGGATCAACGATTTAAAGAATTTGTTGAATTTTTTTTTGTTTCTAGCGTGAAATTTTATTCTGAAGATATAAATAAGATAAAAAAAACGATTATACTAAACATAAAAAGAATAAAAAGCACTTGAGACTTAACTTATATAAAATTTTAAAAATATTTAATCTATTTTCCTTGCGAACATAAATTTTTGATTTGTCGAAAAATCTTCGAAAAATGTTTAAAAATTTTAAATCGACAATATAATGGAGAAAAATTGCGGTTATAAATAAGAAACGTCTTATCGATATGACTTCTGCGATTGAGTCGCGGTACCACTTTTCCGCGCCATTTATTACAGAACTCTCACAAATTTTTATCTCTTTTATTTATATAAATTCATATATGTACATACATATACACAGAAAGTCAAATATATTTCTTTAATTTTTTCTTACATAAATATTGATATTTGCTTTATAAATTATTCAAAAAGTACGATAAGACATGCACGAAACGTGAAATTGATTTTAACAAATTCCGCATAATAACATATGGTTTTAACTGTTGCTAATTAAGCTTAAATTATTAATTCAAAACTGGAAGTAATATATTTCACAATAGGATACGCATTAAAGTTTAATGTTAACCGCTCCATAATATGTCTAGTGTTCGAATACATTTGTTCCTGTTTACCTTGTGAATAACAAATGTACATATATATATGATGAATAATGTTCCTTACATACACCATCTAAATAATTCACAAGAGAATATTTTTATATAATTACAAAAGCGGTAGTTTCCAGAATCACTAGAATTTAAAAGAAAAGTTGTCATATTGTGAAAAGTTTTCAAAGGAAAATTCTCGAAAATCATTCGTAAGCTTTCACAGTTTAAACCATGCTTTAAAATTTCAAAGGCTGCTTTTAATGGATACAAAAAAACGTCAATTTTTTTCACGCATCCATCCGATAGTTACATTAGTTTAGTTTTCAACTTTCAAAACAATTCTTTCAAACGACCATCACACATGAACAAATCACGCCTAATTCGAATCACACACACGCACCCAATAGATTACAAAGGGCGATAATCACGCCGACCCAAATCCCTTACGGCCATCTAATCATATTTGCGTCAACAAGACCGCACTCATATCCGGGCAAAGTAACCCCGTTCGTTTTGCCGCACACGGATTCATCGCCCCGTAATTGCGTACGTGAACATTTTCCATTATAGAGGAACGTCACGTGGCGTTACAACCCCACAATGGCCTCCGAAGAGGGATAGTTATTTTCGGGAGTTTTACGCGTCACAATCGGGTCGCGTTAGTGGTCCGGGCCCTTTATGGGGTCCTGTGGGAGCTGAGATTTGAATGGGGTCCCGCCGGTGCGACACGGTAAAGGTAAAATCTTATTGACCGCAAAGGAAGGTGGAAAAAATAAAGTAAAGTAGTCCCATGTATACCGGCCGGGATTCGCTGGATTTTTCGGGGTCGAATTAAGCGTTGCCGTTTCTGTAAATAGTGGGATAATGCCCCGTTTTTAGTATGTGCAATTTTATTTTTCAATATAAGGTAATTGTTTAAGCTTGGGTTGTTTGCTGAAACTATTTTTAGGAAATAATTCCGTTTAATCGTTTCAGTTATCAGCTCTTTATAAATTAATTATTCTCTTTATCACGATGTATAAAAATTAATATCATTTATTCGAAACAATAAAATTACCTTCGTTTAATTCAATCGTCTCTTTTACATTTACATTTAAAGTTAACACTTTTACAGTATTTCCTCTGGAAACTTTATGATATTTGAACGATTCTAGCGCTTTTCTCTATTTTCCCGCTGAACGGCGATGCAATTTGTTAAATGTTAAGCGTGCATACGCTTAAAAAGTCCGACTCTGAGTTATGGAAGTCGAGTAGTTTGCACAACGTAAGGGTGCACTCCTTCTCTTCTTTATGAGCCAAATTTCGAGATCACGTACGGACGTAAGCATCCGAGAGTGTTTGAACTCGCTATTTCCATTGAATAAAGCACACACTCGGTCTAAAGCTAGGATACGTTTGAATTAAAAAAAAAAGAAAATCTTTTGTCGTACGAATGTACTTCATTTCTTTGGTTACAATGTGGTCCATAAATTCTGTTGCTTTTTGCATATTTTTATGTGTGGTAAAATATTGTAGATAGGAAAGTGTTTGTAATTTATTGTTGACAGTTTTTTACATACAAGTAGTTATAATGAAAAGTGAACGTACTAGGATTTAGTTGCATATGTTAATGTATTAAAGTATTTGAATATAAATATTTTGCATATAAAATATTTATTTTAATGCCTATTTTTAAACATTCTTTAACTATTGTAATATTAAAATTTTGAATAGAGAAAAATTTTACGGCTCGTGGAATATTCTGTAAATTTCTGTTGAAACTGTGCATAACCTTTTGTTCCGTGTTTAAATAGAACTTAAATCCATAAACTGCTTTAATAGCACTAGGTACAATAGTAAGAGTTGAATTGGTTACTTTTAGTTTTATTTCATATTATAAAACGAATAATATCTTGAATTAATAAATGAAAGAAAATGTAATATCTATGAATTGAAGTATAAACAGATAATCCACTCAGTGAACTCGTATTTACAAAATCGAAAAATGATTCTGAAAAGCGATTTAACCGTATCGATCATGAAAAATATGCGAAATATAAAACTTAAGTAAATAAACGGAACGAGAGACGAAAGACGAAAGACGTTGCTCGGCTCGCAAAGCCACGCAATAATATTCGCGAATAAAAGCGTATTAATGGTTGCAAAGTGTTGCCGCAACAAAGAAAACGTATAAGCCTTATTTATGAATAAGCTCGGGCCCCGCGGCCTTAAAACACTGTTTGCTTTTCCCTCCTTTTTTTCAACCCTCTTTCTTCGTTCGGAAAAGCGTCGCAGAGGTGGCGGCAGTGTCGCCGGAAAATTTCCACCTTTTCCGGGAATTTTCCGCGCAAGCAAATCTTATAGGCCCTGTAGGATAAACAATATCCCTACTAGAGTGTATACTGCGTACGCCGACCGTATATTAGACGTTCAAACGCCTATAAAAATAAATTATGTACTTATCGGCCGCTTCTATATTTTACACTTTTTCGGTACGTTGTTCCACGGAACAACTCTGTTGTACGATTTATTGTTTACAAGGAATTAGATCAGCCTCCTTTCTTTCCGTTAAGAGTGAATTACTCTTGTTTTTTCAGATAGATGCTTTTAAGTGAGGGTATTTTTCAATTGTTTTTCCGTTTGTGTGTCGATCGATTAGATATTCGTCCATTATGTGATGCATTAACGAACTTTGATTACTCGTTAAGTAGAAAACAAATAAGTTTTACGATAATCGATTACTATAAAAAGCCTATAATTCTTAATAATGTTTTCACGATTTATTGCGTCGTTTTCAGCATACCATAAATTGAAAACGTTGTTGACAAGGATACCATTATTTTTCTGTATAGGGAGAAAAAAATACGTTTTATTGTCGAAAGTAACATTGTGATCGAAACATTTTGTTAATATAAACATTTCGAATAGAGCAGTCGAGATTTGTGAACGTTATAATTCCACTGTCATGAGCATATATATTTTACTTTATTTCGGTAGTAACATCTAATAAAGGATTGTATCAGAACTTTTATATTAGAAACATTTCTTCACTCACTGTTCGAAGTCGATACTTTGTACTTTCAATAAGATGCGTTTAGAATTTTGAGAATTCTCACTAACGTCAAAGAAGAACTCCCTTTTTCTTTTTATCCCTTTGTCTTTATATATATATTTTTCCAGTTTTTTTCCCTCGACCGGAATTAATCTCGCAGAAGGAGGAAATATGGGTTCGGTATCGTCACGCACACGCGTCCACAGTCATGTTAAGGGCGGGTCGAGAGGGTCAAAAATGCGGTTGACTCCAGGGTCTAATTGGAAAATATCCTACAATTTCATTTGATGGACCCGCACAGGTCGAGGGCGCAAAATATGGACTTGTACCCCTTTCCCTCGGAGAAGAACTGAACCCGATATATCGCGTCCGGGTACGTGAGCGGAAAATAAAGCGTAATTGTCGACGGCTTTGTGCTGCGGACGTTTCTGGCCACGTTTTGCGGCCCGAAAAGGACACGAGGGCCATAAACAGTAACAAAGAAAGGTCGGAATCGTATCTGTAGGAAGTCGGACGCGCAATACGTTGTTCAGCTGTCGGACGTCCCCTTGACTGATTGTTCGTCTTGTATATACGTGCTTGATATTTTTTTGGGATATTGATTGATTTTTTTTGTCGAATTTGATCGATGGGATCAAAATTGTTTATTTTTAGCATCGATGGACATAATATGACCGATTTAGTTTTTGTATTTATTTTTTCGACTATGATTAATTTGGACTGAGGTTATTAATATAATTTATGATCTAATTTTCTCTTGGCTGGTTATAAAATAAATTTCGCATATTTTTCTGAAATTGTTATTAGAGCACAATTGTGAATTCTCCAACGCGATCGTAACTTTCGTTCCAGACTTGAAAAAAATAAACTTTCTTCCTTCCAAATTTTCTGTCGACAATCACGTTCATGAATCTCGCAAAGCGCCGATTCCACTTTGCGACAGTGCAGTCTCGATTTCTCGACGAGAAATCTCGTGCCAAAACTGGCAGAATTTACGCGAATAATTATATAATATATTATAGAAACGCTTCATGCACGAACATAAACACGGACTCGGACGTGTCCCGGGCCATATGCTGCGGCCTCCGGGGCGTGCGCCTGTTAGATTGGCCCCAAGTCCCGAGACGGGGGCGCAATACCATCGTTTCCCAATATAAAAAAATTTGCATATCACATTCGAAATATACATAATATAAAACGTATCGTGTGTCGCGAATTTGACGTCACGATCGCGAAAGAATTGTATATATTCGCGCGTAATGAAATTTGCTCATAACGCGATTATTATGTATCATGCGATAACGAGATTTGTGTTGACTTTTCGTCGGAACGTTTTCGTGAATATGGCAATGTTTGCGAAAATGTTGAGGCGCACCGGCTCTACATACAATAATAAACGAGCCGCGAAACGTGATCGGCGCTACGCCCCTTTGGTACCCCCCATGGGCCCCTTTTCGGGCCCCCGAGTACCCCTTTTGGCCTCCCACACACCCCTGGAATGATTTGTCAAATATGCTCGAGCTAAAGGAGGCGTTTACTTGCGCGCTCCCACCATTTTTTCCATTCTACTAAATCTCGCGCGCGTGGCCATTTAAAAAAGAATCACGGAACGCTCTTGTCTGCGACCGAATCGCTAACACTTTCGCGCTACGTATGTAATTCCGTTTGGGAAAATCACGGCCGTAGTTTTATCGTATGTTTGTATGGCTGTAAAAAAATCCTTCGTTTTTATTTATGGGACGGAAAAACACGCGCGTGATCGTTTTTTCAATAAACCGATCGAGCGAAACTCGTTCGCCGCGAAACTCTTATGAATTTTATTTACATAAAATAAATTAGTATTACACCGGTGTTATGTGTGTGCCAAGTTTCCAGCACCTTTGGAAACATCGTTAGAAGTCTTCAACTTTGAGGTAATCGAATTCCGATGTCGCCAGATATGCCATAGTTGAAATATTTTTAAATCCACTCAACTTCCTTTTTGTTTGAAACAATAGATATTGGTTTTACTATCGCAGAAATGTAACTAAATCTCTCTTTTTTTATTTTAGAATGGAAAAAATCTTCCAATTTTCTCGTACGCTCGGAAAAAAATTTCCGACGTGATATTTTTCTAGTTTAAATGTATCATCACGAGAATTTCCACTGTCACTACGACGCGGACCTACCCTTTTCAAGTTCTAAACCTATTATACGCTCCAAAGGCAAATCCTCACTATGGTATTTTCTAGCGCAACAACAATGCAGTTTGACCAGTTCTATGATTATCGTTTTTCGCACCGCTTGAGGTAATCCTTCGAAATCCATAAAATATCAAACATCTTATTCTTTCTTTTTGAAAAGATAGAAGTGGAAATGCACCACAAACGAGAACAATTATATCTGGGAAAATTTCATTTCCCAGACATTGCATCTGCGCACTCACTATATGATGTATGGGGAGAAAGGTTGATTAATCTAAAGGAAGGACGAGCCCCGTCTGCTGATACAGGAACAATCTGCCCCCTAATAGAGATAAATAGCCGGATTGACGTCCCAGGACGATCTCAAGACGGATTATCTTCCGAGACTCGAAGACTCGTCCGATACCACTTGATGACGCTGCACCGCCCACTGCAATGCACCCGCTCGTTTAAAACAATCCATCTTAAATTTAAACCCATTGGAAATGAAAACTAATTCATTTTTATTTTTATTAAAAAAAAAGTTTTAGGTAAGTATAATATGCGAAGAATCAATTTTTAATAAAAACGATAAAAAATAATGTTTAAACATGATAAAAAAAAATATTGGAAGAAGAACCTACAGCAATAAAAGCATGAAGATGCGGAAGGGTGTACAAAGTGGAAAATCAAGTAATTGGCGAAGTTTCGAATCTGAAAGTGTCAAGGAAATTTGCGATATTAGTTAGGTACAATGTACTTAGGGCTCCGATGCCGGCAAAGCTCTCGAGGGTCCTCGTATCGCACGCCTCTCGTGACTCTCACGAGGGCTAATGGAATAAACGAAATAAGTGGAGAAATCGGATTTTCATCATTCGTGCACGGAAAATTCTTCGTTGCTGAACGAGAAAATTTTCCAACGAGAAAAACGAAGAACGTAGCGCTGATAAATTCGACTCGTACTTAGAGTTTGTTTCACTCTTTCGATATCTTCGTATCAATTTTGATCGAATCCAATTTCGATTTGAATACATTCGGATTCACAAGCACGATCGAAATTAAATAATGTCGCACTTATTACTGTAATTCGTTAAAGTAAATCTTTCATATATTTCGTATATACATATGTACATATATCAAAATATTAAAGTAGTATAAGAAAAAAATGTTTTGCGCTTAAATATTCTCTAGTTCATTCAGCTTTCAATCCGAAGTTTGAATCCATTTTCAATAATGAACTAAAACTCGCAGTTTGATCGAAAATGAAAAATGCAAATCTCCAAGCGTCACAAAATAAAGCGTCGAATAATTCGACGCGACAGTTTTATGGGCGACGAAGTTTAGTGCTGCGCAACGGCAGTTTTCTCGGAGAGATTTTCAATTGAGTGTCGGTTAGAGCGTGTAAGGAGTCAAGTCAGCTGGATGAAGCAATTAAGAGGAAACTTTAGCAGCACCAGAACCACCGCCCGCCGCCCATGACATCCACCTCTGAAGAGTTTCGCTTCTGAAGAGTTTCGCAGATGAGTTTTCTGGCCGCCCCCGTGGCGAAACTTCGACGCGGCGACGTCTCAATTTAAAATTAATTTATTATCATAACGTCGGTGGGCGGGTGGCTGGTGGAAAAAAATTCGAGAATTTGTATGCCTAGTCATCGTGTGACGCAAACGTCGCCCATTTTCGCAGAAGAGTGTTCTTTCGGTTCTAATTGAGCCGCCCGAGCGACGGGCTCAGGCGGCCAAATTAAAGATTTGCGTTTATATTGGTTCAAATTTGAATTTGTGCCGTTGGGGTGTTTTTATTTTTGTAAAACTATGCTTTTTGGTTTGATTGTGTAATGGTTGTGATGAAGTTTTATTACTTTTCGACTTTGACCGAACGAGTTTGAAAACTGAAAATTTCGTTCTTCATTGAATGTGTTCTTTTATTGCGTTATTTATTTTAGTTTTGAAATAAATTATATTTTTTTTCTGTGTAGACTAAAATAATGTTCGTGGTTAAAGAATTGTCACAAATCTCTGGAGAATTTTTGAATACAATATATTCGCCACATTCATGAAAAAATCTAAATAAAAAATAAACCCGTTCAAAAGAAATTCAATTGTATCGTTCGTGTGAGGTGCTTTCATATATTTTTGCCACGAAAAATAAATAAGAGATTTTCTATATAAATCGTTTTTGTGGCAGTGTTTCGCTTTTTTTTTGTTTGTTTTCTATATAAAATATTTAAACAGTATTAATTCTGTCCAAAATAAAATACTCTGGTAAAATGCATTTAAATCGAAGATTTTCTCGTGAAAGCATATTGATCCTTTATTCAAACAGATAGATGTATGAGATGCGCAAAAAATTAAATAAACAAAAGAACAGATTTAGCATAAAATGTCATTTCGAAAAATTTGCGTTTCATTTAAATGTAAATTGATACATCAAAGGTCACAAAGTTGAATGTAAAGCGATCAATTACGCGAAAAGCGAGCTTTTCACGTGTTTCACGCAGAAACAAACTTGGAGTGTGCTCATTTTTTTCAATTAATTTATTTTCGCTGAAAAGAAATCTTCCAGACCCAAGCTTTTATTTGATGCGGTAAGCAACGATGACCAATTCCAAGAATGAAAGATTTCAAATACAAAATTATCAAATCAACTATGGCATTTGAATTTAAAAAAAGCTATTTGTTAACATAATATTCAAATCAAGAATACGAATTCATTTGAATCAAATTTTATTATTTGAAAATACCATGAATATTTTTATTCCTTAATCCATTTACCACTATTTTGATTTATCGACTTTAGAGCAACTTTTCTCGACCGCCGCCATTTATTTTACACTGTCGCACGGTAATTCGCTGAAAATACGAAAACGTCTTAACGATTACAACATTTTTAATTAGAATATCCCTCGGTTTGTGCGGCAACACCGAGACAGCAGTAATTTAAACGAGAACCGCACTAAGTCCGCTATAAGGCGACGTAGTTACAAGCTGTTAGTGCCCTACGTGCCCACTTTTGCTCGGTCGTTTCTTACACGGCAAAAGCACTGTTTACTAAACGGAATATTATACCGGCTAAATTATGCCGACGTCTCGTAGAAGAAAGGCGTACGTTTTTTTGTTGAGCTTTTGAAAAAACAAATTCCGACGTCTCAAGGAAGCTCGAGACGCTCGTACAAAACGTATTCATTTGATGTTCGAAAAAACAGGGCGTCGGATTAATCTAGTGCGGTGGGGGACGTTTTGAATTATGTTTTAAATCATGTTTATTTTTTAAATTGAGTTTTCGTGTATTTTATTTGTAAATAGAAATTCTGACAAAAGACAGGTACTAATTCAATTTGTCGAATGTGCGCTGTATATTTTTTTACATAATATTATTTGCTAAATAAAATAAACGTATTTGGTTAATCGTCATGGTTACGTAATGTAATTTGACTTTTGAAATAATTTTTTTCTTTTGAAAATGTGACATTATTATGAATATATTTTTTAATTGGTTTTGTGTACATGTATTGTATACAGGTATAAAATTAAAAATCGTGCTGTATCTATCATATCTAATTTCTATTATATAATTTTATTTTATAAATAGCCTCACAAAGTATGAAACAATTTATTTTCATGATTTATTAAACAATACATAGCGCACATCACTACATTTTTCTTAATTGAAAATCGGAAAAACGTCACCGCTCCGCACTTCCGACGGATGTGCAGTTTAATAATTACGCTTTTTTCCATCGCTTCCTTTATTAACATTTTTTTTCGTACAAAAGCAAAATAAGAGACGTCACTTCCACGCGCGGCACCCCCATAAAAAAATATGGATATATTTTTAGAGTCTCGTTTCCCCTCTCCCGGTGGAAGAGTTCGGCTCGAGCATTTTTTCAATAAACCATATAAAGCGGCGCCTTCGCAGATTTACAGCCGGCAGAGCGTACATTATCGCTATTCAACGAACGAAAATCTCATCTCTCGTTATTAATATGAATACGATTTTTCGCCGGAACGAACATCCGAAGCGATTTTATAAAAAAAAAAATTTTTTTCGGCACGAACCGCACGCAAGTTTTTTTCGCGCGAGTGTTGCGCACGCGAGACGAGATGTGTCGGATCGCGAAATTTTTTTACGGTCGACGGAATAAATTTTCGATTGTAAATATTGCAGAGGATGCTTGTTATAATTGTTATTCGATTCTTCAAGTCGGAAGTCTTCCAGTGAAAATTCTCCGGTTTCAAAAGGCGAAAGCGATACCTGAAAATTTCAGTAGAACTTTTTGAGTAGGTGAGCGAAATGGGAATTCTAAATTTACACTTCAAAATAATCTCGGAAGCTTCACTTATCGAAATTAGTACTTTCAATTATATTTTAAGATTTATAAACTCGAAACAACTTGACTATTATAAATGGAAATCTGTAATTCTACTTGTAACATAGGCTTTGATCTATGCAAATATGAAAGGACTAAGTCGGGTTCTAAGACCATTAAGCTATTCTTATGTCGGATATCAAAATCACAATATGAGATTATTGCTATGTATAAAACTACATTTAACGTAACTAATCATTTCATATCAATGGAACAATACATACGCAAACATTTTTATACGTTCCGTTTCTACGCAAAGGGCATTGTTTCATAGCTTTTCGCACTGACCCTTTTTTCCCGCGTCGGCAAAGCATCAAAAGAATACGATTAGACATTTAATTGAAAGCTGCGAAAGTACCTATGGGGCAGGAAAACCGGGACGAAAACAACAATGATTACGGAAAACGAGAGACGAAGGTACAAAGATACAGTTACCGGTCGACTGTTCAGGCTGAATGGTAACTGGGGCCACGGACTTATTTGTCTCGAGCCTAATCGAAAATCTGTTATTTTCTCTCCGGCCTCTGGGATGGAGGACATTAGGGAGATTACTGGTCCGGGTCCAAAATGAAAACAAATAACCGGCTAATGGCCGACGTTAGGGCAACAAGCGACACATACTAATTTTTCGTCGAGAAAAGGTCGGTGGAATGCGCTGTTGTAGGAATCATCTCAGGAATGTGCTTTTAAACTGTGATTGAAGTGTCAAAGGTTCGTTTGATTCAATCTTAAGACGAGTTTCAAATTTATTGAATTTTTTTTTTTTACAGATATCAATTCGATAAACTTGTCTTACGTCCGTTTTACTATCTAATAAAAGAAGTATTTCTATTTTTTTTTCTCTAATACACAGAATCGTAAATGTTTGGAAGTATCACACATCGTTTGAATATTTCCACATTGAACCACAAATTTAATTTACACCGATCGACGTCGACCGATAGCTAGCACTCGACGCCAAAGGTTCTAGAGTTGAAAAATTGGCAATTGTCAATATCGACAATGCGCGTCTCGATTCAGCAATTGTGGCATTCGGATCTCTCTATACGGCGGTTCGAAAGCGTGAAAATAGGGCTTCTGCAAAAAGGTCCAAATATTGGATTTTCCGCGTTTGGCACACATGTGCCGAACCGACCAATATCCTCGAGTCACGACCGTCCTTAATCTTCCCTTAAACCGATTCAAAAATGAAAACGGACGAAAAAATACGAGACGATCTCTTCACCTGCTTACGGGACCCTTCCCATGCGAACTTTGATCTCTCTATGGTCTTTCCATTGTGATCGTTTTGTGTATGATTTTCTCTGTGTAGCGTGGTGAGTGGGTTGCGTATCGTTAAGATGATTAATGGTGCTATTGCGTGACCGTCAATCGTCCCTAATAATGAATGATGTATCAGTAATTTTGACAGTTTCGCTAGAGCGATCAACGATTGACGGAACCTTCGCGGCACACGCAAATTCTCACAAATTGGGGTCTAATGAAAATTTATTCCCTGGCTTTATTTAATTATGTAGTTTTTTTGTGGAATTGGCGGTTCGTTAGACGGTATTTATTTTGTGATTTGTGATTGACGTATTATATATGATTAAAATTGAAAACTAAAAGCTCCAGAACTTTATATAAAATTAAAAAAATGTGTCGATAAATTTTCATCAACCCGAATTTTCCGAAATATGTACCATATTTTGGAAGCGCAAACTTGCTTTCATTTATATCGTTTTGGATTATAATAAACAACGGGTCAGTAAAATATGAAACGGTGCTTGAATATTGAATCGAAATTTTAAATTATTCATGAATTTTCTTCGCGGAAGTTTTCCAGTCAGGCGTTAGCCTACACGCGCTCAACGCCAAATGAAAAACCTTCGCGCCGAAAAACACCAACGAAAAAAAATTATATTTGCCCATCAAAATAATGTGAATATTCTCGAATGCGTTCGCCACGCCAGTCTCTTTACATAGCATATTACGAAATATATACACACGCCGTGTGTACAATATAAATTTCATGAAGCAACAAAAGCAAACCCCTATCTTAATAATCATATCCGCGTAAAAAATGGGCACCGTTGCACGTGAGCGTAATTTTTCAGGCCGCCGTTTCTTGATTCTGGGGCGATGACGCAATTTTTTACCCGTTTTTGCTCTACTGTCTCCTCACTCTTCCTCCTTTACTTTTGTCTACTCATGTGAGTCTATGCGCCTATGTATATGTGTTGTTGTTCTTTAAAGTGATCCATCTAGCCGGAGGACATAACTCTTTAGGGGTAATGCGGCCCACCCTCACGGGACTGGCCCAGTTCCCGCTGGATTTTGTTTTATTTTCAACTTTTTTTTTATCCACTTCACAAAGTTCACATTGCATTGTCGACAGTATAAATTCAGCACTTGCGAGACTATTTTGGCAGTTTATATTTTATACATGCGATTACATAATACCGTTCTTAGACTATACATTTTTTTTATTTCACTATAATTCGTTTAATTGAAAAACATTATTTTATCAAAAAAGCAACAGATTTTAAAAATTATTAATCGTATTTAATCGAAAAGTTTTCAACAACTGTTATGTGATCGAATACATTCCCTTACAAGAAATGAGGTCCTATTTTTTTCTACGTAACCGAAAATTAAGTCGCGATTACTTCCCTTTCGTCGGTTAGGGCAATTACGGGCTTATCGGCGCTCCGGCAGCCCTTCGAGTCCGCCACACCCCGTATTGTACTATATCAGAAATCTGTAATACAAATATTTACGGGCGCTTTCAAATTTTATTTATCCGAAGCGTGTATTCAGACGGCGTTGATTTATAGGCGTAAACCTCGCTCGTTCCGCTCGCCATAGAACTATTTCGGAAAATTTCCCCCGCGGACATTCGTCGTCCGTCTCGGAAAATTTAATTTTCGCGGAAAGCGCACTCGTTCTTTGATATTTTGCGAGTGAATAATATCGAAAAGTACCGGGTCGCCGCCGTTGAAAGGGTTCTTATTCAAATTTATTCGCGGCGAAAAAGTTTTAAGTGGTTGAAACGTTCTCGTGCATGTTTACTCGTTTGTTTGTTTGTTTATGTATTGTTGCTTTAGATGCTTATGAGGCTTTCGGCCGTTTTCGTCTTTTAAAATCGAATATTTGAATTTTTTTTTGTGTTTGTATGTCGGCGTTTCATATCAAGTTTTATTTTCAGGCTTTCAAGCAAATTTTTAATTAATTGAATATTAAATCAGTGAAAGTGTTCGTTTTCGTATAACTTGTTCTCGTTCTATTTTCAGCGTATTCAATACGGCTTGATTAAAAGTAAAAGTTAAATATTCCATTCATGAATCATATTTTAATTAACACTTGCGATAGAAAAATATTATTATTATATCAATCAGACCTCACAAATTATAAAAAAAAATAGAGATTGATTGTTTTGAATTTAAATTTAAAAAAATCTACATATACTTTTTATTATATAAACTCACATCACTCAATGCACAATTACCGAGAAAGCGTGAACTGTGCCCGTCAAGCCAACTGCACTTCATTTGCGCACCGAAGCACTCGTACACGGAAACTTCGCTCGATTTTATTTTATTTACATTTAAAGCCCAACCAGAAGAATGTTGGCTCCGGTCTTACGGTCAATTTAACTTGTTCCTCCACCGGAAAATTTTCATCCGGCCACAAATCAAGCGACCGGCGACGGGCGACGACTTCAACTTGGCGGCCACCGTTACATCCGGCCGGAGGGACGTGGACCTCGAAAGCCTCCTCGGCCCTCTCGTCGGAGGAAAAGCCTTTGATCTTGTGTTTGGGAACAGAGGTGCCGCGAGAAATGTAAAATTGTGGTGCGGCCGCCACGTGGTGTTATCGCGTATACCTTTTTTTTGGCGGGGACGTGATTTTTTTTTTGAGGTTCGAGTGTTGAATAAAATATTCACGTGTGTTTTCAATACGGTGGAAATAGTGGGGTTTTCGTGGTTGTCTCAAAATAGGTTGTACCTGAAACTGGGAAAGAATCGTTTGTCTTTTTTTTGGTGAATAAAATTGGTTTGTATGATATGCGTTCAGCTGATGTATTCTCGGAATTTAAAAACATATTCTTCTGTATTTTATTCGGGGTACTTAAAGTATTCAGTTATTCAAATTTGCATATATTATTTAACATACAAATTTGACGTTTGATTTGAATAATAATTTATTTCCTATAATTATTAAATGTAGTTTATTTAAATATTTTCTTCATCTTTACAAATAAAAGAAAATTGACGATGAATTTATTGAATACGATACTTTGTCATAAATTTAAATTTATAAATATTAATATGAATCGTTTATAATAATTTAAACAGTATACATTTATTTAAATTACAAAAATTAAAATAAATCTTAAAATTTTTCATTCTTTTTAACATTTAACGCAATATTATACATATATCATAGAAACACGATCAATAAACATGTACGAACTTCATCACAAAGCGAAGAATCTCTTCATGTACGAAAAATTATTTTGTGTAACGCTTTTGATTGATTACAATACTTTTTCGTTTATCTTTCGATTTATATGACAGAAATTTTCCGCAAGCTCATACGATTTAAAAGCATTAAAATAACCAGCCGTACACGTCAACGATACAAAAAGAGTATTAATCATTAGTTCATGAACTATGGAGTAAAAAAACTACTGTATTTGCATTTAATTATCAAATCATTCTACAACTATAATAATCAACAATTATGAAAACGATACGCCATAATGTTGCATAAATAAAAAAAATACATATATTTAAAAAAGTAACGTCGAAAAAAAAAAAACAAATTACTTCCATTACGACATTCGTGCGGCTATATTATACATTTTTAATTTGCGGCCGTTCTTTTCGGGTGAAAATCGAGCCTTCAGACTTTTAGGGGGCTTCAGTCATTAACGCGAACTTTTTTCTGAATTATTGAATGCGGATTTAATGATACATCCGAGCCATCCCATAACGTTTACGTTTATATGTTCGTGCGTATGACCAAATCCTGACAGCTTCAACCGCAACAACCGCGAGATTCTCGTCTATTAATAATTTCGCATTAACGCCATTTAGTTCACATCTTTGAGCACAAAATGCCTATAGAGAAACCGATAATTAATTAAGCATAGTACTGAAGTGAAAAAATGTGTCGATTGAGATTTTATCACGTGCATGTTACGTCAAATGATTGTATATGGATTTTTTATTATTCACTTAGTTTAATATATTATTTATTTATTTATTGTAAGACTAATATTTATTTTTAAAATAGATTCAAAATATGATTGTCTTATATATAAATTTAATTTGATCGAAATGTGCTTTTGTATATGTCTGTTCTAATGACACATGGCACTGCGGTTTATACTCAATTTTGATTACATAATCAATGCGTCACGTCAATATTTCAACGGGTTTCAATGTATATACTACATAAATATATCCGAGATAACAAAAACAGAAGTTAGCATCGGAAGAAAAAGACATTTCTCGCACAATCGGCCAGTGCTTTTCGCGCAAAAACTCGAACAGCCAAAACAAACAAGCCGCGAACAGAGCGGTCTTCAATCATTTTTTCGTGGTGCGCTTAATTTAATTATCGCCACATCCGACGTTGAATAATACGACGCATTATCGAAAACGCGAAAAAGCCGAGACAAATCCTCTCTACATAAAAAAAAGAGTCCACTCGAAATAATGGCGGCTTTTTTCCCCGCGGCGTCGAAGCCTTTTTTTCATTTCCTTTGCGCATCTCCGCTGTCAATGGGGCATCCTTTAACGTCACGCCAGAAATAATGGAGAAGTGTAAACATCGATAAATTTTTCGGCCAGTTCGCGCCGACGAAAATGTATAGCCTCCGTGTTAAATGTGCGTACGGAAGGTCATGTATGGACATTGAGAGTACTCTGTATCCTTTTGGACACAGAGTGTTTTCGTTTTTTATTTTAAATGATACAAAATTTCTGGATATCGAATACAAAGAATAGATTTTCATCAATTCAATAAATAACCTAACTTATACACGTTACGAATTAAATAATAATTTTCAATTTATTTAATCGTGGAATAATCGGAAAATTCCTTGCCCATTTTAAAGCATACCTATAAATTTGAATAGCTTGGAATTCGAACTTGCCGCTTCTATAAAATTGATAAGGTCCTTTAGGACATCCGTATATATTCTGAGAGCGTAAAGTATCGGCGTCGTCCGGTCTACGGCTTTTATATACGCTGTTAATTCGGTCGAATGTTTATTGTTTTTCGCACCGGAGAATTTTATGTTTTACGGCTGTGAAAAGAGGATCGTTGCGTGTGTATAGAGAAAACATCACAGGGAAACTTTTCTCGGTAAGCAAAGGATAAATAAAGTTTGTACCTTGCCGAATTTCGATATTCCTATTATAAGTGCTTTTATAAGTGTTGATGTTATTGTATTATCGGTTATGTTGTTGTTTTGGTTGAAGGATATGCAAATCTTGTACTTGACACGGAAAAATCGTTTGGATATTAATTATTGCTATTTATAATCGACTTTGGAATAATTCAATTATAATTTATTGTTATTTAATCGTTGGATTATAAATTCGCACTTTGTATGTTAAATATTCAAAATGGTAATCAGATCAAAACACGGTTGTTTATAAGTATAAATATTATAGATTGAGCTAAACTAAACTATATCATCTCCTTGCCATAACTTTCACCATCACCATCACTTAGGTAGTTTTTTTTATTCAACCAAAAGTTTGATGGTTTTTCATTATTGTAGTTGCTCACTACGCAGTCATAAAATGAAAGTACGTTAAATACTAAAAATTATCCATGCCAAATAATCTCAGAACAATAATATATTATCAAATTCGTCAACTAATTATAAGGCTAGGCGCAGACGAGAAATTTTTTGTCCACCGATAATTTTAATCAGTATGAAGATGCATGCAAGTGCACAATTTAAAACGATTCGATAAACAAGTTTAATAGCCTGCGCGATTACCTTTAAACTAGTCAATCGGTAAACTATCGGCTGACTGCTAAATCAGTATGGAGCTCTTCCACGCGCACACACCAGTCGATTGTTTTACTCAGTCGACTCAACAATTTTATATTGACTGCTTATAAATTAACAGACGAGAACTCCATCGTTCGAGAGCAGATCGCTGACTGGTTTGTGCGTTCGCCACCAACTCAACTGCTCAATTGGCCCAGTGTGCGTGCTAGCAGTCCAATCCGACCAAATTATCGACGAACAAAAAGTTTCTCGTCTGGCGAATGCGCAAACCAGTCAACAATCTGCTCTCGAACGATAGAGTTCTCGTCTGCTAATTTGTAAGCAGTCAATATAAAATTGTCGAGTCGACCGAGTAAAACGATCGACTGGTGTGCGCACGTGGAAGAGTGCCATACTGATTTAGCAGGCAGCCGATAGTTTACCGATTGACTAGTTTAAAGGCAATCGCGTAGACTATTAAACTTGTTATCGAATCGTTATAATTTGCGCACTTGCATGCATCTCCATACTGATTAAAATTATCGGCGGACAAAAAGTTTCTCGTCTGCGCCTAGCCTAAATCTTCCACAAAAACCCCTACGCCCGACCGAATCTCTATCGGAAAAATCCCAAAGTAAAAACCTCAAACAACTAAACAATCAGACCTCACAACACAACACCTCATCCTCGATCAACAAACGGTTTATCTCGAGCGTGCGAGTTTCGGTTTGGGAGGCGCAGGCGCGCTTTGCGCCAGTATTGCGCCTCTTCGCGACCAGTCGCCCCCGTGCGCCTGCCGGAGGCTGACACGCGCCACACTTTGCCAACCGCTGGTGCACGCCGACTCCCAAACTTTTGCCAAGTGATCTACAAGGATCGCATCGATCTTTGGCGGACACGCGACCGCGCGAGTTCCTTCGGGTTCGCGTTCTGTGATGACAATTCGTGGTCAGGCGATCCGCCGCGATGGTGGACCCACTTAAGATCTTCTGGGTGTTAACCAACAGCACTTACTTGGGTATGTGTGGTTATTTTTTTTTTTGTTTTCGGTCGGGTCGGTTGTTTGAGTTGGTGAAAGTGTTTGTTCGGCGGTGACGCTCCGAGAAATTCGGGAAATGGTCGGGTGATTAGATAAGGTGTTTTTATGGTGAAAGTTTTTTTATCGATTTGATTAATTTTTTTGAATATGTTTTATTTTTAAATTTAAAAAAATCAAATTGATATTTATTTTGAATCGTTGAAATAATAATTTTTAGAAAAAATATTTTTGAAAATATTCAACGTCGAATTTTTTAATAAAAAAAACTTTTTTATAAAGAATAAACTTCATGAATATAAATTTAAAACTATTGTATCACTTTTTAGAAACAAACACCTAAAAATTTGTTCAAATTTGATGGAAAATTAAAAGAAAACACTGGGCGTCAAACCCCTTACAACAAACGGGATAAAAGCGCGCGTTTCGCTTTTTATCGAAACGCAAATATTAGAATTTTCGACCCATACAATTTATACGGGGAAATGTGTTACCGCGCACACATTTAAGTATGCAAATGTTTTTTCCCGCACATACAAACACAGCATCCGAAAAAATATTTGCGCACAATAAAATCGAAAAAGCTAACGAATTTCCAGGACGGGCCGCAAATTATGGAATTCCTGAAAAAGGCGCGCGTGTACTGAAAACACACGTCCATAATACGACATAATCAATCACCTGCGAACAAAACGTCGGAAAAATACCGTCGCGAATGAAATATGCCCATTAATTATCGGGCTTTTATTTGATTTAACGCGTTTTCAGAGCCCGAACTCACAGGACCGGTCCAAAACGATAAGGCGTGTCCTTTACAAATGCCGCTTACAAACAACCGACATGGCAATATTAATATTGCTTCGATTGAAAAAAAATCCACAATTGAATACGAGAATTCAGCGCTTTGAGCGTAATGGCATGGAATTTTCATAGACGTATGCGCAATCACGCATTTCTCTATGAATCTGCTTTGAATTGGTAATGCCGCTTGATTTTCCTCGTAACTCTTCAAACCCAGAAAATTTTTCGTCTTTTACCGAATGCTTGTATACACAAATGTAATCTGGAGATGTCAAATTGAGTCGGCGAATTCATGTCGCCGAATAGCGTCATTAATTTCCTCGCCGTGTGACGCATGGCTCTATCTTACTTGAACCCTGTGATAAATACACATTTGATCCAATATAACAGCCGTCATTCATATAAATAACTGATATTTCAGGTATTTTTATGGCGTAAATAATATTCGTATAATATATCATTTTGAATTTGTGAATCTTTCTTTTATCACACAGATGGGGCTTGTGAAAATAAAAAATTCTGCCAAGTGCGTAAATATAAGTTCATGTATTAAATGTGTATGTTAATATTGAAATTTGTTTGATGTGTGCTATATTAACAACATTTTTTCAAAATAAATAAATTCGAGCTTCACAAGGTATTTCAAATGAAATGCGAAATCAAATATTTTATACAATATTGTATCATTGTTCTTTCATCAACAACGGTTCAAACAATATTGCGTATTTGTAACTTGAAACCTTTAACCTAATTTTTTCGAATCGAGTGCGTCTTAACTTTAGAAGTCCTGTAATATTTTATCAATAATACTTCGATCAAATTGGTACGCAAATAAATTGAATTTGCTTTGAAAATTGAGCGACGTCGTCTAACGATCGTTTTAGTGAAACCTTCGAAGGGTACGTATATATAATTCACAACGTATATATACTATAAAGAAAGCTCACTTGAGCCATCGTTGTAATCCTTCTGCAACACGTGTAATCCTTTGGAAGGTAAATGTATATAGTGCCCGTGACGAGGTACGTCGTGTCGTTAATCGTTTCATATGGCAAACTTGCTGCACAGTAGCTTTATCAAGTTAAATTATATGTCGTCTTTAAACTGTTAAATATCGATCACATCCATGCTACGATATGTGCTCAATTTGTCACTGTTAAACGGTGAGCTTTTCATACTGAAGCGTGGCGCTAATTTTATAGGCCTATCGTTTTTTTTCGTTAGTACTACCAATTTGGACGCGATAAATCGTATCTTTTAACAAGCGTTAGGGAAAAATATTTAAAAATCCTATAATTAGAAACTATAAAATTTATATAAATATTTCACTAAAAACGGAAATCACAGCTAATCATATTCAATTTTCGTAAAAGTTAAATCGACTATAAAGCGCTTAAACATTTCACGTATGCGTAAGTCGACACGATCCGCACGTTACGTGACGTATTTTAATTCATAAAAACATAATACTCGACAAATATATTAAGTACTAATCAGCATACATAATAAACGTTTTTACGTATGGAAATCATACCAGCTTACGTACACGAATAATTAACTTGAAAATTAAACAATCAACGATACCAACATATCCCAACCGCTCACAAAGACAAATATTCGATCATGCAAATAGCGATTGCGATTCGTTCGGTGTGCGAAAATCCCAATTTTCCGCCGAAGTGCGAATTTTCCGGGACGTGCCCGATGCGTTATTTGCGCCCCAGTGCACATTGGCCGGGTGCATCCTTGCATCGAAACAAATGTGCGAAAATAGAATTTTTGTCTTCCCTGGTGCGGAATATTTTATTGAAAAACTCTGTACACAGATTCGTTTTTGTATTCCGTTTTTACGGGGCGATTCGCAACGGATGGATGGGTCCATTTTGTTTGGGAAAAAAAGGGATAAATTAAGTCGTTCCGTTAAAGGGTTGTTAATTCGGCATTCATTTGCTTTCTCTTTTGTTCGGTAAATGTACGCATACAACGTGTTTTTAAATAGTTTTATTTGTTACAGATAATGTGTTGTGTTCTTATTTGTGTTGTTCAAATCTGAAACAATTTTTATTCATGATTTTTTTTAATTTTGAAAAGTGAGATCTATACATACTAGTGAATATATTATAGTTCGGAATTTAAAAAAAAATAATTTTTATAATTGTACTTAATGATATATTGATTCTCATTTTTAATATTGGAAAAAATCTCTCAAATAATTCTGGACCAATTTCAGACCTATGCTCATATTAATATTTGGAAAAGCTTTTCATCTAATAACGTAAAATAATACTTCAGATGACTGTTCACATATATTAGAAAATTTTCAGAAATTAATCAAGTATATGTACCATACAACGATTAATGAGTTTTCCAAGTAATATTTTGGAAGCCTAGCAATTAAACGATATTGATTTTTATGATACATGCCTAATTATTTTCGTAGCGTAATATCGGAAGTACACGTAGCACATAATATACGGCAATATCGGTTTTCATTATTCACTTTCAATTACCGATAAAATACGAGCAAGCAATAAATTATACGCACGATTCTAATTTTAGCAGAATTAAGATCGTTTTTTTCACATGTTTGCAGACTTGAAATTTATGTGTTTACTTCCATCGAACTGAAGCTTTTAATATTAGTAGATATATTTTTATATTATTATTTGAGTATAATATTACATCAAAAGAGAAAAATACGTTTTCTGTGTACGTCAAGATTTTCTTATTCGTTTTATTTGCCTTCATCCCATTTTATGATGGACACGCTGGTAATAACGTTCAATTTATACATTTTAAGTATTGTAACATTTAGATACATAACATATAAGGATTTAACGCTCGGTTAAACAGTGCTTAAGTATACTGACATTAATAATGCGAATAGTGCAAAAGCAACATCGTATCTTATAAATAGTAAATTAATATGAAATTCCTTCCGATATTTTTTACTCTTGAGAATGATGCAGTATTTGTGGGATTTTTTTGGCAAGAAAAAAGTGCTTCGACGAAAACAGTGGTTCCACGCGATGATGCCATTATCATATAACGTAAATGAGTTTTGAATTAAGGCATGATTACTCTGAAAAAAACCTTTTTTCATAGAGGTGATATGTGTAATTATTTTGATTTATAATCAAAATTTTATATAATATTAAATAATATTTCATGTATGATCGTAAATAATTTTAGAATTTTAGTTATCTGTTTCAAATTTAAATTTAAATTTTGTATGCATGAATTTTATAATGAAAATAACTTGTATGCATCTGAATATGTCATAGACTCTATGACATAGATGGTACAGATAGTCATTTCGAATTTTAATGTACGCTTTGTTTAGCTCAAGGACTTTGAAGACAATATAGCACATATCTGATGGTGAAACTTTTCACATTTTATTCGTGCCGAGATACATTGTCTGGTGTCTGGACCATTATTTGCTTCTGACTAATATTTGCTTTGCATGACACAGCCAACTGAGATATGAATAAATATACGTGTATGCAGAAGAGGGCTCGAAGCGAACAAAACGGTAACTCTTCATAAATTCAGTCCACCGTGTGTCTATATATCATAGTTAAATGACCGCGGAAGTCGTTGAAAAAACCCGTGGCCGTAAAAAACTGCACACCACTGCAGCAGGCTTTCATAATATTTCAGGCGGGCGCATTATTCCCGATTTTTTCCAAAACCATATTTCCATATTCCTAAAATCATGTCCAGGTCAGCCGAATGTAAAATCGCATGGAAGCACAAAATCGCAATCGTTTAATTTAACCGAGCGGTGTTCGATTAAAAATTAACATGCAAATCACGCCGCCTGGTCGTATTTTGCATTAGCGAATTGAAGCCTCGTTTTTCCGGCAGCTTTTTATCCCGGGAAAAACACGAGAGTGGAATCACCTGCCTTCGCCCTGTATGAATTTGCAATCAACAAATTGGGCCGGATTTGCATTCGTATTCGTGTGCTTTCTTATATTGGCGGTCAATGTATGGAAATTGATTTCGGTTCGGTAAACAGCGCGTAACGAAGTGTCTAATTGTATATGTGCATATACGATCGGATAATGTGACGATGCAGGTCTGATTGCAGGCTGTATACAGATATGTTACGATTTGTGCATAAAGTGAAATCAAATAGTTCCTCCTGAATTAAAACGAACAATATAATAATTTTAGAGTAGTCGTTAGAATTTGATCCTATAAAGTTTATTTAAAACTATTTTAGAAAAAAGGTTTAATTATTTAACTATTTGAGAGTTGTATGATTAAGAAAAACATTGAAACTTGTTATTTGTACATGTCATCATAAGGGGTCATGTTTAACAAAGTATAATACATTGTTATCATTATATACATAACATAATGTTTGTGTTCTCTACGTAAATATTGTATTTAGAAAAGTAGGAAATTAAAATTATTTTTTTCTTAACAATTTTGAACCAAAATTATTGATTACGTTTTTTGTCGTTTAATAACTTCAGTGATGAATAAAAAAATAAAAATTGGACATGCAAACCCAGCATAGCCAAAAGCAAAAAACGAGAAAAATTCGATTTGGAATTCATTTAGTTTTCACACAACGAAGAATAATCGCGGTGCGAAATATCAATAGGATCAATCAGCTAAACGAAACGTAGCGGAAATGGACTTCAGCGCAATCCGAAAACGCGTTATTTGAATCGATTTAAATCGAAATTCGTCCGTAGTGCGAAACGCGTCCAACCCGTCGAATTAATTCATTCCGCGGTCGTAGTTCGCAACGTCGAATTCGGTTTCCGGATTTACGTTTTGCAACGTATACGTGGCGGATTGTGTGCGAGTTCGTTTCACGTATAACGTACACTATGCACTCATGGCACATTTCCGTTCAGATTACGAATAAAATAAAGGTGTATTAAAATTCGGCGTGGAAATAGAATCTATTGAGTTTGTTTTTAAATTGTTGACTTATTGAATTTTCATTTAATTTTAATTTTTCAATGTAAATTTGTCAATAAAACTTTTGGAATAAACGTAAATTTAGAATAGATTCCAATTTTGTATGAATATTTAAATTAATATACAGAAACGTTAAAGCTGATTAATTCATGAGACATCGTTATAATTTGTTGTTTCAAAGCTTTATTTCGATAACATATTCTTTATAATTTTATTTTTAATGATTTACACAAATACATTATTATATAAGAAAAAATTATTCTCTTTTTTAATTAAATCGAAAAACAACTGACTTGTGTACGTAATCTTCTTAAATGAAATGCGTAATTTAATAAAATATATTACGTATTTGCGAAAAAAACAAAACGAAATGAAATTCGACCGATTTGACTAATTTATTCAAATACGTCAAATGGTTAAGCCTATTCGAGCCACTTCTACAAATAGCTTGCGAAAAACAATGCGATATATGTATTATTAAAAGCTCGAATACTCATGCCGGGTAAAAACGTACGATAATAATACGAAAAAATAAACGTTCTTAATACTCGTCGTCGGTTGGTACCTTTTCAGCGAACGCAACTTTATTTACGGTATTCGGATGTGTGATGTATAATACAGCTAACCTCGAATATATGCCTTATAATATTAGAGATATTCAACTATGCGACAGTTAATATAGCATATTGAACGGATATTAATTGAATAACATAAATGGAAATTAGTGCTTTTGTGTCGAGAAATGTAGTCGATTATTATAATATCAGACAATATTCGAATTATATAACCATTCATATATGTAGTTTTCACGTAAATATTCAAGAAATTCAATACTTAGAATTATTTATTTCGAAATAATCGACTCGATATACATCAACAAAATATTAATAGACGAACATCTTAATTTCAACAGTCAATACAACAAATCACCCTCCATTCTTCCGAACCCACGCACATCTGACATCCACTATAAACCTACCCACACGAACAACAAACGCAGATTACCCAGTATGATTTAAGGCCTCGATTCCTAGTGGAATTTGAGAATTTTTGTTGATGTTGAAATATCGACATGCGGGCGCGTAACGAGATACCATCACGGCACCGCGCTTTATACGTCACGCGATGACGAACCGCACAACCAGTTTGCCGATAATTGCTTCCCGAATTCTTCCCTTCGAAGGGCTAGGGCGACAGGCTGTATAGGTGGGGTTATATGAGGGGTTGGACGGGATTTGACAACTTAATGACGACGTTGAAAGTGCGTCGCGGCGGTTTTTCCGGCGTCTTCTAATCCCGCAACGACAATAAACAACCGGATCCTTCCGAGGTCTATTTATAGCACGAGGTACTAAATTGGTGTAGGGCGTTTCCCGAAAAGTGGTTGTTTATTTTGAAGGTTTTTTGATTTTGTATAATACATACTTTGGTGCTATGGTATGTTTGTTATTAACGTTTTTGATGTGTGATAATTTAAATGATTTAGAGATCGTTTGAATATTTGCTTCAAACTGGTATTGCTTTGATAAAATAGTTTGAAGATCGTAATGCATCCTTTAGAATTTATGTACGAAGCCTGTGTATATATGCAAGTTCAGAATTCCCATTAAAAGTTGTCGTTAGAATTTTAGTGAATTTCCCGTCTAAGGGCGATCAAAAGTTCTCGGTTAGTTTTCGGCGTTCACAGCACGAACGTAATTTATAGAATTATTCCAATTTTTTGTCGTAGATGTCGACTTATCTGTATTTGAGTTAGGGCAATCAAATTCATAATCAAAGTTTTTCCATGCTGAAAATAAATTCCGACAGTTTTCTCTTGATTTTCAAACTGAGAATCAAAATTTCAAACGAAAATCGCACGAATGATTTGCTTTATATATACAATTGAAAGATTTCTATTTTTAATAGAAGCTATTTTGAGAAAATAAAAATTATTTTCAACGATAATTATGAAAATTTAATGTTCATTTATAACAGCTAATTGTGTCACGCTCGCTAATAATGGCTTTTATTAATTAACCGTTTATTTTAACAGTATAATATTTTTTCCAGAAATCATTAGCAGCCTTATTTAAAAGATTTTTTGCATAAAACCAAATTCATATTCAATATCCATTTCACTAAATTCATTATTGCTTTCTCAAAATTCTGAAACAATTATCGAGTTATAAATAAATTCAATCCATACATTATTTGATAAACAACCAATTTTATCTTTTATTGATTCACATTTCAAATATAATATGAACCGTATTGTGATCCAATCAATTCGTTTTTAGCGTGGGTGCACATTATTTGCGTTGACTCCGCGTGGAATTGGACAGAACGGCATCAATGAAAAATAACAGCTATAATGAAATCTGGTCAACGCTGTTCGTTCCAAGGGACTGTTATTTTTCCATAGATCAATAGAACCGTTTTCAGGTAGAGTCGAAGTGAGCAAATAGTCGTGGAAAACGGGAGGCGAGCGCTCGTAATAGAAGATTGATTGCTTCCGTTCCCGATTCTCAAGAGACTTTTCCTCTATTATCTAACCGGGTGGGTCTCTCGGATACAATACGCGCCATTATCTGGATTTAACTTTTTACATTTGTCGTTAATTTCGACCGAGTTGAAAGCCCACCGTCGCCGATCCGCTCCATTGTGCTCTATCACCTACGCGATGGCGAGATAGCCTTAAAGCTACACGTCTTTCCATTATATACGTGTTATTTTATAGAAAAAGTGCTCCGTGTACTTTTGTCTGTATAAATGTCTGTGTGTGCGTCCGCTTTTGTTCCGAGTTGACAAAGATGAAGTTTGCATTTAGGAATTTCAATATTGGAACAATTATACGGTTCGTATTGATCGTTTTAAGTGCTGGATTGCGATCGGAAATATTGAGTTTCTTAGAATTTCAAAGATTTTATTTATTATTTAATATTTAAGTTGTTTAAAATATATAGAATTTACTCGGTTTCTAGATAGAAGACATATTTATAAATATAATTGATTTGTATGAAAATTCTTTTACTTATGGTCTTGTTCGGTGTAAGCAGAACACAGTGGTCAAACCCAAATTTCTCTGGAGCCGAAGCTGCTTTTGGCATTTACTCCATTGTTGTAGGATCGAGATTTTGTGTCGAAGACAATTCCTACTGCTTGCCGGCCGGCCAGCTTTTCTTAGAATTGAACAAATTAAATTCTAAAGCCGTTCTCATCGTCGTTCCCCAACGACGTTTTCGTCCTGCCGCTGAATAATTAATTTGACTCTCTCGAAAGAGAGAGAGGAATCGAACCTTTTCACCATTTTCTGAAGTGAGTTCATCGAATTTTTTTCTCACCGCATTTGAGAACATTCAAACTGTGTCAAACAGTTTTAACGACGCGTGAAACTGCATTTTAACTAGTTTTTTTTTTTTTTTCGGGAAAATTTCAGCACACCGCTCATGCAAAGCTTACAAAAAGTAATTTTTGCACATTGAAATAATTTCCGTTCAAATTTTCTCTTTATGTGCGCTAGAATTTTTCCAACATTGCACACAGAAATATTACTTTTTCGTGTGAGATTTTTCATCTTGCTTTTTCTGAAGTGCAAGCATTTGTATCAAAGCAACTTTACTCGAAAATATATATTTCGAACGTAAGTTTGAAATTTTGCTGAAACTCACCTATTATTAACGGTATGGGAAATTTCAAAACAGACAGGTAGTTTCACCTCGAATTTGTTTCGCATACGTGGATTTTAGTCCTTTACTCCGTGTGATTTTTGAAGTCTCGGTTCTGTTCGGGATTTTGCAACTCATCGGTTTAACGGTTCGTCCGTGTGTCCTGGTTTTGGAAGTTTGCGGACATGACCAGAGTTCGGGATCTGAGTCTAATCTGGGACAGTCAGTGTTTCGAACTTTGGCGACGTATTTTCTTACGAACGTGTCCCAAATGAGCCGAAAATCATCGCAGAGAATACTGATTGGTTCATCTATGATACTGTATACCAAGTTTTCATACTTTGTCTATACCTGAAAGTGAAATTTGTTATAACTTCTAAAACTATTATAAAAGAATATTATATAATATATAAACGTATTTATTTGTATAATATTTTTCAACCAATTTATAAAGTGAACGTATTTGATTGTTATCAAAATGATTCGCATTTAAATTCTCCTTAAAGGACCGCTGTTTCTTATCATGAGACAATATTTTAACGCGAACTAATATACATATTTTTAAGATTCAGATAACTTTATTTATCTCGTTAAATATGTATAAATGTTTTTGAATTATACTACCGTGATAAAAATGAACAGATTCATGATGCAGGTGTGTTGATAGTAAATTTAGCCAATACATCCAACAAACAGTACAGGTTTACATACGTTGCACGGTGGTTTGCACGCTCGAGTGCACTTTGCACGTGCATCAAGAACACTTGTGCATAATACGCTCAATAAATGTTACACGTACGATCCGAACACTCGTTCTTGGAACACGTATTCACTCTAGTGCTATTTGTGATCCGTGGAAAATTTTAAATTTCAAAAATCTCACAAACATATCAAAGGTCTTTCGCGTTAATTATTCACCGCTTTGTTTCCCGACAAGCACACGTTCTGCACGGGCAAAGTTAAATAGTCGGAGTCGAACTTAAACACAAAAGGCCGCGAATTCGCCCTTTATGCTTCTATATAACTCAGAACTTTTAAATTGTCACGAAAACGTAGCTGTTTTTCCTCTTGGTGGCTAACTAATGAGGGAAAATTTGAAATTTCGAACGTAGCGGAAAAGGAAATGAAAAAAGAGTCCGAGAAAAGTTTCGTACGCAAAATTGGCACAAATTTGAATGCTGCTGCGTAAAAGAATATATTTTGAAACAAACACGTTTCTTCTCCTTCTAAGTTCAGCTTTGCTCGCATTCCGCTTCGAATGAATCAATCGTTATCATCTTTTGTATACAAAGTATCGTTTTGCGTTGCCAAAACGTACTGAATCTGACGTATTCGGCAGAGGAAATGTTGCCAAATATTATACTCTGTATTGCCATAAAAAGGTCATAGAAAAAAATATCGACTGCGAACCGAGTTGTATTGCAATATAACGGACAATCTATCGATTTCATTAACATAAATTTGTAAATGAAACGCCCGGATTTCTATTAGGCGATCATGTCAAAATTTAAAATGTTAGCATATTTGGAAATAAAATGAATATTTTTTCAATTTAAAAATGATTGTGAAAATTGTGATTTCAAATCACAAAGGTAATTTATCACAACAATAAATCAATCATTCGATTTTGTGACACAATACCCACAACAAATCACAGAGCCTTGCAATTTAATCCGACATCAAAACGAAATAACAGCACAAAACACACACATATTGATCAACACTTCAAAACCAAACAATCAAACTAAACACAAAACTACTCCCACCAAAACTCACACGTATTATTGACACATAAAAAATTCACATACAATTATCCAACCCTTAACGAAATCAGACAACCACCCCCCAACACGACATCAAAGCAAACGACCCCCCTAAAACGGACACGCATCACTTTGATTGACACCGGCGACTTTGACTAGGCGAAAATCCACACACAGCCTTCCGTCCTGCACGTTCAAAGTTATTAAAGCCTTCGTCCTTTACAATATAAAACGCGCAGGGCCGGATTGATGAGACGCGGGCCCGTCGAACGCACAATAAGACGTCCGGCCCCCGGGTCATTTATCACCGGGGGCAAAAGGGACCCCGAAGGTCCGAGACGAGCGTGCATGCATAAAACGTGGAAAAACGGGATGGGTTTCCCGGGAAATTTCCCCGAATCTTTTTCCACGGAAAAACGGAGCCATCCGAAGCACGCGCGTCGATTGCCGCCGATACGCGCACCGCACTAAAACGTCGATTTAACGCGCTAATAAAATGTGTTAAACGTGTATCAGGGACGAATGTTATTGGAAAATTAAATGGAGGTGTCAAAATGTGTTTGGAATGTATATTCTTTTTATATTTGTGAGATTTTGTATCGCGTGAGTATCTATTATATTACAATATCTACAGTACCTTTCAGTTGAAATGTTTGATGTTTTAAGCACTTTTAATTTTAGTTCGTATGAATATTTTATAATACAATGGTAAAAAAAAATCATACCATTTGCATCACTAAGTATAAAAATGGTTTTCATTTCGTTTTTTTCCTTTTGAAATATTTTGAATTAACATTCATACCATTTCGTTTAAAATATTTAAATGTTTATACAGATATTAAAATATCAAAAAGAAGGTCAACGTTTAAATTCAGCTATTATAAATTTCAAAAATAAAAAAAATCGTTTAATTTTTAATTAAACAATTCTCTTATATTTATTATTCTATTCTATTTAACAGTTCTATGAAAATGTTGCAGTTAGTAAATAGATAGTACAGAATAATTGGCGAGTACCTTTGTCTTCTTAGAACCTTTAATAAAAATATTTATAACTGATATATGTATTATAATTTGATGAAAACTCTTTATATCCGGAAAAGTTCTTTGCATTCAGTATTTACTGTAGCGGGAAACGTAAAGGCGTTCACTGATTTATGCGACCGATGCCGGATATTAGTTTATACCTCGAGCTATGCGTCATTTTCCGGATTTTTTTTATACGTATACGATAATATCGGCAATTTTTTATTATCGCGTTTACGTTTGTATGGGACGAGAATTTTGAGGGTCGCCCGAGGGTCGCTAGTCGTTATGCGTATCGGGATACCTTAAATTTGAATTATTTCCCGATTCCTTAGAAAAAAGTCACATAAAAAGTATGGTGATGGACGAAAAATCTGAAAACATGCAAAATAGCGCGAACGATCCAATAAACATTATATAAACAATTGGAAAAATAAATTAACGGTTTCATTTCAGAATATAACATTTATATTGATTCGAGTTTGAGAAAATTACTCATCTGAACAGAAAAGTTTTATTTTTATATTTTGAAATATTATTTTACATCTTATTATACTTAACGAAAAAAAAAGTTATTCAATTATCCAAAAGTACATGAATCACATTCGAAAAATTAAAAAAAATTATCTGACGGACGAAAAAAAAAACAAATTTTCACATACAAAAAAAATGACATAATTAATTTCGTTGAAAAAAACGTGAAAAGTTTTACAATCTTTTCCGCAACATGCTTCAGAATATATATTATAAAATTAATTTATTCTACTATTGTCGAAAAATAAACAAAAAAAAAAACACCCACACAAATTGAATCCTCACACATGTCACCGTTGGCCCGAAATTGAAGCGCCCATTCGGCCATTGTGGCGCGAAATTAAAAACGGCGACACGTCGTTACGTCCGTATACGTAATATTTAACGGGCGTACACCCGCGGAGTTAGTTCGGCGGGAAAATTTTCAAAATGCGACTATGCAAATCCGCCAGTGTCCCGTTAACGCTTCCGAGGCCGCTAATGTCGGCGAATATGTAAATTCGCCGGTGGTTGCCGAAGTTTCGCGTATCGAAGTTTCGCTTCGTATTATTTATACGTGTGGGTTAGAATAGAATGTCGTGTATATTCCGCGTCATTACGTCGCGTTTTTTGGTTTTTTTTTGGGGTAAAATCGGGCGGAAAAATATGCGTAGGGGTGGCGTTTTTGTCACCTCGCTATCTTGGCGAGCGACCCGAAATTTGCGAACGCAATGTGAAAAATATTTATAAAGATACATTACCGCTTTGACTTTTGAGATGTGAGGTGCTTTTTTTTTCGGTGTTTGGCGTGATCTTGTGAAAAATGTTTGCGATCTTGAATAATGATGGTTGGTGGGGAAAAAGTCGGGTGGTTTTATAATCCATTTGTATGTTATGAAACTAGAATTTTGAAATATTACCGAATATAAATTGTAGACGTGTTTATGTTTGAATCGAAATTTATTACAGATCGGGGCCATTTGAAAAAGATAATATTTTTAATGCGTTCGGAAAGTTGATGCGAATTTGTTTCAAAGTATTCTAATAACAATCGATTCACAATTATTCAATAAAAACGTTATATACATATTCCGTAAATTTTCGATAACAGACATTGGCGAAATATTTAAATTTTGGGTGCGCATTTAAAATCATTTCAAAAAAGATCCGTATTCGGTTTCGTAAGTATTTACTTTCTTCATTTGAATAACATTAAAGTTAAAAAGGTCGTTTCGATGGATTTTTCTGCTTCGATTCACAATGATTTCTATTCCTTCCCCATTCGAATGGAAATTCATATTTAATATTTCGAACACAAAACTTCCCTTTCAGCCCATCGAAACGTACGGTAATAGCCGACTACGCGATTTAAAACGCTCTGAACCCCTTTTCGGTGCGAAAAAATTATGTATATTAAAATATTAACCCAATAGGATTTTATTACAGGGGAAATTCGACTACCCTTTTGATATCTAAAAAGTATCGACTTTATCAAAATATATATAATTTGATTTCTCCAATTTTTTTATATTTAATTTAATATATACTATGAAAACAGTATATACATATGTGTTTGTATATATTATAAATATAAATAAAGAAAGCCTTTTCCTTCCTCGTCCCAGTTGATTGCTAAAAGTATGGCCGTTCATGGAAACGTACATATTGCAGGCGGAAGCAGAGAAATAGGTGCTTTCACAAAACATAGGTCGAGGGAAAAGACTAAAGTGCGTTGTTGTTTTTTTTTTTCCTTTTTTTTTAATTCAACGTTAGAAATATTTGCGCGATGTACAAGAAAAAAACCATATCGTTAAGAGACCTTTTATCCTTGGCGGGGAGGCATCTGTCTTTTGGTAAACAAGAAAACACATGTGGGGAGGTCAAGCGGGCTGCGACCCTTGGTAGGCCTTCTTCCCCCAGACCGCTTCATTACCCGGACAAGGAAATATCAAAAACCATTTCTGGAAACGCACATGCGTAGAAAAATACATACTCACAATAATATACACGTTGGTACAAATTGCCGTACTGTGCAGGATGTCCCGAAAATCATCATGCGCTCGAATGAAATGTGAATGACAAAATATATCTGTTGATAAATTTGTCTCGAAATATTTTCAATTGTGATAGTTTGTTCGTTCAATATAAATATTACTTTTTTTTCAATTGTACGTTATAAATTTCATTTTATGAATGGAATATAATCAAATTCAGTTTGATTGTTTTTATCGAGTAAAATCTTTAAATAAGAGCAATTTCATAAATTACCTGATAATGTGTTACACAATATTTCTTTTTCGTTCGCAGCATATTTTTCAGCTTTCTCTGTTGTAACTTGTAAAACTTTTGTGATAACCGGTATATAATGCCTGCTACTAAATGAGAGACTTTTGTTTTTCGGGGCTAGTAATTTTCGTTACTTAACACCATATTATTATGTGTGAGGGAAAATTTTGACGTGTTCGAATTAATTTCCTTGATATATGACGACGCAATGCGAGCTATTTAAATTTTATTCATACGAAATAAATATATTTATCGTTTTCGAATTTATCAAATTTTCACTTATGTATAAAAGCTACTTTAATTTTATGAAAATAATTTTTTCGCAAAAAAACCATAATTTAATAATGACTTTTTTTAATTTAAACTTAACTAATGGTAGCAACGTTCTAATGGTTTTCTCTTGCGGAAAAGTAAGCTGTGGTGGTTTTCTGATAAATCTCCCCAGATTTAATCGGTTTAGTTGATTCTATACATCAGAGATTATAAAGACTACTTATGCTACCAAGTGGTCTTTTATTACTTAAATATAATAAAAAGCTTGAAAAATATGCAAGTGTAATTATGTTTAATTTATTTTTCAATGAATAAAAACTATCATCGTTACTTTCAGCAATTGCCGCCTTCTGAATTATGAAAAAGCTTTATTAGCGTAGCTAAAAATGAATAGCAAAACACGATGCTTTGAAATAATAATGGAGGCGTTGGAAAATTTCCACTTTTTGATTAAATACTCAACATAAAGCATTGCCGCGGACGGTTTCAGCCGAAAATTTGTACCGCCCTTAAACCACATAACTTTCGTTGCTGCTTCAGTGTTTGCGGTGTTTGCAGGTCTCTGGGGCACTTACCCAAAAACCTCCTTATCTAGTTGGCTTCGTCTAACTGTTTCATTTGATTTTCTTCCGTTTGTTTTGCTCTCCGGACGTCGTCGTGTTTTATTATTTATACATTAATAAACAAACTTTCCAACATTCCAACCTTTGCGGGTGTCGAATGCAAAATCAACCATGCGAATTGAACTAACCTCCCGAACTGACAGATCCACGAAACTGTATTGTACAACATTTCTCGATATACTAAATAATCCCGCGATCCTGATGTGCTTCGCATCCGAAATTGAGCTTTCAATCTCTTCAGTCTGAAATTACTGGGAAACGATGTGCGAAATTTGCGCTAGAGTAAAACTGAAGTACCTGTCAATAGCTTGATGGGCTCTTTCCGAATATTGGTGAGAAATGCGGAAATATAATACAGAACGTATCATGTCTGTATAAATATAAAGGAAGTGGATGTGATGTTTCCCACGCTTTTCGCTGAAATGATCGGTCGGAGTTGTTTCAAACTTCACTTAAACTTTATGTCATCAGTTACATTATACGTGCGCGTTCGCTTTTTTGTTCATGGGCAATACATTTTTTTACTATCCATTTAGTAAATAAATTTTTGTACGGTATATCTACGTCATATCCGAAAGATACGTTATGACTTTGCTTCATTTTTATGGGGAAAATTTCGATACGGGTATTGCAGTAAATGTAACACAGTATTCGTATACATAAATAAATGGAAAAAAGTTGAAAATATTCTATGAATGCAATTCATGCTTAAAATTCATGAATTCAAAATTTCATGTAATAAAGAAAAATTTAAAGCATGAAAATTTAGTTGTAAATTTTGAACACAATCGCTGGAGCAATTCTGTGCATAATGGTGGTAATCACAAAAAATTCAACTATGTATTCCATACATTTTTTGATTTCTCTTCCATGAAACTGTCGCACTTAACCTGCAAAAAATAAAGCTTCGCTTTATTCAAATGTGAAAATCTCATTTAAAATTTATTTATTTAACCCGATTCGAATTACAGACAGAGGCGCACTCAAACCTCAACGTAATTATATAGCGATAAGGCTAAGCTCTATCCCGATGAATAATGTATGGAAAATATTTTTACACGAGAGAATGAAAATTAAAAAGAAAGCTTTTGTTTCGAACGTCGAGGATCTTGTGAACGGATAAAATTTTCAGCGGCCGCCAGGCACATTTCAGCTCCGTTTCAAAGTTAACAATGTGAATCTACATATAAATGAATTTCGCGGTTAATTTATCGTATAACATTCAATGATTAATGAACATGTGGTTTTTGCCTTCAGCGAAAAGGACACGGTAAAAAATCTAATATTATATACGAACAATGTTAGTAGCTCCAAAAACTGAAACAATGGGACATTTATCGGCCAGATAAACACAACTTCGATTCCACTATAAAAAGACGACGCAATTTTATTCGTTCGTTGATTACAATAGTTACATAAAACTATTTTTGTTTCAAAATTTAAATTATTGTTGATATTTTTCGAAATGTTTGTTAACATAAAATATTTGAACGAAACTTACTACTATATTATATATCCTATCCCTGCACACAATTTTCTGTTATTAAAATAATTAAAATACGATGCAATCACTTCGAAAACATTTTGTAAAAGGGCAAACTTTAAATTTGACGCGAGTTTCCTATTATATAGAGCTCCGTTGCCTCTAGCTGCTGGTACTCAATGGAGAAACTTTCTCGACGCCCTTTTTAATAATCCATCGACGACCAGGTTCCATTCTAATCACAACTTATCCTACCACTGCACATTTCGCAAACTCTGCATATTACGAAACTGAAATAACACACAAAAAATCAATCGGAACTGGCCAAAATTCCCAAGTCGTGAAAGTGTACACCGCTCGTGTCCCCCGGTCGTATTACGGGCCGGCGAGGGTTATCAAAGCATTTTTGCCGATATAACGATTAAGGTCAATGAGCCAAAGTCCGTGTAACGTTTATCGCCTCAGAGGAAGCAGATATCCCGTGGCACACGGATGGAAGGAAGCTAAGGGGACGAAATCGAGTGGAAATCCCGACTGTAGCCAGAAACGAGGTGCTCGAGTGGCCGTCTACGAGGCATAAAGGCTTGTTTCGCCTCGGCCTTTATCTGAATCGCTGAAGGCTCGTACTATTACTATATTGTTGTAAGCGTATAATGAAAGGCAGTAAAGCCTTTTTGTCGGTTCGATGCCGGAATAATTTAACGCGATTCGAACGGCGTGAGAAATTAGCAACGAAGAAATCGCCCGATCCCGGATGCGTCTTCCGCGTTGAACTGTTCTTATAACGATTTCGCAGATCGTTTGTGTGATCTTCAATGTTAGTTATCCGGAAAAGAGATTGTCATTGTATTAGATATATATTTTTTTAACATATTCATTACAGTTTAACTTCGTTTTGCACTTAAAATTAGCCAGTATCCCGCGATAAATCACGTGCACACATCCATTATTAATTGCAAGTGCGCAATGAGACTCATTAGAGTCGACATTTCACCGGGCAGAAGAAAATGCAAATCTTTTAACGTCAAGCACACGTTACCGTTCCGGCCCAGGTCCGCCCGCCCGCCTGCCTCCAACATATTTCTTTTTAATTGCCCTTCCAAGATTTAATTTTGCGCTCTTTAAAGTTAGAGAGTGAGAACGAGTCGTCGCACTCGCAATGGACGTGTGTACGTTTTTCTTTCATTATTTTTTTCCATTCGTTTTATTTCCCTGCCTGTGTTCGCTCCTCGAAAGTAATGACCCGCCCCCCGCCCTTTAAAAACTTAATCCACTTAGTCGTAGTGGAAGGCCACCGAGTAATGCGCGCGAGTTCAGCAGTAAAACCTTTTAGCGCAACCGTCCACGATAATTGTAATTGCGTCGCGAAATCGCCTTCCGTTTCCGCTTTACGACGAATCTACATCTTCATAAACACTCATTGTGTGTTCTCTTTTCAGTGACCAAGTTCATCAGGACCGGAATCGCAGACAAGAATGAAAGTCCTCCGTACTTCGACAAGGCCCTCTACGAGGCGGAGGTCGACGAAAATGAAGACATTCAACACACCGTTCTTACAGTCACCGCCAACAGTCATAATGACAGTAAGTGCTTTAAACTTTTTTCTATCTTGTGCTTGCATGGGAAACTCTCCTAATTCTGCGATTTTTCTCCAAATTAACATATTGTTATCTTTTATATACAAGGAAACCCCGATTTTACGTGCCCGAAATTTAAATTTTTCCTTTATTTTCGTTCAATTGATGTATTTCAAAAACTATATCTTTGAGTTATAAACCTCCAACCTACGTTTTCGCTTCACTCGTTTTTCATCTGTCTTTTAAAACAACAAAAAAAACGGCGTTTCATTGTATTTATAAACAGAAAAATATTGATTTCACAAAATTACCAGAGTATCCCCTGTACAAAATGCTTGTTTATTCCATACGGTATAAAATCGACGATGCTGAGCCTGAAAAATTGAAAAGTGAGCCGACGAGGCATTAAAAGCTCCGCGTGCGTCCCAAACGATCCGTTACGAATGTGCCGTTGTTATTATTTTCTTTTATTTTATTTCATTATTTTTTGTTTTCGCTGTAACAATCGCAATCCCATAATCCAATCAAATTTTGCCGAAAATGTTTGTCACAAATTCGAAAATCTCTTTTATCACTTTTTTTGTTCATTTAACGATGCAATACATTTCCGTTTATTTTTTGTCCCACTACGTACAATTTGCGTTGAAATTGGTTGTATCATTGTTTTCACTATGAAACTTTTGTTTTTGAAAATAACATACGCATATTGTTATTGTTAATTTAAATCCTTTTGTTCATTTTTCTAACTGGAATATTTTATTAATTTGCAAATTTTATAAAGATAAGACGTAGGTATAACATTTTACATCAAAATTCCATGAGAAAAAATTTTCTCCAGATTTCGCATATTTAACGAACAATAAAATCCAAGTTGCTATTTAGAATGTATATTAATATCTTCCGTATTGTTCTCTACCTAATCCGGGAAATTTTCTTGGAGCTCACATATGCAAACAAACACAAAACAATGCTCATTTCAATCAACTTGGCAGCGTTTCACACGTATTCCATTATCGTTATGAATTCCAGCTATTCCACTGATTAACATCGAATATACGAGCCTCGAATTGCAAATACACTTGCCTTTAAGAAACCTCGAACAATATCGAGTGACTAATTTGTCTGCATCGTTTTGTGTAACAAATTGGAGTCGAAAGTTGTTAGCGCACGATAAATTCGATTTGATTAGTAATTTGATGTTGTGTATGTCACGGCGACTGTGTCAAAATTGTCAAACACAATTAAGAACGGGAGAGAGCGACAAAGTCGTCTCTATAAATTAACTCGACGAAACGAAAGCTTCCGATGAAATGTTTAAGTCGATAATTATGTAGAGACCGTCTGCATGCTGGGTTGGCTTTAATGCCTTTTGACGTTTCTGCGCTTTCGCGTTCAATTTTTGCATGCGCAAGTTCTCGTATCGTATTATATTTTAATTCAAAATATAAAAAAGAAGGAAATGTATTAATTTGCGATCTTTAGTATTCTGAGAACATTTTTACATAACTAATTTGCATAATTAATAATAAAAAAATTGTTATTATTCAGAATAAAAGGAGCGATATTCGGTTTCCTGAAATCGTTTTATTATAACCAGATGTATACGAATGGAGCTCGGTCTGCTCCTGTTTCCGGCAAAGAAGTTTGACTTAAAAAAAAAAAACATTTATTGTCAAAATATATTATACACAATACAAATATTATATATGCGGTGACGTTTACAATAAAATATATTCGCGCGATATATGTAAGCTTACCATTTGGTTTGGGGTTTTGCCCTTTGTCAGATGCCTATTGTCGACTTCAAAGCGCCGTTTGTAAAATGGGCCCTTCTTATATTTTCGAGTGGCTTTTGAAGTTCCCGTCATATTTTATCAAAGCTTATTTAAATGAGTGAGATATGTGCGTCATAATTACACATGCCTAAACGCAAAACCTTCATTTTGCTAGAAAACTGAGTCACGTTTGAAACTTGCTTCCAAGTTAAATTTTAATTGTAATTACGACCACTCCGTAAGATAATCTCATTTGCTGCTTTAATTCGGTCGTTACATTTCAAAGTATGTTATAACTGACGAGTGTCTTTTTTATGTGATTGTTAATGTATTAATTGAAATTTATTCGCTTCTATATTTTTTCATGAATATTCAAAAAAGTTTTAAGTCACTAATAAATTGTATAATTCAACAAAGTAACAAGTATAATAGTAAACGTTTACTTATGCGTAATATGTTATGTATAGTCGAGCTTTCGTATGTCAAACAGACGAGTGCTTTTCAGCTATTCCAAATTCAAACCACAACCATTATCTGTATAATAATAATGATTCACCCAAATTGTTTATCAAACGGGTCTCATTCAGTGAATAAGTAATTGTTTAACGGGATGCGAAAAGTACGTTTTCGGGAAATTCGGTTCGCGGCTTTCCCTAATTATTGCGCGTATTATTCGGTCTCGTACAAGTGAGTCGTCATGAATAATTAATATGTTGCCTTTTGACAAACGGAAAAATAGTGTAGGCCTCATTTGAAATGTTAATATCTTAATTTATGTGCAAATTTTATATGCACATGTGCGTGAGAGATTTAAAGCAAATTAACGCACGAATACCGTCGTGCAAAGTAAAATACAAATGTTATCATATTACCGTAATAATATAACAAAAAAATTTATTTCATTACATTTTTTATTCACGAAAAAATAAAATTATCCAAAATTCGTGAAATGAAAAGGCTACTTTTATCTTTTTTATCGGTTTTATTTCAATTTTGTCAATAATGCGATTTTCAGATATGTAAATTAAGGAAACGAGAAGATTCTTAGAAAACATTAAAGTGGAAATATTTTAGTGCTCGTACTGTTCAACTGAATCATGTAAACACTAATTCGATAGACTTGTGCACGGAGTGAATTCATGTCGAATAATTTCTATAAAAAAATTATAATCAAAAAGAGATTTCGCGGTAGGCTTGCTCTTGTTATTCAATTTTATTTTTATATTTTCCGCCTTGTTTAATGGAATTTAACGAAAAATTTCATAGTTAATCTCGCGTAATATGACGTGTCCTTAAAAAAAATTATTTCGTCAACAAAAGCAGAATAATCCTTTGTGAGCGTTGTTTTTTGCGCCCCTTCGCCCACAATATAAGCGGGGATGATTGATATGTTTTCGCGGCGTTTATTCATCGTCGGATTAACCGTAGTAGTTAAAAAGTGAACTAGCTACGACGACAGCATTTCCATCAACCAAGCAACTTTGTATTATACAGTGTACTGGTAAAGCCACTATTAATTTTCTCGAAGTATTCAAGTATTGAAATTGAAAGAGATTTTAATTATTTTCGGATAATAAATAAAAGTAATTCATTCCGTATAGAACAATTTTATTCATTATTTTCGTAGACTAAAGATAATTAGTTTCAACATTCATTTAGACGAAAAATAAAGCATATTTCATATGAAACTAATCCGATATAAACGAGTCGATCTCGTTTCTCTTGAGTCCTTTTGCCTTGGAAAAGCGAAAGCTTTCGGCCTCATAGCGGCTACATATAACGTTGCCCGGATATCATTATTTGACGCCCGGTCGAGGATAGGGAGACGAATTTAATTCTGTCCCTATCTCGTCGACGTTTAATCAAATTGCGGATATATATGGCATTTTGGCCACGTCCTCGCAGCGAAATGTGACTCGGTTATGGAGGCGTGGATGTCGCGATGACGGGCCACGAAAGCCCAGCCACTTAGTTTGTCGAACGTTCTAGGTAATGTCGAATGAAAATCCCCAATTTCATACACTATCGCGGTATATTAGGTTGATATTTTATTCTTGAGGAACTCAAAACGTGGGTTTTTCGTGAATTTATTTTTCAAATTAGATTTCTCTAATCCGTTCAAAATACGAGGATGGAAAGTACAGAATTTGGACGCGATTCTTTCACGTGTCCTTCACAGTCAGCGCGTTTTTAAAGGACCCTGCATATAAACCAAACCCTTCAAATTGACCCTGAAGATGAGAAAAAGATACAAAATACCGAAAAGGAGGTTCGTGTGAATTATGTAAATTCAAACTATCGGGGCTTATTTGATACGAGACGATAAGCCCGTACGATCCAACCAGGATTATCGTTCCGCTGCTGAACGACGAGACGACCGGACTTCTGTATGTAGATACTATAACCTAATGGGTTTGGATGTACAAGCTGACCCGAAAGTCACTGTCTACTTTGTTTGAAATGGGTTGAAGTTTAAATAAATATCCCGACGACACGATTGATTGATTGATGGAACTCATTGATATTTCAGCGCGGCTGTAAACTCTAACAGTAATAAGATCAATATAGTAGAGAATATTCTGAAAAATCTTTGAAATTCGAAATCGGCTTATACGAGGGTTGCCTTTTATATTTCGGGATTAGAGAACAAAAACAAATATTAATCATCGAAAATCACTTTATTGTTTTCCAAAATATTCCCCATGAAGATCTATACACTTTTGCATGCGTTTGAACCAATTGTCGAAGCACTTTTTCCACTCTGATTGAGGTATCTCCAAAACATGCATTTTGAATGCTGGAACCGCTTCTTCAGGTGTCGAAAAACGTTGACCTCTCAGTTTGTTTTTTACGTGCGGGAATAAAAAGAAGTCATTTGGTGAAAGGTCAGGACTATATGACGGATGACTCTCAAATCGATGTTTTGGGTGCTCAAAAATGCAGTTGTTTGAGCCGATGTGTGAGAGCTCGCATTGTCGTGGTGTAGAGTGATCCGTCTTCGGCGGTTGGTTTTCCTGATTTCTTGGAGGACAACTGGCAAACAAATTGTTGTGTACCACTCAGAATTGACTGTTCTGCGTTGTTCTAGTGGTACGGTTGCGACATGTCCAGTTTTTCCGAAAAACATGCGACCATTTGCTTGGAAGTGCTTCGTGCGCGAACAACTTTTGTTGGATTTGGCTCATCTTGAAACACCCATACAGTCGACTGCTGTTTACTTTCGGATAAAATCCAAATTCATCCCCTGTCACGATGTCATAGATGTGTTTTGAAGCACCGCGATCGTATTTTTTCAAGCATTTCTTTCGACCAATCGACACGAGCCTTTTTTTTTGAGCGATTGACAAATTGTGTGGGATCCAACGCGAACAAATTTTTTTGACAGTTAAATGTTCATGCAATATTGAGTGTATGCTGGTCCCACTAATGCCTAAGGTTGTCTCTATCTCACGATAGGTCACATGACGATCTTGCAATATCAGTTCGCGCACAGCATCAATGTTTTTCGGAACAACAACTGATTTTGGACGACCTTCACGAAATTCGTCTTGGAGTGAACTCCGACCACGATTGAATTCACCATACCATCGATAAACACTGGTCCTTGATGGAGCTTCATCGCCAAAAGTTGAATTAAGTTCATTCATGCACTGCTGCTGAGTTAATCCATGTCGAAAGTTGTAAAAAATAATCGCACGAAAGTGTTCACGATTTAATTCCATTCTTGGGGGCAGATGAATCTTTTAATTTACTGTAAACAACACAAATAGCGCTTGTATGTCAAAACATTCTGAGTACGTATAACCTCAAAAACTTCTAACTTTACGATAGAGCTATCAGTTGACAGATTGCAACACCAGGGTTGCCAAATCCCGAAATATAAAAGGCAACCCTCGTATTAAGTTATCGAAAAATTTTCATTTTATATCTTTTGAGTATTTTCTATAATACATGTATAAAAAAAATACATGAAAGTTAGTTCATATTTAGCGTGTTATTTAAGATATTATATATATCATTGAAAGTGACACTCATCATTGAGAGTGGTCGTTTCTAGGATAAAATAATTCTTGCCAAAAGGGAATTTCACTTTCAAATCGTGAGAAAATATTTACACAAAAGCGGTTTTCTCACGGCGGAATGAATGGGGTCGTTTTACTCAAGCGGCTTCCATCGATTGAAAAGGTACGTATACAAATAAGTGTTCAAAATATATTTTCTTATTTAATTAATCGGATAGTTTTGATTAAATTTAAGCTCGCTTGCTTTGCTCAATACTATTATACAATATTTATTCGTCACACTTAATTATAGTCTAATGATCAAATCTATCGTCTATCATAATTTATTAACGAGCTATTAAGACGTTTTCTTATAAAATTTAATTAAAATAATAGTACTTAATTATATAATAAAATTAAAAATTGAATGATTATAGTTATAAAATATCCTATATAACAACACAGATTTTCATTGAAAAGAATGGCTTAATATATTTGAAAATTTATATAATATATAATATTTAGTATAATAGTCGGTTAAGGATTTTCAAAATTCAATGAAAGAAACATTAACTACTTAACGAATATTAGTCGATAACTTTTACACATACAAATTTTCCACCTAACGACCCGTACAATTCAAAAGGAAAACTCATTTGCACAACAAACAAATCCATTTTTTCACTAATGAAAAGTTCAAACATGCCGTAAATTCGGCGATAAACTCAAGTCGTTTCCGTTTGATTCTTTCCGAGAAAACGACGCAAAAAACCTGCAAAAAAAAGAGACTAAGAGGAAAAAGGGTCCGATGCAAAATTTCGCCATCAACGACGCGTGAAGACGAAAGTGGGTTTTCGGGAAATGCGAAAGCATCCGTTTTTCGTTGTTCGCGCAACAACAAAGCTACGACGCGTTTCATTATGGCCACCGTTCAAACGTGGCACGACGAAAACTCTATTACCTCAATTTACATGGAATCAGAGAAGAGAGTGGAGACTTTGTCGTTGTGTGTGTTGTCGGATACCAGAGTCCTTTGTCTTGTCCCGGCGCCTTTTTCCTGGACGACGAAAAACGACGGCCGTGCAAAAATCCGAAGCACGAAAACCTCGCGACACGGGCTTGTGTAAATTGCAACAGGAATGTTCCTCTCGTGTATTAAACGTTCGAGAGTGCCGAGATTTCTGAGTGAGGTGGGTTAAGAGAAATGTGGGTGGCTGTCCTTAGGCAGGCGGTTGGATTCTTTAAAAAGCTCGCAGATCCGAGAAAGTTTTAATTGGACTACAAGGAAACAACTATTAAGAAAATCAACTATTTGGTTCACTTGTGTACTGCTATTTAATTGCTGTCAACGAGATGTCTTTTGCTTCGATACATTATTAAGCTACGACATAATCTGTGTTGACACTACAGCTGTTTGAAACTATTTTATATTTAAAGTAGCTATTATTTAAATTGGAAATGTGATTACTTGAATATTTACGGGTTCGCAACGATATGAGTTTTCATTTTTAATTAAATACAAAGCATAAATTAATCTCTTGCGAGAGTACTTACTAAACCCATTGAATTCTAGTTCATTGTGGTGCAGTGTAATATTCCGAGTATCGGAAGATAAAAATTCAAAGAAAAAGTTCACCGCCATTTCAGAAGAATTGTTACAGAGAACAATGTCTGATGTACTTTACAGACACAGTTCAGGAAAATATTACTCGACGACACATTTCATACAAAATATATAATCTTATTTCTTTTTTTTTTATGTATTATAATAATGTGCAGAATCACGATTTCGCTCGAAGAAATATTATTTTAATGATTCAACATGGAAAAATAATCAATTTTTTTAATAATGAAATAAACTAAAAAAAAATATATTTTCCAAAATCATCCCAGTTCGAAAATCATTGAAAACTCCAGCAACATTACAAGCGGTACCAATTGAAAAAGTCTTCGCAGCGCGTAGGTGTAATAAAATAAAAAGTTTTCTCGGCAGCACCGAAGAGGCAAAGGGGCGAAACAAAAGTGGAGGAAATTCGCGAGCGAACAGATTAAGATTATTACTGTCATAAGGATCTCGACACGAAATCGCAGTAGACGCGCCCCTAACTTAATTCCGAAGGGAAAAAGGTTAATACGGCGGCACGTATCGGCGAATAATACAAAGGGCCGGGAAAACTTTTGTGTACATTTGCGGAATTGCTCTCTTTCGGAGAACGCTCTCGCATTAATTCGACACCGGAAAGGGCGAATTTCATCGCAAAGCCGGATAACAACCTGTGGACCGAGAGCCGTTTCTGCGCACTGTGTCCTGTAAAATTGCTTTCTTTGATTAGTGGTAGGAAAAATCTGTGGTACATACGAATAGGTAGGTTTTGTTACAATTGTTGAGGGTTGCTTTTTTGTTCGTCGGTGGCGTTCTCAAATGAAATCGAAAAATCATCACTACTATCATATTTTTCATCACATTTCATTAATGTTGTTTCTCATAATACTGTTGAAATTCACATTTACAAAACAGCTTCTCACTAAATAGAAAAAATATTTTATCATTCCATTAATTAACACGAAAACATTTCTCGGAATTCGCTCAGCCACTATTTGACACTTCGCCTAAAGGACGGTGACGAAAAAGACGAAACCATGTAATATTTTTTTGTCTATCTCCTTTCTTTTTTCTGATGCTATACGAGGTTATTTCGTTCGTCGCTAATGAGGACGAACAAAATGTGTATGATGAACGTTTCAAGTTAACTCGAACAGTGCGCGTCTAACATTCAGCTCACGAACGCGATATTATTCGAGACGCTTTATTAAATGAATAATACATGTTGTTTGTTCACATCACATATATTCGTCCTTTAATTTTTCCGCGTCAATAAGCCGCTTTCTAAATTCGGATTAAATTACTTTATTAAATTGCCAAAGGTAATTTATTTTGTCTGCTACCCGATTTGATATTTTTGATTAACGCGTTAGCATTGTAATACTGTTGCTGTTTGTTGAATCGAAAAAGCGAAGGTATATATAATATGAATGTGTTTTTTTTAATTGTTATCAGTCATAATAAAGCATGTACTTTATTTATAGTTTTTAGAAAAATATATATAGATGTATTTTGACATATTATATTATATCTGGGTTAATATCATCTTCTAATAAGTATTGACAACACTTTATTAGAACATTTTACCATTACGGATATATTATGAATCGTGAAGAAATAATAAATTGGATAGCGATAAGATGGTAACGTTAATTCAGTGACCAGATCACTCATAATATATATATATATATATTTTTTGTAATATCATACACATTTATCAAACGTTAATTACAGTTAGACAGAAATGATCGAGGAACCATCATTACTACTGATATGCATTAATTCAAATAAATAATAAATAATTTCTTGAATTTCTTGAATTTTCCAGTTAAACGCACTTCTTTCATTTAATTGGCTTGAACAATTAAGAAAATATCGTATAAAATAATCGAGCGCCTAATAAAATTCCACTTTAACGCGATCCCGTCTAAAAACGAGAACGTTCTCGAGCCGCTCTTAATTAATAAAAAAAAGCAAAAAAAACGGACTATATTTTACGCGGGGCAAAAAAGTAAACTGTCTTTTCGGTGGAAAGTGGGCTTCTTTCCCCTCCGAAGTGTAGATAATGAGCAAATAAAAAAATCATATCGTCAGCTACGTTAAAATTCCTGGTAGGCCATTCTTCGGGTCCGTTTCCTCCGGTTTTATATTTACCGAACAAGACGGGCACGCGGCCCCGTAATAAAATTTTTATTCTGGTACTTAACCCGCTCGACACGTGGACGAAGGGAATCCGAATTGCGAAACACCTGCCGGACACGACCAGCCCTTCGCGTCGCGTATTAAGGTATAATGGTTTGTGGTATTGTATTATATTATATTAGCACGCGGTGTTTCGTTATATAATAGTTTTGATTCCGCGTCTGTTTTATATGGCCGAAGTGTGTTGAGTGTATTGGAAAAATGTTATGGACCATCTTTGGGCAGGGTTGTCTAATATATTAGTGCGTCAGAAGGATCTGATGGTTTTTGATATTGTCCCTGGAAAAAAACTCATAAATAAATAAATTGGCTATTCTAGAGTTTATCGCGTCGATGATCTTTTCAGTGAAATATCGGATCGGTTTATTTCACAGAGTTTCAGAGAAATTATATGAGTTTCGAAGTCGAAAACTTCCAAAATAATTCCGAGTTAATCGAAACTCGAGCCTCCATGAAATGAATCCATTTGATTTTTGACACGGCGCGCAAACAAAGACACTCAACTGAGCAAACATCACGGCAACGGAACATCCGCTTTATTTTCGAAACTGAACACGCTTAACTTCAGAGCAACATGCTGAAAACCGACAGTTTCGGTTTCGGGCTCCGTAAAATACGTTTGATGCGATTATACGGCAAAATGTACCGAATCGAGTTAGCCGCATTATTCCGGCGACCGCAACCGCCTGGTTCCACGTAACTAACACATGCCGTATGAAACACCAACGCCGTGTGCTTTGAACAGCTAATTTGCCAGGATCAGTCAATTTTATGTTGTGTTTATTTGGCTTTCGAGTATCCGCAAAGGAAACTTATTGAGCGTCAGTTTCGGTTAGATGGGTCTAGTTTCGTTTTGGGTTTTTCAATTAGGTAATGCGCTGTCCGTTTTTTAGTGCTGCCTGAAAATGGGTTCGGTTCAATGTCGATGTTTTTAATTTATGATATGGATTTTTTAGGTTCGGAAATGTTTATTTAGTTTATTATGAAGGTTTTGATTTTTTTTGTAAATAATATTTTTGGAGTTCCATAAAAATGTAGAGTAGCTAATGGCGTATTTGCATGTTATGTGAGCTTGTGATATTTGTTTAATATGTATTGTGAAACATTAACATTTTTTTCATAAATGTGTCTTTTATTATAAAAATACAAAGATTGAAAATTTTCGTTTTTTTCCTTATATATTTTTCAACAAAAGTTTACTGAAAAATATGTTTAATTAGTATGATCGACAAGACGAATACGGAGAATATTTTCCAGCAAAAGAATGAAAACTTTTGTTAAAAAAAACACATCGAAACATCTTCCAAAAATTTATTCAATTAAAATCAAAACGAACATCACAAATACGTCCAAAATTTCATATAAAAACATTTTTTCACAATTTTCAGACGTTATTAAATTATCGACGTACTTTTAGGAACGAAAATCATCGGAACTTTCAAGGTCCATTAACGCGATATAATACTCGTATCGTAGCGTAGCTCATCGGTCCATCGAATAATTTTGAAGCCCGAGGGGAAATTGGGAATCTTTGGGCCTTGAATAAGCGAGGTATCGAATCTCTTCGATAACCCGACGAGATGGGCACCGAAGTTGGGTCCGCCATCTTCTGCTTCTTCCTCTTCGACGTTACTTTTCGCGCGGCCTACATACTAAGCGCGCGAAAGGTGCCCCATTTAAAATTTAAATTAGATCAGCCTGAGGGCCGCCGGCGTTTCTTAACATCCAGATTAATTCGGAACGCAATTTAAAAGGAGACTCTCGTTTTTTTTTATTTTCGGGCAAAAATTCAGCGCCCGGGACAAATTCAATTTATCGCGTCATAAATTAAACGGGACGTTCGGTAATAAGAGATCGCGCGGTGAAATGAGGTAAACTTGGCGCGTAATGAGCTTTTTTTATATTTACTGGATCCGGCTTTAATCCGGTGAATTATCTGCATTTAATTATTCCACTGTGATTTGTGATGTTTTGGGAGTTTTTCGAATGACAGCGAAATGGGACGTCATTTTTTTTGTCGCGCGCGTATTTACCGCTCGCGTACAGCCTCAGCGAAAAGATGACAAATTTTTACGTTCATTTTGACGTCTCAACTTATATTTTCTCGTATGTTTACTTCAATATCTTCATACATTTCCATCTTTTTTGCGCGCGTACATACACACGAGAAAAAACTTATTATGAGGAAACGCTCATACGTGAAAAAGGGTCGCGTCGTCTTTCACCTACGCGGATATATTTTACGTGCGAAAAAATCTTAAAATCCCGCGCGCTTTTTTTTTCGTGCATACAATTTTTTTTATCATTTTCCCGGAGCGCTCTGCGCGTTTAAAAAATATTAGAAATATCTAAACGGCGGCCGTTTATTTTATTTTAATATTTCTCTTTCTAAATATATATTACTCGGATATTTCTTCGACAATTCGGGTCAGATATTTTCGGATCGAAGTTTCGCTTCGGCGAGCGTGGCGGGCGAAAACAGCGGTAAGGTGGGCCACATAACAGGGACGATTTATCAAAGTTGTCGCGGCGAACGACAACTGGAAAGTAGTGTGTACATTATGTCGTAGGTGAATTACATACGCGAATAAATCCACGGCGGTGAGGGTCCTCCTTCTGCGTACACGTGTACGCGTCCCTATATCCCGGCGCCTTTTTGTTTTTCACCATTTTCCCACCAGTTTATTGTTTCCGCATCCCTTTGATATTTTCCGTGGCCAAGGATGCTTGTTCCTCGTCAAAAAAACCCCTCGCGAGTTCATATGAATGCGTGCCGAATGTAGCTGGGAAAATTCATCGTTGGTGTTTTTCGGTCGATTTTTTTATTCGGCTGTGGAATGTCACGAATTGTTACGTCTTTCGATTTCGTATTGTTTGTGTGTTGCTGTATATATTTTCGGAAAATTTGGAAGAAAAAATTCTGTTCGGTTTTATATTATATATGTATGTATGTCCCACTGGAATTTCGTTCGGGAAATATTCTTATTCTGACATTCTGAATTCAATATTGTCGCGGCTTTATTAAATTGTAAGTTGGAAATTTGACGATGCAAAGGAGTTAGGAGGGTACATTATTAGTGGACTAATTTTTATATTTAAAAAAAAATGCACAAAAATTATTGTAGTTTTTTTCTACATTTTAAAATTGAATAATTTAATTACTCAAAATTTATTTTCATATTTTTTTATTATTATAGTAACCGAGTCAAGATGTAATATTTCAAAATGTAATACAAAATCTCCCCCAAAGGTACTGTGAAATTTTAACTTTTATCATTAGAGTCTTTTTTTCCTACGGTTTATATTTATTTTATGCACACGAATACAAAAAAAAATAAAGTTCAACTAAATACTTTATTAGCTGCTTTTGTAAGCTACAGAATATAAAATTAACCTAAGTAGCACACGGCGCATAACGGTCGACGAGCTTTTTGCTTTGTTTATAAATCTCCTCATGTGATGCCGGGATAAAAGCAAAATGTTATATAAATAAATTTTGCTTTATCAGGTAATGCGTAATTAATTTGTATGTCTTTTGAATCTACATAGACGGAGGCGTACGTATAATAATTATACACGTGTACGTGTCGAGCCCCGTATGAATTCTTCTCTGAAGACAGTCTGTCCCTTTATGTAGCACGTTTCCTTTGAATGATGAATAACCGTGTAGTGGGCTCAAAAGCATCTTTCAGGTGAGACGGACGCTTCCAATAACATTTCCTGCGGGTAATTTCGAATTTTCTCCCATTTCTTGCACATTTCTCTCACAAAGAATCAAAGGAGATTCGTTGGGCTCTCGAAGTTCCTAATTCGCGCACGCGTTTCATTGTTGCAGCTCTTCTATTATTTATATTAATAGATCTTTTTGAAAATGTTCGATCTCGTATTTACTTGGATTCGTATCTATTTACTTTTAGACAAAACTTTTTTACAAACTTTTTCAATAATATTATCGAGTATATAATACATAATATCTAAGCATTGTGTAAATTAAAAATGTTCTTTTTTTTAATATATATTTCTGAAATATTATATTAAGTAATATACTAAAGACAGCTTGAAGTATGGAAAAAAGTCTTCTATCGATTTTTCAACTTAGATTCACTAGATTCGAGTGAATATTTTCAATCTAAATCGCATCCACAATTCAAAAATATACAAAATTCAACTCTTATTGTTAGATATTTTCTGAATAATAAATTGAATGGTATTAATAAAAATCGTGAATGTTCTTATTGAGAAGCGGCACACACTCGCAGATCGAACTTTGATAAATAAGGTCAATACGAAAACGGTTCTCCCTCGTATCCGATAAGGACGCACAGAACAGAAGACAAAGCGTCGAGAGATGGAGCACGGGAAAAAAAATACCAGGGAAAAAGGAAAATATATAAGAGCCTCTCGTAGGAAAATCTCAGTTTTCCCGTATAAGATATGCATCGGGCATAGTTTTGGCAACGTGCGTTGTTTAGGAAGTCGTGCTAGGTTTTTCCGTCAGATCGATAGGAAAAGCTCCTCTCAAAGACTACTGCTCGGCTTACAAATAGCTCCCATTGACCCCAGAAGACCCAGAACTACCTGCGATAATGACCTCAGTCTCGGTCGACTTAATTTCATTTTATCTCACCGTATTGACGATTGCCGTCCACAATCTGACATCCCTCCAACTTCTAGCCAATATTCCAAATGCATGTCGGTGATCAAAGTGACTTACATTTTCCAGGTGTATATAACATATATTTGTTGAAAATATTATATATTATATATGTATACATTTAAATAAAATAGAAATTCCTAAAATTTCACATAAAATACTTTTTATAATATATGAGAATGGACTTTTTTGATAAATACATTTTAAATATCGCACGTTCTCTTTGTCTTCTTTTGAACGTGTATCAAATGCAGACGCGTTTATTTTAATGAAAAAAAGTCGTTTTTTCTGTTGATGTTTTCATAAGCGCTCTGACATCAATTTATCTTTGCGCCCTGTTCAAAATGTATCAACCCGATAAGGGCGTAACAAGGTACGATGATATCTCCCTTGACTGCCTTAAATTGTTTATTCGCAAAGAAAATTGTCCTCGCAGATAAAACACATTAGTGTTAAAATATTTTTATCCTTTATCTTCAAACTCGCGTTACTTTTTTCGCGATAATAACCAATTTTAGGCATAACTACTGTCGATCGGTTAGCGCTACTTTGTTATTAACGAATTGTCATTCAATTCGTTTTTCTCTGACGTTCAGCACTTACGTTTTTCGCTTCGACATCTCCATATTTATTGCCGAAAGCTTTCGATCGTCAGATTTAAACGTATTTTCAAAAGCTTGCGTGACGTCGAAAGTTTGCCATTCGCACGTACGCCTCGAGAGAACGTTACGGACGAGCAAACTGTTGCCGTTGTCAGAGACAGACGATTAGGTAGGCGTTTAGAGGAAATTCCGCCAGATATTTTTCCCATTTCATTTTTTTATATATTTCGCAATTCCGTTTTTTTCTTTTACTTTTTCGGCATATTTTTTTACGTTCCGGTCAGGGTGCACGTCAAACAGTCTCCGCCCTGCGTTTCGACCCAACAAATATTTGAAGGGCTGCTCGGTTTATACAATACATAGATCGGACCTTACCGACAAAGCTTTGCGTTCGGATATCGCAAGATTTGCATTAGACGTTCGACGCTTTTTAATATTTCCGCAGCCGGGGTTCTGAATAATAAAAAATATATAAGCGATACATAAAAATAACAGTGTTCCCGAAAAATGCTTATGAATCCTCTGTATTTTGAGCATTCGAAAACGTCGAGCTTTCAGAATATATTGATATGTTAAAATATTTCAAATAGTACCGAAACAGCATATTTGCTTTGTATTGTGTTTTCTCTTACACACAACATAAAAAAAAACCGTTTTGTTTTCAGTAATCGTATCGTTTTAAATTTATATCTTTTATCAATCGAATTTTATATGATGTCGAACGTTTGTAATTTAATTTTGTATAATTTTAGATTTCGAAGCAGATTATAAATTAAGGTTTGGGAAAACAAGCTAATGTAAATTTCTAGTTTACCTGTAGTAGCTTTACATGCAAACGACATTTCGACAAATTCGAAAAATGGATTCACTCTACGTTGTTTACATTTTCGCAAACGCGTCTTGAATTTTGACACCTACATATAAACGAAAGTACATACTGGTACGTGTCTGAATTGTCAAAGGTAGAATTCAAAATCGTTTCTAGATATAGCACAAGTGGTACTCTTGCATTTGCCTTCCATGGTGTTTGCTTGAGAGCAGAAAACATGTGACAATGAAATTCGCGTACACATTTTTTATGTATAACAAAAGGACGCGACTTAATTTCTATGCAGGATTAAAATTCTATTTTAGATAAACATATTTTTGACTGTTGACAAAGGAAAAATACTAAATATAAAAGTATGCATTGTGCTGAGCATAATACAATACAATAAACGCAGATAGGAGCAAATGAGATGTGTTTATACAAAAGCCACCTCATACGAATCATGAGACTTAATTAAAAAGAAAACAAAATAAATATTACTTATTGATTAAAATAGATCGAATCACTTTTGAGTCTACAAAAGTAACGAATATTCACCGCCATCCCGTCCAGTAGGAGTGGCCCAAATGTTCTGAAGTTGAAATATAGATTTAATTCAGTCTCATGACACATTTGTCGAACCCGTTGTATATTTCGGTGGTTATGATCACGCGCAAAAAGGTGAAAAAGCGACCCGGGCAAAAATTGATGGAACCACCAGATTGCGGTTGAAACAGTCATATTTTTCATTGTCAAACTTTCAGATAAGCTGAAACGACACGGTTGCAATTTATTACGGACCGAAGTACTCGGCTAGTCGCTATACTAGATTATGGAGAAAAAACTCAGTTAGGCCATAATAAAAAAAATCGGAAAACTACGAAACACGACAGACGCTATCCGTTGTGTATGAGAACGGCAATGTGTTTGGAGTTTACTACGTTCTATCTCTTCGGTACACACATTTAATCGATAGATTCTCTGTCTCCCAGACGACAGACTTTAATATTTAACTCGCGACGCTTCTTTCATTGTCGAAATCGGCTTTGTCACGATATCGTCCTTTGTGGGCGGTACTTTTGCGATGATGCTCCTTTTTTCCTTCCCTCTGTGTCGTACTCTTGCGGCGTATTGAATGTGCCCGTGTGCCGCATTCATTATGGTGATTGTCTTCGAAAAATATAAATGATTAAGTATTATAATACCTTTGATTTAATTAAATGAGATACGAAGTTTTTCTACGTATACAAATTCGGTTAATATGTTTTCTTTGCGTAATATTAAATACGCTTTGTTAGGCTTTATTGAGCATCTAATGTGATTCAAATATTATTGAATGTTTTTGGCTAGTTTAGTAAAATAAATAATGCTTGAATTTAAATTGAAAACGTTGTGAATGGGAATTCATTGATTTTTTGTATCCTTCAGTTATAATAATAACGAACGCGTTGCGTTCCATTCAATATTTTCCATTCTAAATAATTTGTAATACTATGTATTCAATTTAATATTTTTTCATACAATTTCATTTTTTATATGTATTAATAATTTAATTACATAATCCACATAATACGAAATTTTACTAACAATTTCTTGGAAATATGACTTGTAGTTTTCTACGAAACTTAATATTCATTACGCGTTTCTGATCCATATTTTAATATCACTTTAATTTAAAACTAAAATAAATAAATAAAAAATGAAATTTTTTTTATTCATTAAGCTCCTCAAATGTTTAGTATTTCATGCACTTCAGCAAATACTAGAGGATACAAATAATAAAACCGAACCGTCGAAAACGAATCACCGAAAACATCAAATTCAACCCGAATCCACTTTCAATCCGACCTCACACACTCAGACTATTTAGGACCCCAGCTGATATATGACTCCCGTTTCCGAATTCCCGATCTGCGGCACAATTCACAGACACACATACACACACACACATACACACTCTCGCATTCTCATAAGTCAGAAGGCTTCGCCCAACGGAAGCAACGAGGGCAATGTCGAGAGCAAATTCGGAGAGCAAGCTTTTCAAAAGCTCGTTTGTCGGTTGACCCCGGCGGCGCGACACAATAACCTGGGCACTCTTGTGCTGCGGCGTCGGCTGCACCTAACGCACATATTATATGGGTGGTTATTCTGGGGTTCCCGAACTGTGGGGCGGGTGCATTGCGAGGGAAATTCGGCGCTTTTGATGTGGTTTTTTTGAGTGGTTGTTTTCGAGCGGATTTGGGGTTGATGTGTGACATGTTATGATTGTTGGGTGTGTGTGATTGAAATTGTTTTGTGTTTGAATATAATGAAAATGTTTTTAATTAAATTTACATAATGACTCATTAAAATAAAAAAAATTTCAAAGAATTTCAAATAATAGAATGTATAATTTATTTGGACAATATATATTTTTTTATGTATTTTCTCAAAATTTCATTTAAGCATTTGCTTTTTTCGACTGTATCTCGTTTATTTTTTAAACAAAACATGTGAAGGACAAATTTAATTGCAGCGATGAAGATAATTATAGAAGTTTTTCAGTGACGTAAAAAAGTTCGAAAGTTTTGTAAAGTATGGAAGTTATGCATATTGTGAAAGTTTGAAAATCGCTGTAATAAAATATAGTATAAGGTGGCCCCCATGTTCATTTTGCGCGCTCGCAGAAACTTTGTCAAGACGAGGTTTTAATTTGAGACCCTCGCCTATCTTTTCGCCGGTCCTCTCTTTATTTTATTTTATTATTTTTTTTTTGCGCGTCACGGTACAGGGAAGTCTTCCGATTTCGTTCCGCTCAAAATGAAAATTCGACCCCGAAGAGAAAACTATTCATTTCAGCAGAAAAAGTGCGGATTTATGGTCGAGGGATGCCGTTGATCTTTTTACGAATTATTTTCACCCCAATTCGTCGAAAGTGAGGGCCGGAGGAGGACTTTGCCGAACGACTCCATAACAATGTATGGGAATATAGTAAAGTGAAGGCGTAGCTCGTATCAAAACAACTGCCTCTATGTATATAGAGATTGTTTTTTTATATCTATCTCCATAATAGTGATTTTGATATCGGATAGCAAAATTGGAAAAATACAGAGTAACAGATTTTTTTTTATAACAGCATGAAAGATTGAGGTCGTTAAAGTAGACAAAAAAGCAATCGAACGGATCGATACATCATTTGATTCATAATATACAATAGTTTATTTAGCTCTATGACAGAGTAGTTTTTTCAATATTGAAGCTTTGTACCTTAAATATTTTGTACACCGCGCTGAGATTATCTAGTAAGCCCATTCTCAGAACTTTTTGAAGGCACGTACAACCAACACAAACAAAAGCATTTTCATCGTACTTCCTCGCACGTGCGTATAGATAAAAATGAAAGGCTTCTCCACAAAAGTAATTTCCTCTCGAAGGATATCATGTTTACGAGTAGAGACGAGATACGAACAAACGTACAGACAGACAAACTGACACAACAATAACCTAACACAAACACGCAAGAAAACTTCTTTTGTGTTCGGCCAGACGTCAAAAGGACCATATCGGTTGAGGATCCGACAACAACCTGTCAAACGATTCGATTCCATGTTTCCTGACTCGTGAATATGATAGAAAACACCAAAGGGCGAACCCGATCCACGCATGCATGAAATTTCTCCAGACACTGCAGTGAGATGTGAAAATGTTACGAACCGATTTTTTCATATTTAATCAAGAAATATTTCCCCCATTTCTGGCATATAAAACCACCAATTGAGCACCATACTTTCACGGAAGAACAAAGCTGAGCACACAGCCGCGAAAGGGTTAAACGCGCCATAGCGCCGAGGCACAAGAGAGATATGTTCGCATTTGTTATTTACATGGAGTCGCAGTATTATTAGTGGCGCGGGCCGTTTTCGCTCGTAAAGCACTTGTTTTAACTAAACGGTAATCTCTGCTAGGGTCTCATGATACATTACCGGAGGGCCGGCCTCCTTACTTTGGACGCAGTTTACACACAAAAGGCTCGCCATACCACACGGAGGGCGAAGGGCGCAAAAGGGAGAGGGCAAAGCCGAAAGCTGGATGCCGCCCCGGGGCGGGATTAGGTGTGCGCTGTTAATTTTTTAGCAGCTCGTTCACGTGCACGTCCTCGAAAGCGAAACTGCAAATTAAAGTATTCGCTCTTTTCGAGTGTGTCGGTGCTTTTGCGAGGGACGTGGTGTTTCGTAATGGGCTGAAGGTTCTCTAATTATCGTCAGAGGGTAGCGTTCAATGGTATCGGGAAATTTCGATAATGTTCTTTGGAGGAAATTTTTGAAATTTTAGAATCGGATTAACACGTGCCTTTTATTTCGCATACGTTCACGAATTATTTGATATTGTTGAATTTCAGAGTTTATCGGGTATATTCAATTTCATTCGTTATCACGTCGTATAAACCGGTGTGTGTTTTCTGATTATTTGTATTTTTTAATTCATTACCAGATAACATTCATTAAACTTTTTATTGGCAGATATTTTGAAAACTAGCTAATTTAACAATTTCAGTATTTTGAAATATGTTATACACATTATCAATTTTGTCTTTTCTCATTCCAGAATTTAATTAATTCCATATTTAATGCATGAAAGAACTTGTGTTTTCAAGCACTCCCCGAGGTGCGATATAAAGCTCACTCATTCTACCGTCTTTAAAAAATACGAGAAATTTTATTTCACGCACCGATGTATAGTTTCGTATTATACATATACCGAAATAATTAAATATTCAAAAAAAATCGCACCAAATTTTTTTATAATATTTAATAAGTCAATATTGAGAGAGTAAAATAGAACCATAACGTTTAAGTTATGCGCTTAATAAATATTCCTCAAAAATAAAATTTCAGCTGAATTTTTTTGTTCAAAAATAAATATTTTAGGGCATAGCTTCAAGCGAACTTTTATTCGAATGATAAAAGTCTTGAGAGTAAAATAAGAATTAAATTTCACAAGCATCAGATAATATGAAGCTAAACCTTTTCTGCGTTTAATTACGAGTACAATAAAATTTTTAAATTCCACTTTTCTTTCAAAATGTTTCATTTTATAACATCAAATTTTTATTCAAAGTAAAAGTTCGAGCCCAAAAATATAATTTCAAAGTTATTGAATTTACGAAAAAATAATATTCAACACTGATTTATCGCGTCGCTATTCTGCACTCGCAAAAGGATCTTATGGCGACATAACGAAAAATTAACAGCCTATAAAAAATATCGGAAACCTTTAACGCTTAAGTGTGTCCAAGCAGAACTTTGATCCCTTACGACAAAAGTATCCAACTGTTGAATTTTTATACAACGTCCATGTATAATAATAAAAGCGACGATCGAGATTCACGTCACAGTCTGTTTATTGTCACTTTTTACGTGACGAAAAATATTTATTAGCCTTCAGCGATACATATACATAACCATTTTATATTATACGTATGGAGAGAAAGACTCAAAACTCGAGTTAATATTCATGAAAGTCTCCCGGGCAGATAAAGCTCGACGCGTAATCTGCGAAGCCTTCGCAAATAAGCCCCTCATCCCAGTTTCATCCCATTGAAAGCTCACGATGACGTCGTGTAAATCATCGAAATTCGATCGGTTTATTATCACCAAACAACATTATTATTTATTCTGTTTCTTTTTGGATGCGTAATATCTCGTAAGTAAGTGGCGATCGCGCGAGACGATAGCCTTTTCGCTCGATTAATACCCTAATGTGTCCTATCTTTTTTTTCCATATTTATTTTACTCTGTAACTCGGTTGCCGATCTCTGTCTGTCTCGCAGGATTTCTCATATTCCCTCGAATTCTGTTTGGATTCAAATTTTTCCGATTCGAGCCGCTGCTGGGTCGCACAATGAGTCACTCGCTCGAGCGTATAACTCGACCATTCATCGATACAATTGGGAATTATTGAAGTTCGACGTGTGCATTGTGTAAATATGAATGAGATTTTCTGATTTCCTATTAGCTTTTTTCGATTTTTTTTCAGAAATGGTATTTTTCATTCGAATAACTTTCATGAGTACCTACTTTAATGCAATTACTGCATGAATATGAACAAAGCTCGTATAAAAAATATGCTAATCGTTTTTAACAATTCTTTTAATTTTCAACCCATTTACTAAGATAAAAATAATTAAAATTAAGTACAGTGTCCATTTTAAGTGCGAATTTAATATCGACAGTTAAGTTAAATGAAACAAAATAACCGGAAACATGGAGAGAGTTGAACAATTGGGTTTTCCTTGTTTGCGTTCTTTACTTCGAGGTCGAAAGTGGCGAAAAATGCGTTATGTTTATTGCACTCCTGAGACGGCATTTTATTATGGGAGTCATAATGCGAAGGTGGCCCTGCTTGGGGAAGGACTTTTGTTAATAACATTACAAAATTTAGTAGCGTTTTATTACGGCACCGTCCCGTTTCTCTCACTTCTTTACTGATTCGGATGAATTTTTCAACGTATTCGTTAAATATACACAGAAGAGCCGAACGAAAAAAATAGGACAGAAATAAAATAAAACGGTGGGGACGACGATATAAAAAATAAAGGAGCTTTCTTAATTTTGTTATAAATATTTAAAGTGGCTCGGTGGCGCAATTTCGCTTTCCGAATCGGATTTTGAAGCGAATGCGTAATATTTCATTTCGCCGGCCGGAGCGAAAATGGACTGTGTGCGCTTTTCATACGGAAACTCGATTTATATCATTTTGTTTCATGAAATGCACAATTATTGAAATTTCGATGAAATAAAAGCTTTCGGATGTGAAATGAGCTTGGAAATTTCAATTTTCATCCACGCTCCATATAACACTTTATATTATATAATGTAGTTATTCGAAGTACACTCACGTTTAGTAAATTAATAAGTCTCTCTTGGATCGTAAAGTTAGTTTAAGTCTTGAAAAGTTGTTTAAACCTTTATAAATTTGATAAATTTGTTAATATTTAATTTTGTCGAACGAGCTAGTTTCAATTAATCATTGAATAAAACTAATAAAATAAACAATAAATGTATACGGTTAGGAAAAATACTCGAAGTAAATAAACTTTTAATAAGTTGTACAAGATGATTCGTATTTTGACCCAAATATAATATTAAAAAATATATTCCTTCCAATATCATAATAGACTTTTATTCATACGCGAAATAAACAAATACGATAGCTGTTTACAATTTAATAACACGAAAAACGCAATAAAAATGATATACGAATTTCGCGGAACTAATTCTTGCACACGAGAGACGTCCCGCACATCCGCTAGGTATATCCGCTCAGTTATTTTTTTCCCCTCATATTCGACGAATGTATAATATTAGGACCTCGCTCGTATTGCTCGGGCATCGGTTGCCCTGTTTATTCGACGGAATCATATTTTATATTTCGCGTGTATAACACACAATATAATGGCAAATGTATAAGAAATCGCGTACGTTTACGTTTTTGCGACGTAGCGACGCCGCGGCGCGTCGTAAAAACGACACATGAAATATTCACGCGACGGAAAAGCGAGTGGGAAGAGCTATGCGCATATAATATTGTACGTAGCGAATAACGAGGGACGTATCGACGGATAACGAGACCGGAATTTATTTTTCGTCGTCGCATACGTGGGCGGCATGAAAAATTTGCTCGGTGTTTTCGGAATGTGGATAATGTTCGTCTGTTGACGCGAATCGCGATGTTTGGTCGGTTAGTGTCTCGATTAGTTTTTTTATTCGTCCGTGTTGATTTTGGTGAAAATCTGAAACGATAAAATTATTCATAGACATTATAAATCCAATTTATTTTGCGAATACGGTATTGGGCGGGCATAAAATGTGCTTGAATGATAAAATTTTACGAACGTTTGATGTAACGTTCCAATATGAAATATCCCATATTGCGCGCCGATCCTTTCCGAACTACCGAAATCCGACAACTGCCATTTTTTCAAACAGCGATTTGTACGCTCTCGAAATTTAAGAAAACCATCGTAAATATCAGACGTTTAAGCTTAAAGCGCGCGTAACTTACACAGTTTTACGAGGTTAAATTCGCAAAACCGAGCTCGGCGGAGAGCGGCCATACAAACAGACGTAAATTTCTTTCTATTAAAACTTAGATAAACGCAAGACATCAATAAAACCGAAAGACGAGAACTTTAGCCGGCGACATATTATACCTCGGATTTATGACGTGATTTTTCAAAATTAACGACATGCGTTGTACTTAACACGAGGGTTTCGGCCTTTTAATGGCCTCTATGGATATTATATTCAATGACTGTTCGCAAATAAGCGTAATTCGTGTGCACCGCTTTACAAGTCGATGTTAGCAATCACGGTTAATAGGCTAACATCGTTCGTGCTTTATTAGCCATAAACCGTTTATTCGCGGACATTTGTAATTTTGAATTGTTTTACTATTAAAGCGCAAGCGATTTCGCCCCGCCGACTTGGCAAAACATAAATGCCCTCCTGCGTACGAATTTTATATGAGATGCAATAATTACTTTCTCGCTCTATGGTGTGTGTATGCGGGGACGACACATTAATCGCGCGAAATGTTGGTCTTATTTCATTCGGATTACTTTTTGTGTTTTGTACTTAAATAATATTGTTGTGCTTACTATAAATTGCGGTGCAGTTATTGCTACTATTAGCTTTTCAGCAGCGGAAAAGAGGTATAAATAATATTCATTAAATTTTCATTAAATATTCAACGAGCGATACTTGAAATATTATGTATATTATGTTATAACATAGAATTTATATATTATGTATAGCTACTTGACATTATCTCATATTTATTTTGGTCTTTAGATCGATTCTTCTTATATTTTCGGCAATATCTTTACGAACACTCACATTTCCATCGCCAGCACAAAATAATGCTGCTTCGTCGATAATTTCGTTACGATTTCAAAAAGGAAAAGTTTCGAATGTGCTCGCTATCCAACACAGACATAGACTCGGAATGATAAATCGTGTGCGTCCTTATCTTTTTTTTTTATTCTTTTCCATTAGCATTTCGAAGCCTAATATTGTTCGAGCCGATAACTTCGGCAATAAAAGAACTTTTTCATTCACGTTAACGACAATGATTCGAGAAAGACTACCCGGAGAAAATGACTCTCGTATCCACACACGCGCATACCATTAAAGCTCCATCGATCGGATACGACTTATGTGCACTGAACCCTCGATTATCCCATCGAACGAATGGAAAAGTGGACGTATTCCAGCCACGTGCATAGATCTGTATCGGAGAGATGGAGTTTTCGTTTTGAATTTAAGCCGATCGATAAAAATGCTCCGCCTGGCTACATCGCCTCGTAAATAAGTCGAAATTGCTATTTAATATGATGTACAGCCATTAAAATATTATGCAAAGCGTAAATGTGCCTCTTTTTTCGTTAATCAATCGCTTTACCGCTAATCCGTACGCGATTCGAATTAATCCTTTCAATTCATACAAAATAGTGCATTATTTTCGATGCGATACGCCGCGGAACAAAACCGCAAATTTCGAATGGATATTCCCGCGGCACGTACTGATTAATTGAAAAAAAATTTATTGAATATCGATTAAACGAAATTTCAAATAACGGTAAAATTTTTAAAAGTTTCGCTGGAAAATAAATTTTGCGTTGAAAATGATATGAACGCTCGCAGATTTTTGTGAGATCCACGCAGTGTTCGGACAAAGTTTTCCATCTATATCTTATTAAATCAAAGATGTTCGTTTCCGCACTGGTAACTTTGCATATTAAAAAGACCCGAAGACTTAGTGCCGTTTGGAGGTTTCGACATTTCTCCCCGGGCAAATGTCGGCTCTTCGATTTCGTTGGACGTTTGACAAATTCGGCGAGACGTCTTATTCTGGATGCGTCCTTTCGTTAGTCTCATCTCGAATGGAAAATCGAGCCTTTTCAATGTAACTGGAAAATTTTTATTTTCGTTTCCGATGTGGATTTAAAATATTACGTATTTCATTCAATCAATATTATCATCGTAACTGCCTTTGATCTTATCGCGTGAATTCTAATTATCAACGCCCGTATATTATATACAATATAATACATATAATACATTATAATATTTAGTTACGTGCGTACGTGGGCATGAATTAATACGCACGTATCAAACCCTCCTCTTAGTTCCCTATGTGTTCGTTCAATGCGAAAACTGTCAATCCTGAAAGGGATCCAGGATTCATCTAATTAAGTAATTGATGCGATTAATCCATAACGGTTTATTGATAGATATCGTCTATAACTAAGCGAACGTGTGGTGCCAGAAACGGGTGCGACGTAAATATTTTATGAGCTTTGTTGCTTGTTCGGGTCAACCGATACGTACGGCGAAAATATACGCGATCTTGTGAATATTTATGAGACTTTTCATTATCGCTTCCGCTATTTTATGGGTTTTTACTACCACTTAAGAGTAATGAAGCCCTATGGGAACTGGTGCGGGCCGGAAACGTGCGGAACGTATCGTATGTTGATTTCTTCTTCGCCTATTCTGAGTATTTTCATTCATTTCATATCGCATGGTGCAACTATGTAAGCATGAATTGCGAAAACATGGCTCTCGCAGAAATGGAGATTTCCTTTTCATCACGTCGTCGCCTGCGACTCATTATCGGCGTAAATCTGAAATTTAAATGAAATGTTTGTACAGAAAACATTCAATTGCGTATATTTGAATTCAAATTAGCGATGTTTTTGTTATTTTCAGGGTTTTTTTTTTAGGTTTGAGCGAAAATATTGTTTCCCGTGTGGATGAGTTAACTCATCTTGCGAAATATCGTGGAAATGAAAATATTTTAAAAATATATAATATTTCATCAAGTAATTGAACAACGTTATTTTACGAAAAATTTAACATATACATACATAAAAGATTCGAGAAATTTTATTTGCGTTCAAAAAATCTTTTTCAAATATTATTTGAATAAGCGTAAAATATGCGTATATATTTTCTCATAATTTCAAAATTATTTTCTATATTTGCGATTTTAAACATTTTATCGATATTGTATAATACATTTTTTTACTTTCCTTAAATATATATATTTTTTATGATTTCAATTTGCTTCAAAAATCAAATCAAATTTTTTATTAAAATTTGTTGACTTTCACAAAAATGTATCAGCATTCAAAAGCTTCGTAGATCCCTTTAATCAAGTCATTCTGACAAAATATCCAATTTAAAAACACTTCCCGGTTCCGAATCATACTTATAATCAAACTCAAGTTAAATCAACCCCGAACGGATCCGACATGAACATTAAATACTCCTCGAATCGCATTAAACATTCGAAGATTATGATTATAAGAACTCTCGCACACATCTTAATAACACACACAAACCGTCGGAACCGAACTCGAGCTGTGCGGCGCTATCTATCGAATTGATTATTGGCTGAAATGGATTTGTCCGGGGGGCGAACTCGCGAACTTGCCGAACAAATTATAGAACCTAGATGGGTGGCAATCGGCAATGAGGAACGAGAGTCTCCAAGGATGGCTCGGATCGGGAGATAAATTAGCCTGTTCATTCCATTAGGTATTTTGGGTAATGAAAGCGGGCGACTTTAACTGCTGAGGTAATGGGCCGCGCTACAGACGGGCCGCGACGCCCGTTATTCAATCCGCCAGACAACCAACAACCGACTTCTAATTAATTTTTAGCCCTTCCCCTTGTCCCTTTGGGATGGTACACTATTGTTAACGCGGTCGTCTTCGAGGGCCTCCTTCTAACGGGGCAGATCGGTTCGTGCCTGTCGTTTGAGGGTCAAAGGATGAAGTTCGCAGAAATGGGGTGCGCTTTAATGGTTCGATCGATTTGATTTTGTTTTCCAACTCAGTAAGTGGACGTGTCACTTAAATAATTTCAGTTTGTACTGCATGATATGTGAGGGAGTATTTCAATGGTTTAGTCCTGTCGGAGATGAGTGAAACTTAAGTGCTCACGCTTTAATTAATCCGACAGCTATTTAATCAAAAGAAGCTCCGTAGAAGCAAATCGAATAATATTACATATGAATTGATAATTGATCACGTGTTTACATGAACGAAAAAGGTTACCCGAATAGTACAGATTGATTAATTAACACGTGAGAAAGAGCACAATCCCTACGAATGCCGTATCAATAATTCAACTAATTTCAACAGAACACACGATGACCTCCATAATATCGCGCACTAATGGAATAGTTACCGCTCTCTTTGGCACGAAGCAGCGAAAGATACATGATTATTATTATATGACTCGTCGATTAACACACAAGCTAATTTTTGTACGAGCCGATGAGCACGCGCCCTCGACCAGAGAGCACACGCGCTCAAAACACAATTGGGTTTGTTCGATATAATTAAGTTTAGGGACTGGCATTCGCCATGGGCTGGCAGTATTATAACTTGCCGGTACATATTCGTTTTATTGTATACAGTACGCACATAAATACGAACGCCCAAGCCGGGTGGCGCGCATACACACAACACGGCCATTACAAACGAACCGGCGTACGAAAACCTGTGTTTCATTACTATAAATACGTGTGTGCGTTTGCTCCTCTGTACATCTGATATAATTTTGATAAATGGCCGGTCGTATTCGTTGTGCTTGGGAAGGCGTGCGCAGGCGCGCGGTCTAATTTTCCCGCCCGGGGCCGAAAACAATTACCGATCGCTTGATTGCTTTTCGATTCGCACTCGAAATTTTAGTGAACATTTATTACATGGTTAATGTGCTTGTGCATGAATATTGAGGCGTCAATCTTGGTTTATTTAGTTTGGGGGTGTGCAAAGTCTTGCCGCGTTTAAAATTTCAATTAACGCGCTCGGTGTTCCATTTGCATTTTGTCACGTGTCGTTTCGTTTGATGGGTTTTAGTTGAATATTATTTTTAGTTTTGAATAATGTATTTTGAAGATAAAAGATTCAAGGAATAAGCTTCCTAGTTAAAATAAATGCGATGTGTGTGTAGAACGCATTAATTCGTTCTATTTTGATTATTATGCAGATTTTCATAAATTTTCATAATTTAGAAACACGATATACGAAACAAAAAAAATCTTGTAAACATAAATTAATTGTTTTAAAATTTTCACAAACATTCCGTAGAAATGTTTTTGCGATGTCCGGATTAAAAAGTTCGCATACGCAATTACGTTGCGAACATTTACAAAACAAAGTCGGTTTATTGAATATAAAATTTGATAATTTATTTTGTCGTATTCTCCTGCGATGATGAAAGTTATATGAATTTACAAACAAACTTTTTTTTTAATTTGTCGCAGAAATGTGATTAATCTGTGCCCGTCTTTTCTAACTTCGTATGAAAAAATATTTCTTATTTGCTTCCGTCGAAATAATAGAATTAATCTCGCAAAGATCAACACAAATTTTTCCAATACACGAATAGAAAAATTAGTGTAAATGAGTCAATGTAATTTTATCAAAAAACAAATAATTTAATCGTATCCTCAAATTCAATTAGTCCCATAAGCATCGCTGCGGACGACTGCGATAAAAATTACAATTTATATTCAACGTTTTCGTTATCGAATATGTATTATAATACCTGAAAAGGGTAAACCCGTAATTTTCGCTTTGACCTTTTCTATGATAATCTCTTCTTACGTGCCCGGCCCAGATTTGACCGGTTCTCGGTGCTCGTATTTTAATTATGCTTTGTCGGTATTTCGACCCATAGAGTGGTCGCGGACTTTTATTTTTATTTCTATTATATTGTATTCAGAGTAAAATTTGGGTTTATCTGTGCGGAAGCCGTCTCGTTCACCTTTTTTAATTAACGCTGAAAAATATACGAGGAACTAATCTGACGTGTTGAGTGCTATGGTCAACCGAGTTATGATACTCTGTGTAACTTTCATTTGAAAATTTTCTGTTTGTTTAAATAAATTTCACTTGATTATTTTGTTAATTGAATATGTTAATCAAGCTAAGTTTATTTTTTAAGTTTTGAACTTTAATCTTTTTTTTAAATAGAAAAATCATATCCATATCGTCGTATAGAATTTATATTGTCAAAACAATTGTTTGAAATTACACTGTGTTATTTATCAAATAGAAATCATTAAAAATATAATACACTGACTATTAACTGATTCATCGTGTAATTTTCCAAAAATATCTCATACAGTAAGAAACTAATAAAAATTCTAAAAGATTTTTTTCAATGATACAAACATTTTGTTTGAATAAAAACTTTCGAGTTAATCGCACAATAAACACACACTATCTCATAAAAAAATTCCTTTTTTTTTCATTTTTAATGGCATATTCGGCGTGATTTAGGGTCTGCGGAGGAGTCACATCAGGACGGGGCGATTTTAATGTGAACGGAAGTTGGCATCCGAAAGTACATAGATCACCGATCCCGGAGGGAAGATTTTCTTTTTTTCGAACCCCCGTTTCGGCGGAAAATACGTTTTCCCTCGGCTTTCCCTAATTAGCAGTATTACTTAGTGCCGCCTATGAACGGACGCGAATTTATATAAGCCGAATCGCATTAGACTCTTCCCGTTGCCGAACAAAGAAGGCGCATAACGATCCCCGAAAAAAAAGTTAACAATCGACCGTTAAAGGTTCAACCCTGCTCATGGTCAAAAAGCTGTTCTTTTTTTCTGCAAGAGAAAATTTTTCGCTAATTCATATTATTATTCGAATGATTTTTATAACGTATAAAGAGGGCTAGATTTCCTCTCTCGCTTAAATATAATGTAATTATAAAATTATTTTCGAATGAAAAATATTTTAAGTATCATGAAATTTTAGATGTTCCTCTTAACATATTTTTAAATTTATAAGCTGATAATTAAATTTTGAATATATTTTTTCTTTGTTCAAAATTGTATGATGAATTTTATAAATGTCAGAGTAAATAAAAAGAAAAAATATTAAATCCCATCGGGAAATGATTTCAACTCGATACTTCAATTTTAATTTTCCATTAATTCTAAGAATATATGAAAAGTAAAACCATATCGATTTTCGAAATGACTTCGATCATTGAACTGTAAAAACGTTGTATTTGCATCTCGCACGAAAAAAAATCAGTGTACCAAGGGCCACGCTAAAACGTCAGAGACGGATTAGGTGGAAGGCGGGCCCAGCTAGGCCGGAAAACGGCAACCACCATGAAATATAATATGGCATTTTCTCGCAACTGATGCGGCTTTTCGCCGGTGAAGTTTAGGCTAATAGGCAATATGGTGAAATGTGGGGAACTTGATGCGATTTATGACACGGCAGGTGCGTAACGGCCCTCAAAAATGGACCGCGGATATGAAAATCTAAACAAAATTAGCGGCCTCTAGCCAACGCTGCTGGCTCGTTCCGAACCCGAATTAAATTTGAATTTGAAATTTTGAAAGTGGCGCGCTTTTGCGGCGCCGTTATTCAAGTCGACCGTACGAGTGATAAGTTTGTTGGTTTAGTACTTATTTGTGCGTGTTTACAAGGTTGTCGAGATTGTTTATGGATTAATGTATAATAATTGTTTGGTTAGAAATTCTAAGTTTATTGTTCTATTATTTTTTAAACTATAACTATTGAGATATATTTACCTGCAACCTATCATAATAATTATGTTAGGAAGTTAGTTAAATTGATTTTGCAAAGCAAAATTGAAACTGAAAACAAATTTAATCATAAGATATTCATTTTTATTTTACGCTAATGAATACATATATTTTAATTGTATTTTTTCTTAAACACTTTGGAGAAATTCGCTATTTTCATCAAGCGAAATTCGGCAGAGTCGTTCTCGGATCAAAGTCGCTTATGGAAAAACGGTCTTCAAACACCTTCAATCTTCCTTTATTCCACTTGTTTTACTGAGAAATTCGTTTGTGAATTCTCTCTCTTTTCACAGAAAAAACGATCGTCCCGAGGCTTGTCTTGGTTAAATATTCAAGGTTTTGTTTTTTATCGGTTCGTTCGCCGTTTGGGTGGCACGTCGACTTTTACCTGCGATCTTTGGATAGCGTTAAAGGAAATCGATTAGAAAAGTTAAGAAAATGGGTCACGGTTCTTTCGACCCTCCATTTAATTCTCACAAGATCACTAATACGTTTAATCGTTAAGTGGCCTCAAGCACTAATAGATTAACATCGATTCAATATACTGGTAATTTAATAAATCCAAATGACTATATTTTAATTCTGTCATAAAATTTCAAAACTGCTAAAATAAGAATGCTTATTTATCGAATTGTAAAATTACCATATTACGTCATTCAATTATTTCTATTGATTGAAAATTCCCAATACATTCAGTCTCCCCTGAATTGTTTGCTGTTTCAACTATTCCACGTTTCCACCCATCGAAACATATTCGGAGTATCAAAATTGCCTCTTACGTATGTTTCGACAACTTATTGTACAGAGCAAAATTTTGATACAGCCGCTTAGTTATCATTCACGACGGCGTGCGCGGTTCGTCCCTCAGGAACCGGCTCACTCTCGCTACAATGCTACAACCCGACCTTAGTAATGACACTGATATAGTGAGCGAGCAAACAGAAAGCGAGCAGTCCTTAAGGACACACATCCTGCTTCGTATTTCATGCGTGGCCGAGTGCGCCCTCTCGCATCCCGATAGCTGGAGGCCTTTAGCTTAACACCCTTCTCGCTGGAATCGACAATGCGCGGACCGCAAGTCTAGATTTGGCTTTATAGGGAGAACTGGGAAGAAACCTGATTCTTGATCTGTTTCTTGTAATGATTCCACGAATAGGAGTACTCATTCTTAGAAGAAGTTCTTGTAATTCTGTTCGGGAGTTGGGGTTTGGAATTGGGTCTTCCGTTCATGGGGTTGTTAGAAGTAATATCGGAAATTGGATTTCTTTCTACACATGAGATATAAAACTTTAGATTTTAATCGCACTGTGATCAAATTTTATACAAATCTATTTTTATAAAAATAAAATAAAATGTCTCAAACAATGGAAGAATAGTTTTATAACACGTGTTGCCTTTTTTACATATAATCGATTTGAACAATGTCTGAAAGCTCGCGTGCAAACTTGCGTCTTTCACGATCCGCGTATATCGAACCTAACCGTTAACTGGTTCGGTGACGATAACACGACCGACTTCGACACTCCAAATATTTAATAAAAACACTCCGCTTTTTCTTGAAGCGCCTTCTATATAATCGAATAATCGCGAGTGAGCTTCTCAAACTTTCGCGTTTCGAGTGTGCGAAAGTACACTTTGTGCGTGTAGTCTCGTGCGAAGGTCCGCTTTTATATCCCGCGTAGAAGGGATCGGTTCGTTTTTATGGGTGGCCTACTTTAGTTTGAGTTTTAGTTTTTGACGACTCTTCTCTTCTATTTATATGAGCTATTAAGCCCAGTTTGAATATTTATGGGCGAGCTACATATGTTGTCTTTTCTTTGACAATGTATGAATTGTTATATATTGTAATATGTTTAAGTTTTTATTATATTATATTATATAAAGTATTTAATAACAAAAAAAAGCGATTATTGTAAAGTAATTCAATTTAATTGTTTGTAAATTGAAATTTGTATAAATTGGTTTCCATAAATTTCTTTTTCTCATGAAATGAAACGCTTGTTGAACAAACATACATATGTATATTTCATAACGTTTTTCTACTTAAAGCCGTTTTTGACATTTATAAGTTTCTTTATCTGTAAAGATTTTGAGAATTATGGAGTACATAGAATTAATTTTATTGCTAACAATATAAATTTTTTTTTCTTCCCACTACGAATTTCTATTACGATTTATAATTAAACCTATTTTGAAAATTCAAAAGTTCTCTTATTTGACATAGTTATTATAGTTTTTTTCACTTCTATTAACAATTTTTTTATGAAGTATGTAACATTTTATTTTAATATTTTTAATTGTATGAAAAAATAAATAAACGTATTCCAAAGTACGTTTATGAACTTATTAATGAAAGGTGAAGAGTAGATTATATTATATTGTATTATACTTGCTCTAAATATAAATATTTGTACAATTTAGGTAAAATACATATTATGTGGTGCTTCAAAGGCTCAAATCTATTATCAATAAGCAAAGCACTTTGCTCGAATATTGAATCTTCAAAAACACTCGAGGTCTACCCAAAGGCTGAATAAATACACTTTAAGTAAATAACAGCGTCGAAAACTAATTAACGTTCAGCAAACATTTCATGTATGGCTTTCCTTCGAAAAAAAATTGCACAAAACTTAATAAATTTTTCTTCAGAACAGACGGATATTAGTTTGATGAAATTTCTCAAAACCGAATCAATTAAGCCGGTATGAAAACGGGCGCCAATGTTTTATCGGAATCGTTTCGATTGTATTATACTCGAGATTGCCAGACGATAGATTCAATCAATTTAATGGTCTCCTTTCGCTGAGCAATGTACAAGCACTTCATGTACATATTTGCCTGGCGTATTTCGCGCATTTCTAAACTTGAAAATCCCTCACGATTGAGAAACTTCGGGTTACGTAAGTGAAACTCTTTAATATTCAATCGGTGTATCCATATGCGCGCGGCGTGCGTTGACGTGTTCGAATTGTCGATATTACCATAACAGCCCCTTCGGTTCTCAGGTGTTTTGCACATCTCGCTAAAATAAATTTCTCAAATATCATATCGGTTTAATGTTCTGCGTGAGTGCAAAAAAAAATTCTCTCTACTACTACAGAAGAAAATAGATTCGTTCGAACCGTCGACAAAAAAATTCTTTCTCATAATATTTTCAACGGTGATCAGTAGGAATCACACATGAAAGATTACAAAATTCAATTTAGTTTTTTAATCAATATAAAAATATTTAAAAACCCATTAAATACAAAGTATACGATACGATTGCATCTATAATATGATATCTTTTGTTCGCATCTTTTAGCCAGCTCATGGTGCAACGGTATGTTGCAAAAACCATCGATCGTATTGATGATGGTTCAAGCTACGGTTGCGGCTAGAGTATGATTCCGTTTTTAAAATCTACTCGATCATCTCAAATTTAGTATTTTACCATTTGACCAAAAAATGAGAGTTAATTCTCTCGTTAACGAGACAATTCCAAAAAAATTGTTCCAATTACAAAACCCTATCTATCGATCGCCATACAAATTATAATATAATGTGCCGGCATCGCGAGTGATTGTGACAATAATTGCAATTGATGATCGACGGTCGGTACACCAGGATGTGCTGTAGGTACGTGTGTTTGTATCGGCCCTCCTTCCCCTCTCCCCTTCCTATGTACATCCTTTCACTTTAGTTATTGTTTCAGTTTCAGTTGTTTTATAAGCATGGTGGTAACCCTCTTAAGGTGTTGAAAAAAACATCCGTCAATATCACCAAACACCAGGCAAAAACCAGGCACGAGAAAAAAAACTTTTACATCTGCGCTATTATTCTTTTCAATTTTATTCGACGACTTTCATCACGCACAATCGCGATGAAGAACCAAACACGTCATTACTGAAATTCTTCGAATTCCACTGAAATTAAAACAGCTTCACACGTCTCAAACAAATCCTAGATTGTGACTTCAAACGAAATTTTAATTTCACTCTCACGTCCGCGTTTTTGTGGAACACTCCACACGGCTCAGAGGCGGGACAAAATGGCACATTCACGATAAAAACGCTCCTCGGGTCCGGAGGTCTCCGAAAATCTCAGATCCTCGCTTAAACGTGGGTTTCGAGGGTCAAAAGGAATTTCACGCGCTCTCGCTCGCCCGTTCGACGTTTCAGCCCGCTCGTCCGTGTAAAGGCGGTCGCCGAACCCGCTGCGTAACGATTGCTCCCGAAAAATATATGAATTTATGTGTGTTTAGGTTTTCAGTCGGTTTTCTTTTTTGTTTCGTGCGTTGGCTGGCTTTGAGCCGGAGAAGGGGCGCGGAAAAGTTGATGGCAGAATAATTTTTCGGATGTATTCGGGAGCGTGAAGATGGACGAATGCCGTTATATTAATTCGCCTACGATGTTATTAAAATTGAAGGTGGTTTTTTTTTTATTTATTTTATTTTTGCTTCTTCGCCGGCTTAATTCGTTTTATTCGTTGGTAGGCTTTTTGGTATTTTTCTTGACGTCATAACAAAATTCTGTCATTTTTCTTTCGCGCTGGCAAAAATATTTTTCTGATAGTGTGCAGTGTTTATCTTATGATATGATTTATTCTATATTTAACTCGAGTTTCAAAAAACCCATTTCATATGCCACTTAAAAAAATCGTTTAAATTTTCATGTACGGTCATGTTTATTTTCTATCTTCGTAAAATCTTCCATTTCCAACTCGGATAATTATATAGGTATTCATATCAATATATAAAGCTCAAACGAATCCGATCACAATCGAAGCAATTATCAAAATGGAACGAGCACATAATGTGAAAACGCAAACAAACGTCACTTTTGAATGAGCAAAACTTCGACGAGACAAACACTCGTCATTGGGGACGCTTAAGCGGAAAATCTCCATGGAAATGGATGGAAAAGAGGAAAACATCTCATTTTGGCATCAGAATATTGTGCCGTCTTCGGTGTGTGTATATTTATCCGGCGTTTCGAGAACACTAGCGTATCTTCGAGTTGAGTTAACACCTGTCTGCCGAGCCCGGCCAAGATAAGGCTCAATTTTGCGCCCAAAAGCTCCACCCACACACATACAGGCATTTTCAACGAGTGCTATAAGCAAAGTAAAGTGTGCTGTTTGTGTGTATGAGAGTTTTCCCGGGGAAAAGCTTCGGCCTGTATTTATCATTTGCCGCGATGCGACAACCGCTTCCCGAACTGTTCAGATGCGATCTGCGAGTTTTGGGTTTCGGGTTTAAGAAAAACGGGGACGTTCTTGCATGCCGGGCTGTGGCGGTCGTTCGAAGGTGGCTTTGCAAATAAAGCGTTGTCTGATTTGTCAAATTGTTCGTTAGTTTTGAATTATTAGAGTTTATTGTGAAAGTAGGTTACATTTTTTTTTTAAACTAATGCTGAATAATTTATTTGATTGCAATTTTTTAAAAGTCGAATAACAATACTGATAAAATTAGTTAATCAAATATGATTTTTTACATCGAAACTTTCACTTCAACAGTACTAAAACTTGACGGTGTATTTAAATATAATATATGTTATGTAAATACTTTAATTTTAATTACATTATTTACATTTAAAATTCTATATGCCAAGTTGGTTTGTTATTATTTCATCAAAGTAAACACAAATATTTAACGCTGTTTTAGGAAAATAAGATTGGATAGGAACACTATTGTTATATGTATTATACATACACTGAGAGAACATCCACAATCCTTCTTGTTAACTTTTTCGTTTGTATAAGCTGGTAGACGAGTTGAACAAGACAAATAGAGCTTAACGAGACACGGAACGGTTCTGGGCTTAATCGATATTCCAGTTTGCATTGAAAAACGCTCCTCGTTTGGCGCAGATCGCTTTTGTTTCTTGGCCTCGATAGTACGAGCCAGCGAGCAAGCAAAAGTGCAATTCATTCAGTCGAAAGGTCAGAAGCTCTCCTCTCGCTTTCCTCTGTTACTGTTTGGACTTACGTAATGTCTAATACTCTGTATTAAATCACTGTGAAGCGCTACGCTGAAAAACGGAGGACTTCGTCTGTACAAAGTCTTTTCTTATCTGCGAAAAAATTAACTTTTTCAATTTTTACGTTGACAGAATGCCTAAAAGATTCTATCGGCTCGGCGTTCAAGCTTTCGGCCGAAACATTTTCGTTCGCATTGTCGAAACTCGCAGAAGTTCGTCTTGCTCATCGTCGCCGCAGGAAAAAGCACTCGCTCTCTCTTCGCTGGCAACTTATGTACTCAATAGAAACTAAGTTTGATACGCAAAGTTCAGCTCACTTCGCAAACAAACATTCCGCGGCATTCAAAAGCGAAAAAAAGATCGAATTTGTATATAACGCGAGTGTTTCTTTTGTACTATTCTCAAGTACGCAACATGTTATGGTTTACGATGGAGCTATGCTTTATATTTATATCGCAACATTGAAGAAGATGAATACTCACACTGTATTATCTGGGCGTACAATCGGATTCAATATTGCGGAAATATCATATATAGAGCCAATATAAAAAAATAAATCGTAATTTGAAAGTAATTTTCTACTTGAAACCTCTTATCCCTTTATATACATTTTCGTTTCGTCTCAATATTTTTCCATGTGAGATATCGAGTGTTGCTTTATCAAGAGTGCCATTTCACTAAAAAAATAAAAATTGAATCGCTTGAGTTACGGTCGGTACTTCGCATTGACATTTCCCAATTGTCTTTTCTCCTAGGATATTTTTTGCATCCGGATCCCTTTTGGTTTTTGTTGCGACTTTTCCCTTCCTGTTCCCCAGGTTCCTAATTCCCACTTGTTACGAGTACCTCGTTTATTTAGGACAAATCCATTCCATTGTTAAAGCGCAATATAAAATGGCTGCCGCTTCACCGCAAAAATAAATAACATTGTTTCGTTTTACGTTTGACTGTTCCTGAGCTAGAAAATCGTATTGCAATTTTTTTACGTAACACAAAAGTATCATTGTTTGTTTATTTTGATTTAATATTTCACAACACACGAAAGATGTATACAAACAAAACACGAAATTGAAAAAGCCTTTCAGATTTCGGGCGTTTCTTTGTTTCAGAACGAGTCATATAAATTGCATTATGGTTGTTGATCATGTTCGTCTTATTTTTACAAAAGATATAGTTCAATATTTTACATTATAAAATTTCTCGGAATGTTTTATCGCGTATTATTTCAAAAGGAAATTGAAAATTCAAATTAATTATCAATGAAATTTCACTCGAACACTAAGCTCGAAAAACAAAATTTATTATATTATATTTTCACAAAGATCAAAATTAAGCGATTTCAAATCACGTCTTTCGCGGGCGCAAAAAAATAATGACAAAATATATCGAAAAATTTTCACGCAAAGCGTCATATCTTGCGGTTCTTGTTTGAAGTTCCCTCTCACGAGAAAAATATGCAAATTTTAATAAAGTTGCATATTAAAAAAGCGGCAAAAACACAAGCACGCCTCGAATTAGACGCGCCTCGCAGACTTGGAAATTGAATTTCGACCGGAGTGAGGACGTCCCGACATGTGCAGAAACGAACCGAAAGTAATTCTCGCGTCGAAACATACCACCTCATTACATACACACGCCTATATCGTAACGAATGCAAATTTGAGACCTCGGGTCGCTGATGCGAATCAATTAAAATCCGTGTACGGGATTACTTACGCAAACTAGAGCTCAAAGCCGCACAATGTCGGCGCATGGCAAAAACAAACGCCCCTACCTGTTTGATTGCTTGATTATGTTTATAATTCCGGGAATTCGTCCAGGGATTTTTGGGGAGGTTCGCCGGGTGCGTGAACCCGAAAAACAAGTCGTACAAGCCTATTAAACGCGTCGTCATAGGGCTTATATATAGGACTGTTCGACGCTGCTCGTTTTCGTTCGTAGCCCTGGAGGCTTTTTCCATGGTAACAACTTTCCGAAGTTGTCTGCGTAATTTTCCGATTTTTTTTAGGTCGTGTTTTCTAAGGTAATTGGGCAAGAAAATGTGATATATCAAGTGTTTGTGAATATTATAATTAATTACGAATTATTTTCGGCCGATCGATTTTTTGAATTATGTGCGATTTTTTTTATTCGTTAGATATAAGTTTGTTCGGTGTTTGTCTTCTCTTCGGATATAAATCAATGTTTTTGGCAAAGTCGACAATACTCGCGGGAGATACTCCGTAATGAATTCAACTTCCTCGGTATTATTTTTTTTTTTCACCAGCTTGTACAAGTATGAATTATTGCACTAATAAATCATTTGCTTTCGATAATGTTGCGGTATATTTTCCCCTATAATCAAATATTGATATGGTTTGTTTTTGTTTTGCGGCACTATCTTAGTTTATTCAGCCGCTGATGTTGTTGGATTAAGTTCCCCATATTTTTCACGGATCGAATAAATCTCATCGTAATCCGTTCATTTCTTTTAATCAACAATTTTGTTGCTCGGTATTGATCGAATTAAATATCGATTCAATTAAAAATACACTAATTTCTATTGATCTATTGAAGTTGTACTACAAGTCACGTGACTAGTTGTTAGATATGATCGTATGCTTTTGACCAGAGAATATTCGATTTAGACAGTTTTTAATATAATATTATAACTACGCAAAAAAATACCAAAATACCAAAATTATTAGAAAAATCTTATCGTTATATAGTTTGCATATGGTGGTGATGATCCAGCATGAAAAAAATCGCCACTCGCTCGAAAATTCGCATCGACCTACAGTTTCCGATATGACACCCCGTTACAGTGGAGCATTAAAATAAAAATTGCATACGGAATGACATCAAAAAAATATATTTAAAAAAAAAAACAACAAATTCGCAAACAACGTCGAGAGCAGCCATACCGATACCAGCCACAGATATGAAATATAGAGTACAGGAGAGTTCGGCTGCAATGTAAATTGCGTTTGCGAATGTTCGCTGGACATGAATATGCATGTCGCAAGTTCCGGTCGATCGGACACCCCTGCACACCCCATTATTCGCTACCACCTTTCAGGGGTGTAGGCTTGTTAATAAAGATTGGAGAATAATACCTTTTCTATGTACCTTTTGCCTGTTATGTTTTTTTGACGGTTTTCTGTGTTCGGTTGAATAGTTTCGCCCGAGGTGTATTTTGGATAATGGTTATCTTTTCAAGTTGTCAGAGTTTAAATATGTCTTTTGTATTATTTAAATGTTGTTTGATGTTATTTGTTTTGCCGCAAATCGCTTTGTGAATCACAATTTCAAAGCATAAATTGTAATGACAGCACATATTGTTAAATTTAATTCGTTTTGCTTAAGGCCCAAGATATATGAGGGTTGAAAAGTTAGGCATAACTAACCTACATTAAATTGAAACTAATATATTCAAAAGTAAAGTTGAAAACAAATTCACCCATCCGAAATGAAAATTATATTATTGATAAGCTCCCGCTACAAACTACTCAAATTCATTAAATATTCAATCAGAATTTTTTCAATATCTAAACGAACAAAATTTAAAATCTACACCCATCATTACAAATAGAAAGCCATCCACACAGCCGAAACCCCATAAAACTAACACCTTAATACACACCTGTTTCCACCGACCTCCATAATTCGAGCCCCTTTATTTCGCAACCCCTTCACATTGGACCCTGCCCACCAAACCGCACGATCCATTTTGTCCACCTTAATCTAATTGCGGGACATCGGGACGGTACAATGCGATACACGCGATTATGCCGCCCACGCGCACGTCGCTTAGCGGTCAATTTGCCTCGATTATCGCCCGCGGATATTGCGCGATGCAATTTTTCAGTAATTCGTCCCGCGGGATCGTTGGGATAGCCTCTGTGGGGGCTGAAATGCGCCGTTTCAGTTTGGCGAATTCAGTTTTCGGCCTTTTGCGTGCGTTTTGTTGCGGATCGTTGTATGATGGGCTCGTAATCGAATCGCGGTTTTATGGGTCGGGTCCGTTTAGTTTGATTTAATTGAATCCGATCGTTTGTGATTGTGTAGTGGAAAATTTTCTATTATTTTGAAACGGGAAATTATTTTAATAATAACAAAGATAAATATTGGTGAAATTTTCTGAAATTGAATAATGATTTCTTATAAATTTAAAAGTGCAAATTAACGGAAAAATAATAGAAAAATTTCATCACTTACGGTTTTTTAGAAATTTTAATAAATGCTATCCAAATACTAAGCTGCTATTATAAAAATGCTTACTTTCGGTATCTACTTTACTTGAGGATAGTAATCAAAAATATGTAGTAAAATGTGAATCGATGTAATTTTAAATATGATTTACCACTTGAACGTGATAAAATAAACGTAGTTCGTTTGTCGGTGAGAGAGTAGTTTACTTTACAAAATGGTTTCAAGTTCGAAAAATTGTACGAATTCACTACTATACTTTTGTCATATTTTTGGTGAATTTGTCAAGAAGAAACAACCGAGAAATATAACAAGATTTGTAAAAAACGTCTATTGTGCTTATTTTGATATTATTATTAAAAATTGGGACAAGCCGTGGACCCCCAACCAATTGTATTCTACTTGCATGGAGAACTGCGTCAGTAAAATAAAGATTTTTTTTGACGCAACTTTTAAGTATTATGCATATACATAGTAGTTTTATGAAAAATTTAAAATAATAACGAATAAAAAGAAATAAAAAATGACAGAGATATGAGCTATTAAATAGGGCTCTCTTTTTAAAATCTGGTGTACAAGATTGTTTACAGATCATATACATAATACTTACCACGTTTATTTAACTGTAATGTGACGTATGTTTAAGTATAACAAACTATTATTATAGATTCATCCAGGGCTGTACTGATTATGAACATAGGGAACTATTTTTGTAATTTATAAGATTTTTACGACGCTTATTTATTTAAATATTGAAGCGAATGTACAGCCCTAGATTTAAAAAACTAAATTATTGACTAAAAAAAATTTTTTTTTTATATAATATCTCGCGTAAATTATACGAAAACGACGCACTTATAAAATTTAAATGTAAGCTTTGCGCTTTTCAAGCACATTCGCTCCGCGGTGAAATCGAGATATCATGCGTGAACGTCATAAAATAATTTCGCTATCGTGTAAAGCGTCGTCCTATTTCACTATTGAATACGCAATATTTTAGCATAATACACTCGCAAAACGGATAATGAGCGCCCTTCACGAATCTATAATATCCAAACCATAATATCACGTGCGAGTATGGAATACGCACGAGTTTCACGCCCTCCATTAAATTTAATACGCGCCGTTCTACGGGGAGCTTTTAAATGCGTTACGAGACTATTTAATTTTATACAAGACGTTAAACGAAAATTAATAAGTTAACGCACATCAATGTCAAAGACGGCTCCGAAAACTCGCAGTCTCGATCAAAGGATGATTTCTTAATTGCGATGTTAAAAGGTCAATTATGTTGCCTTTAAAAATGTTTGGTGAATAAAGCGGGAAAGTTTGGCTTACGTATTTTGCTTAAATTATGTTCGATCGAATGAGCGTTTTAGAGTTAGCTTATTAGAGTTGAGTTTATGAAATACTAGGAATTTTGTTGGTTTTGAATTGAAAATAATTCGAACACTCGAAAGATTCCAAAATATAACTTTTAGTAAGAATAGCAACAAGGTTATTCTTTTGTGAGATATTATTTTTGAAGTAAGAATAAAATATTTCTCAATTCACAAAGCATTTCATGAAAATCGTTTACTTATAACGATTTTATTTCAATATTTTATATTAAATCTTCCTTAATATTGTTGAAGTAAAAAAAATATTCTACAATAGGACTCGATAATCGGACTGAAAAAGATAAAGCCGTTGTTTTACGATATTATATAACTAATTGTAAGACTTTTTAGTACATTTCACTCTTCGAATTGAAATAATGTTTTATCGAAAAAAAAAAAAAAAAACTTTTTACATGCTTCCGAAATTACATAGTTAAAAAATAACGGATTATTTTTTTTTAGACTGTTTTTTTTTTTTTTTTAAATAAAAAAATATATGATACGTATTATTTTGCTACAATGTTAAGATCCGGAGCAAATCGGTATACAATTACAGTTATTAAATGAAAATTTACGATGTTTTTTGATGATTTCACATGACGAAATTTTGCCATATTACATATTTTCATAAAATATATTTGACGTATTGATATATAACGTATCTTCAATTTCTATGTGGTCACCATACATTTTTTTACACGGTAAGAAACGTATCCCCAGTGTAAAAAAAGAGATTTGGATGTGCTTAAAATTCAGATTCAAATATTATATACATATAGTATATTACGTATATAATACAATGTTATATACATATTTGCAATGAAAATATTCGTATAAGTACTATAAAGCTTAAGTATTATATAATATAACTCCTATTACAGTATAGATAAAATTTCATCGACGAGACTTTACATTTTTTTCAATACCAAACTGATAAAATGAAAATATTTAAAAGTAAGAAAATAAAAACTTTTATATGATATATTTCGATGACAATATAAGTCATCGTCGATTGGTGTATCCCGCAGGGGGTTCTTTTACATCGTAATTCTGGGCCCTTTACATCGGCCGGCCTTCGTCAACGTCAAAATTTGGCCCCTACACTTTTTTTCAATTTCCTGGAATTTTTCCGGCACCCGAAACAGCTGCCCTTCGCCCATTAAAATATTCTTTCGCGGGAACATTGTAATTTTTTTTTTTTTTTCGAGGAACGGGAGCGAAAGGTTCTCGCACCCGTTTCGGCAAATTTTCCATTCGATGAGAAAAAAATAGGAATGTTTTTTCTCGGAGAAATTGATACGATTTAATAGAGAGCATGTTTTTTTAATACAAACCCACCCGAAAATTTGCAGATTTAAAAAATAAACTAAATTTCATTTACGGTAAAAAGAAAATTTGTTAGTGATTTTTCATAGCATTTTTTTTATTAATCGGCTTATTTCAGTAATATTACTGATAAGAGAACCTCAAAAAAATAATTTATTATATTTTTAACATTATAATTTTTGTCAAAAGCATAATTATAAATTTATGGTTTTCTTACGACGTTACGTGAAATATATAACTTTGTTTTTAGAAAATTTACTTACATATATTAAGTATTCAATGTTACTCTTGAATATCGCGTTTTAATCAAAAACATATATAACCCGTTAAGTAAATTTCCACGAAACAAACCTCATTGTAACTACGTGTTAATAATTTCGTAGCAATAACATTAATTAACGTTGTACATGAAAACGCGAAATCTTGATACGTAATAAAACGTGATTTTTCTTTATTGGCCCATTGATCTTTTATTTTTTCGCTGCAATAATTTACGGTTAATATTCCGATAGATATAATATTATGAAATAATTTACACGTAACTAGCTCCTAGAAGCCTTCGATCGGGCTTTATTTATCTGAGTGGCTCTCATTATTTGAATAGGTAGTGTCCCAAGCAATTTTCCTAACGATTCGCTGTCATTATCGAAAACGGCCCCGAGGCTTATTAAGGCGCCTTTATTCTGAAGATTTAAAATCAATAGCAATTTACGCTAATTTCATATAACCTTTTTTACCTCGCTGGTAAAAGTTCAGGACATTTTCGCCGTAATAAATTTATACTTACTTACCGCGCTCACAGAGAAGTCCTTCTCTTTCTCGACTACAAGGCAGACGAGGTCGAGTGCTCCTTTTTTTCTCCTATCCGCACTTTTTTTCAGCGCGCGTGTAAAAAGTAACTTTACGTGTATCTGCGTGAAATTTTTATTTTCAAGATTTTTTTTCGTTTGGCAGTCGTCCTTTTTGCTCGTGGTTAGTGCCCGTTGAAGTCGGTCAAATCTCTGCGGCCCTCTAAGGGCCGTATACACGTGAACGGTGTAGCTCCCACAAGTAGTAAGACTGAAAATTAATTATTTTTTTACACCCAATTAGAGTTTCGTATGAAACACGATTCGAAAATTTTTAGAGAGCCAATTATGGTACAGAAACATTTGAAAAATTTAAGGCTACGTAAAAGTACTTTTTAATGATTTTATTTCCAAGAATAGATATTGAATTATACAATAATATCATTTTAACTCACAAAAACGGATAAAATTTTAAAATATCGAAAATTAAATCCATCGGTAGCTAAATTCAATAAATCTCATAAGTAATTGAAATTTCAGACCGAATAAAAATCAATCCAATCAAACCGTACTTCGCGAAAAAACTTTATCTTATTATCAGAAAATTATTTGAAATGCGAATGAAAAATCATAATATAATATACCCTTATTATATTTTAATAGACCTTCAGACTTTTCGATGCATTCCCAACCAATTCGGCTTACCTCTCAAAACCAAATCCCATCACTTACCAGTCACACCCTGGACCAAAGCTATACAACATAGTGGTGTCTTGTCCCCGTTTGGCGAATGACGTGTTCTGGAGAATCCTGTAGGTCCTCTGGGGGACCTTTTTGCTTTGAAGTCCCACATAAGAAACTGTCCCCGATCAGCCCGGGATAAGAACAGTGTGCCCGTGTCACACCCTTCAAACGCCTGCTGCCACCCATTATATCATATTATATTATATAGCGCGCTTGAAGAGGGCGTTTGTGTGTTGAATTAATTTCGAGTGATTGTCGCAAACTTCGGACGCCCCAAGACTGTGCTTGAAATTGGATCTATTATCTCATAGTCAGGTTTCATAGCACAATTATGGTGTTTCTGTTATTTTTAAATGCTCAACGAACCGTTCAATTCATGCTACTATTAATCCTTTGCTGTATCAACTTAGAATGAAATTAATTTTCTAATAATAATTGCTCGAGTTTGATAGTTGTGTTATAATTCAATTAATGGATTATATCGATCTCGTAGATGGAATTTTTCATATTTTAAGTACCTACATAACTGTCCAAAATCTACTGTTATTTAATTGATAATTGATAATTTGATGGGAAATTTTCTCTAGACTCTCTTTTTTATTCTACTTATTATATTATATAATTCAGATGATTATATTAGTACTTCAGTATCATAATACAACTCAACCATCCCAGAATTAATGCTGATTCATGTAGAGCGGCATAAATAAATTGAAACATTTCTCAGTTTATTTTTCATAATATTATAAATCCGTCTGATCAATCATTACTGTTGATATTTATGTCAGATTTTCAATTTTAAATATCAATACATATTCATAAAACTGACCAATCCATCATCCGAATAATAACTGTAACAAAAACACAGTTTCTTCACGGCGCCATAAAACTTGAAATATTGATAATAAACATCGTAAAACTGTCGGAGACTATTCAATTATCGCTCGAAACAAATTTCATGAATACTAACGAAGGTATTGAGCAAAACACGTTCCTATTAAGCAAGAGAGCGTAATAATAGTTGCCCTTAACTAAAGAGCGCCTTAATTATATTTTACGATGATGGACACTGCAGCCGACCAGGGGCGGCCAACCTCCGGCCGCATTTCGCACCCGAGCTTTTTAATTAAAGCTTTGTCGGGGGAAAACCCGCCTTTGCGGCGACGCTGTTGAATAATGAAGTGCTCCGCGTTATCTTATTAGGGCACGCGATCTTATTAGGCCAACGTGGCCATGCTCTCGATAACACACCCTCGATTTCCATAGATCGGTGTTGGGATTGACGTCCTGCCATCAATTATAACCGAGCACATGACGTGGGTGTTGTAAATTCGGCCCCGTTTGTTTGACGTCTGGCCCTTCTCCTCAGGAGCGAGTGTTTGTCGTCTGGTGCTAGATTTGTCGTCGGTCTCTCAACATCGGAGTTTGTGTGGGTTTCTACGGTTTGTGTCGTCGGCGTTGTCTAGTGCTCTGTGTGCTGTCTGATTCTCGGTTTGTAGTCTTGTTCTATGTTTAGCGTTGCGGAGTGTGCAAAGTGCTTCGAAAAAGTGTATGTGAGGGGTTTGTTAAATAATGTGTACGTGGCTTGATTCTGTGATCGAAAGAATAGATATAACAATGTGTATATACTGCAGTTTAACGATAGAATAATCCGAATAAGATTCTTTTCAAGTATTATTTGAAATAATTTTGGGGTATATTTTATTTTCTTGTTTTAACAAAAAAGAGGCTTTTAAATATACATTAGGTGGAATTGCATGTAAATGAGCGGGATTTAAATTAAGTATTTTTTACGGCACGTACTTAGAGAAATCTTTTAAAGTGTTCGCCTAATTGAATTTGCTGAACTGAAAAATAAACAGAGTAAGATCATGTGAAACGTCTAGTCTCACATTTATATTTTATTTGTATACTAATTGCTAGAGCGGTCGAGCTCAGTTCAAACTCGATTCTGTCCAAATTTGTTTTAAAATTTAAATTGGGCGTGGTGTGATGAATTAATTTATCGTTTCACCTATACATATTTAATTTAATTTAACCGTCATTTATCACGTTCAAGACGCACACTAAGGAAAAAGCGAGAAACGAACGGGTTTCGCAAATTGCTTGACAAATGTACAACATTAATTTAAATCGCATCGAATAATTTATTATTATAATATATATATTTCCATAATGCCGGTTGTCAACAATGTCTCGCGGGAGGTTTATCCACAATCCAATTACTGTCCGTCTTTTGAATAATTCGACGTTCGACTAAGAGAAACTTGGCCATGTAAAGTTACCGTCTATTTACTGCAATAAGGTGAACTTAAAACAAATAAATGTTTGCTCGTGATTTTCGATAAGTTTACTTAATAATTGAACGATGTACTAACTTTGTGAATTTCTTTAGCTTTCTGTGGCTCATAGCAACGTTCTACGTGGCTGTGGCTAAACGGACGATACACGAACATACACGTGTTGCATTGACAGCAGAAAAATGTATCGGAAAATAGATAGAAAAGCGTCTGAAAGCGTTCCCTAGAAATACGGAAATATATACAATAGACTTTCATTTCATTCTGGTTTCTTGTTTTGTGGATATCAAGTTTGCTTTTCCATATCACGTAGCCCCACAAATCAATTTATTTATCAAGAAACCAAAATTATTATTTTAATACAGAAAATCTGATATCACGTTTTACTTTTCTTGAATAAAATTTTATTTGAAATTTGAAACTCATTTTACAAGTCGTATTAATTTGGAAACAAATCTAATTTGCTCTATCAATATAGATTTATGTTATATGATATTAATTCAGAAGAACCTCAATTATTAAACGGGGATTGAGATAGTCCAGATAACAAAATATCCGGATAATTGAAAAAAGAAAAAATATTTATCAAATAAAAATTATGAATTTATTAGAAATTAAATAAAATTATTTAAAGACATTTTTGGTGAGTATAATTATGTACATAACCTTTAAAAAATTTTAAACGTATTTACAATGTATTTATTTTTACTATTTTTGGTTATTTGATGCTGGCAAAATTTGGCAAATTTTTTTAAAATAAACTTCCTGTCAGGTTCCAGTTTTATCACCCTCATAGTTGAGTCTGTTATGAGTCCGTATAATTTTGTTACGTACTCATAAATTTTCGGACGCGTGTTACGTAAAAAAATGGTAAAATCTCTTATTTAAAAGAAATTTATTTTATTTTTGATCAATCCGAATAATCGAGGTCCAGATAATAGAGATAGTAGATTTGCGAATACAACTAGTTCGGTTAAATAGCTATAAACGACAAGTTTATTGTAATTGTAGCATCAAAAGATTCATTGAATTGTTATCTTTTTTTTTTATAAGTGAAATCTATTGGAAAATTCCCATTCCATTCAATTTATTAGCATAGTACATTTTTCGCAATACTCTATTAACGCAAAATAGTGCATCATTCCGTGATTCATTTAAAACTTTCCCTATTGGTTTTTGTATGCGGTAGTTAGTCGCCGGATTAATACTGTTCAATATCGGCTAAATGAACCTCGGCTTATACAACATCGTTGCGGAAACTCAATAATACTGCAAAGCATGCCGTCCTGATTATTGACGAAGAACTAATGCAGCAAGGCAACGAGCCGTGTCCTCGTCCTCCCTCCGAGAGACAAATTGATATTCATCCTGTGGGATAGACGGAGAGCAATTATTGAGTCCCCGTGATCCTGCAGGACCTTTTTCCGGGTCTGATTCGAACATCAAGGTTTCCCGGATGTATCGGATATCGAGCGAAATTGCGTGAGGATTAATCAAAGTTTAATTGGTCCTTGGGGGTTCCGAGCACTTGCCTTCCAATAGCCGACGATCGTTAAGTGGTGCGATAGGATAGGGTGTTCTGAAAAATTTTACGAAATTGTAATTTAATCGTGTTTGTGCGTTTATCATATTGTAAGCATCGATTTAATTTCATTGATGCTTCAATAATTAGTTATTTCTATAACAATCTGAATGAGTTGCTATGCTATAATAATTTGAGGATTATCAAAATATTTCCTTTGTTGATTTTCAATCAAAATAATACTTGACAAGTAATCATAATGTAATATCGAATCTTAGTCGAAATGTATTTTATTGACAATTTATTTTAAAAAAGGAAATATTTTGACATTGAAAAATGCTAAAATTTTATCAATGCAATTATTTTATATTGATGCCTGTCAAATAGATGAAATTGTTTCACAGACGTTAACTTTGATCTGAAAAAAAATCAAAATTTACCTAAATATTTTTTATAATAAATATACGTATATTGAAATTATATAAAATATCACAATGGAGTTTTTTTTAATATTCAACATAAGCACTGTATATAAAATTTTATTTGTCGAAAAAAGAAAACGAACATTCGACCTTATCCATAGACTTTTTGCTTATTCCGGCGAGATTTTCATCCGCTCTCGAATTTGGCCGCCGAAAATTTCTCTTTCGATTTCACGGAACATCGAGTGCGTACGTCAGAGCCCACATCACCTGACCGTTTTTACGTTTTTATTGGGTCGTCGATTACCGGATAAATTGCAGGCAGTTCCGCTATCGGGATACTACGCGTAACGGAGCCGGGCACATCCGTTTCCTAGCCCTAGGACCATCTCCAGATCCTCCATCCTGTAGCCATTTTCTTTTATCTTCGACTGGAAATTCGGATGAGAGCTCTCTCATGCCAGAGCGGGTTGAGGGCCTTTTCCGACGTGCCCTTAACGCGGAAATGAAATGTACTCATTACTGCGGATAATTGTTCCTGTGTCAACTGTTGACGGGGCAAACAATGAGCCGTGCCTACGCAGTATACGGAATCGCGCCGTTTTATAATTATTTTTTAACGAATTCCGCATTGAAATTTAGGTTTTATTTTGTTGTATTCAAAGTCTCTAGTTATGTTAATTAGAGTTCTTTTTTACTGTTTGCTTTTATCTTTTGTTGAAGTGTCAACGACTGGACGTGTTATTTCGATATTGCAAATATTATGTCACAAATTTAATTAATTCTATTGTTCGTAAAAGTTTTTTTATGTTTAACTTTAAACAGTAAAATGTATTGATTATTTTGGGAAATCAACCTTCGAAAACGTAAAACGGATTGTGATGGTGCCCTGATGATGGCCTCATGATGATAACGCAGGTTAGGGGTGGCCAACGATCGTAAAATGTCACGATTAAGTTTAAATTAATTGTCATGCGCTCTCCTTCATTTTCGTTTTAAGTGGTGGAAAATTTCGTCGTTTCGAATTTCGCGTTTTCGTTTTCGCTTCTAGGCGGAATAGCAAAATAAATCACACGGCATGTTATCTCTTAACAAACATATCGTTGTAGTAAATTAATTCGAGTTCGTGCTTTAGGTGCTCGTATACGAGGATTTAACCGAAGACAAAGGCTGTTTTCCTGCCAGAGATAGGCTTCTCCGAATATTTATTTGAACTTCTTGATTGATGTTTGTGTGAATGTTTGGGAAATACAGAATTGTCTTTAGCACGAGAAATTGAATAAATACGATAAAATAATAGTCTTAATTACCGCTCTATGTTCAACTAATTTAATTTTCGTGTACTTCTTTCGAGGATATATTTTATTTGTTAAAAAATTGTATTACCACTGCTACTCTAGAGTAATCTAATATGCATTTCCTAGGTTGCTCTCTTAGTGACAGTAAAGTGCACAAAGTAAACGTGACTGTGCATCTACTCGCAAAACTTCTATTGCTTACATACAATATAATATAACATGAAATTCACCACAGAGCTATTTCAATATTATTACTTAATCAATGGCAATTTATATTAAAAACAAATATTTGATTATGGATTATAATATACTACTTCTTCGTTTAAATTTGTACTTTGACAAATATTTTATGTTTATTAAAGCAAAACAATCAAAATACGCTGCGCGATTCGGAAATGAAAACAAGTCGTTAAATATTATATAAATTTAACAAAATAATTTATTGAAATTTGAATCAATGAACTCTCAACAATTTGGTGGCCATAAACAAAAACGAATTTATACGAGAAGCGCCTATGAAATAAATCAATTTGCAGCTTTCGCAAGAATTTACATATTAAAGTGTTTCTTCCCTTTTGCGCGTACATCTCCTAGAAACCCTGTAAAAATATATTATAAAGTATTCAGCAGAAAACTTTCAATAATATTTCTGTAAAATAAGGCTATTACAAGCTGAAAAGAGAGAAAGAGACGAGCAAAATTTGCCATCACAATATTTTTGTTTACAACGAGTCGCTCATGAATAATTCAGCGATTCACATACATTACATTATATTATAATATAGCGTAATAGGAAGAAAGCGATAGCTGCAAATTTGCACTCGCTTGCGAAATAAAAAAAATGAAAAATCTCATCTCATTTTTCCGACTTTTCTGAGAAAAAAAGATGAACTAAAGTCGACAAAGTACTAATATTCGCCTTGAAGCAACGAATCCAATCCGTTTGATTGAGAGCGACAACATATAATATATAGGGCTCAACCTTATTTACACTGCATACAAGATTTCTCGAAATTAAAAGCTCGTTGAAACGAGCTCGTTAGCCAACATGTGGCTTACTTATATGACATGATGGCTTAATTAGTTTTAATAACCTCTGAGCCAGTTCTGAGCTTAGTAATGTGGAAGCATATTTCAGTTTGCTCTGAAATTAAAGATGAAAGTCTTTTTGACATTGCTCTTTTCTTTTACTCGAAAAATTTATATTTTTGTATGAAAATCATGCTGTTATTATTTTTTTAATGAAAATATATTGGCAATAAAATTATTTACAAATTAGTTAATAATGAATGTGCGTTGTACATACATTGCATATAATTTTTATGATATACGGAGTTTTTCTTTCCTTTCTTAATTCCATTCGTCTCAAAGCTCCTTTTTCCCAATAGAGCTAAGAAAAAATGAATACATATTACAACATCATCTTGATTAAATCAATAAAAGTAAACATTATACTCAATTACGCTATATAGATTTAAAATTATATATCAAAACCACTATAATATAAACCTCACTACTTATAATAATAATTCATCACATTATTCCGTCAAGCACTTCAGAAATTTACTCGGCTTTAATATAAATCTTATTCAACGTCACACTGTCAAAATAAAATGATTCATGAAAAACTTCACTTACATATCAATATTCAAATTCGGCCCGCATATACATTTGTTCCACGATTCAGACCCTTGAATAGCTCGCGTCTTTTTTACGAGTCCATAAAATTTTCGCACGATCGACACGGTATATTCTCGCAAATTTCCCGCACACATATAACACACATATCGGGGCGAGTATTATTTTTCGGTTTTCCAATGCGGGTCCTCCAGTTCTTCACGCGGCCAAATCCGCTGACAGCCGCGTCAATCCGGCTGAATATTCACTTTCGTCGCTTAAAATAAGCTGCGAAAGATTGGCAGCTGGGAGCTGATAAGGCTTCACCCTTTTCTACTCCTTTTTGGATATCCTGGCGAGGAAGTGCGTTGCCGGTAACGCGTTTGAGGGATGGCTCTCTTTCCGGCGTATACTCGATATTTGCGCTTGTCATTTCGTATTTTATATTATAATATATATATAATACGATATTTGAGAGATATTTTAATTTTGTGATATATACGAGTATATATACCTATAGTATATGATCAATTATAGTTTTTTTTTATTTGCTGATGTTGAAAAATTTTATTGTCTACAGTTTCCATTGAAAATTTTTAAATTTTTTTTTGTCGATGAAAATCGTATTCACATTTGTTGTGAATAAAATAAAAAAATTATATGCATATTTTAATATATAAAAAGTTTTAAAGTGTTGTAAAGAAAATTTTAAAATTTAAAATAGTCGTCAAAGACAAAACACCGAGCAAACAATTACATTTTCAAAAAGGTAAAAAAGGTGATTTGCATAATTTATAATTTAACGAACGAAAAATATAATCACGAAAATTTTTGTCCGCCAAAGAAAAAATATCTTTTAACATTTTAAACGAAAAAAAAATGTATTTGTGAAGCTTATCCATATTTAACGCGCGGCGTTCAATTCCGACGCGGGGATTTTCTCCAAAAAAGTCGCTCGAGGTCGCATTCAAAAATTTATGAAAATTCTCATATACGCCAATATAAACGCACAAATATGAATATGCGCACATTTTTTGTACACCTCAAAAATTGTATTACACTAAAAACTCGGCCGCCCACACACATATTGTATTTCGTTGCAGTCTTTCCCCTCGGCGTACATGTGCGCGCGCTATGTGCGAAAACTTAACTCGGAATTTATGTCGGATACATGCATACCGCGAGATGAATACAAATTAAGCCCGGCGAAAAAGGCCGAGAACGAAAAACGAAAAAAATGTACACGTTTACGTAAAGGGAAGGCGAAAGAAAGAGCGGCGGGTGTGATCGCGTACACAAATCCCTTTTATTCCCTTGCCCAAGTTTGGCGGACGCGCAAATCCGCGAATCCTCCAGGACGCCGCTCTCCGTTGATTTTCGCCGCTTGTTTACGCCTCGGAATTCATAATAATGCCCATATAATTACTGCGGTTGTTTCCGCTGAACCTCCGGCGGTTATTTGTTATAAATTATATTCACGAGAAGGTGGGCCGGGATCGGAAAACAAACGCCCTCCGGCGATTAATCATCTTTACGATTTAAAATTCTGCAGCGCGAATTAATCGTTTGCCTTTCATCCGCCGCGGACAATGAGGCTCACAATGGATACACCCTCCCCGTGGCAGTATTATAATTATTATTTGATGAAAAAAAAGCGAACTCAGGATTCGAGATCTCTAAGTAGGTTTTGGAATACGCTTGATTGTGTTTCCATTTTGGGCTCGTTTCTATGAAGTTACAAAAACAAAACACAATTTTCCGGGAAATTTTATATGCTTGGTGTTACTAATATGAAATTTCTAAGGAAATTCTTTTATATTTTTACTGGAAATCCCTTTCAATTTCGGCATAAAATATATTTACTTTTGTCTGGTATATCATGGCAATAACGTATAAAAAAAATTCTAATATAGTCATAACAATAATATGATAAATGCATATCGATTTATCTAAGCATCTTACAACATAACATATTCAATCCAGTCTATACACTCCAACGATTCCATCATATCTCACATATATAACATAATATAAAACACAATCTTGATCAACTTTATGCGTATTGGGTCGCACGAAAATACGCCACCATACCCTCGAATGATAAAATCATCGTAATAATCCAAATGCAACATTAGGTTACCTTTACGCTGTCGTAAAAACTCCGGCGTGCGGAATTGCGTGTAGTTCAATCGTAAAAACTATAAAGGAGCACTTGAATTTAAGAATCAGTTAGCGGGCACGTATAACGGCATAAAGTTTCACGGCTCACCGGGGGCATACACCGCAGACCATTCGTTCAGAATCAGTGACTTAGAAGAGCGGCTTTTACAGCACGCCCGGCTAGACTGTGTTGCGATTTTATGCGAAAAGTCCATTAGGACGGCGTAAACTTTGAGTGCCCGAGCCATGCTTAGCGGCGACAAACACTGTGACACTATTTGATCTCTTTTTTTAGTGCGAGTTGAGTGGAGCGATCGCGGTATTGTTTGAAAGATTCGGTTTTGAGAAGTGGCATATCATACTTCGTTTTCAGTATCTCTTGATACGATAAACGTGGATCGTTAATCGTGTTGTATCTATAAAAAGATGTTTATTCTAAGGATTTCGTGGTCGAATTTAACTTTGTTAATTGAATCACAAATCACTCGTGAATTTTAGTACCTGCGCTAAACCTAGACGAGGTTTACGGCTTAAAATACGACTATTACTGAGTGATAAAATGATTAGCTCCGAACGCGCTTTTGAGTCGAAAGCTCTTGGCATGTATCAATCACATTGAAAGCGCTTGATCAAATATTAAGCTGTATAATTATAGATAAATAATCTATTTATTATTTAAACGTGAAACTGGTTACATAAACCATGGAATTCATTTAAAATACTACAATAAAAATTATAAATATAACAATCACGCTGAAAGAGTTTATTTATCGGCAGCTAAACCATAAATCATTTCCTATATTTTAACCGACGTATAAAATTAGCACTGAGACTCCTTTTAGGTTAGACGACCGCTTTTACAAGCGTCTCCTCTCTCTTTTCGGGCCTCGATTGGATTCTTTGCCGGTTTTTACGGTTTTTCAACGTCGATAAACCGCGTTGCCATTGTTCGGTTGAGGCGGCCGATCCTGAAGATATATCCTTTGTGAGTTTTATACAATTCGGTTTTATCTTTATTCCGTTTTTCGTTACGGCTCCACGTCTACGCCCGTTACGCCGCTTTTCGGTCAATCAATATTTACTGTGGCTATCTTGCACAGTTATGTAAACATGACATTTGTTACGAAAATAAGTAAAGTATCGTCAACGCTGTGTGTTTGTAAATAAAGTCGAGTATTTTTTAAATGGAGCGAAACTGTGGAGGATTTTGCGCGCGACAATAATAGAGAAAGCGTCATTTTTTATGTGCTAAGCTTCCATTTTCACTCGTTCTATTTATAAGGGTGAATTTATGGGTTTTAACTCAAATTTTTGTTCATTTCGTGTGTTTTAACTGTCGCGTGAAAAACGAACGTAACTTATACATTTAACACTGAATCCGGGAACACATTATAAAATAGTTTCAACGTAAACTAAGCACCCGTTGACCGCTGACCCGATTAAAGTTTCTCAAATATTATTCGGGTCGTATAAACAAATTTCGACTATATAACAATCGAATGCCAGTTACAATTTTGCATGTTTATGAAAATAAAAACGGATGCGATTTGACTGTGCATTAAAAAAATATGGGTTGTGTTTTGAAAACGGATTATTTGTGCATTCAAAAAATATACGATGTGCATTATTTCTGGAGCATTATTGTATTCATGGTGTGCAATAAAAATAATTTTTTGCAGTATAAAGTGGGTATTAAAAAAATATGAAAAGTGCATTAAAATAACAAATACATGTATGTGACAACGCCACCAGTCAAATCAATCTCTACCAGCAATACATTTCAACTATCAACTACATTTTAACAATTCGGTCCATTGTTTTTATCAATATTGATTTTGTTTGAATTCGGTTTGGCGATAATTCGATAATGGCGGATTGATTATATTATGAATGTTCTAAATAATGGTCATGCGATCGGTATTTTGCCCTGTTTTATTGTACGTTTATTAGTTTTACGGAACAGATATTTTTTTCTAATCCACACGTTTTAATGCTCATGCAAAATGCTCACATTATTTTTTTTAATGCATGTACTTATTTTATTTAATGCTCGAGTTTAACGCACATTAATTTATCTAATGCACCTTTAAATTTTTCCCAATAAAAACATGCTATTATCATCACGTGAAAATACTTGAATTTATACGTCACAGTAAAGTGGCTTAAAATGATTATTTAAATAATTTCGAACATTTTATAAGATTTATACACACATTATTGAAATTTAACAAGTTGTAATAATTCATAAAGATATTTAATTTTTATTATTCATTTTATATATTATATGTTGAATTAATCATAACTTCAATTCTATTTTCATGACATCCTCATGTCATATGTTTCTATTATTTCTTCATCGCTCACAATTCAAGATATTATATAATAGTTCGCATCAAAATTCACTAGTTGACATCCTCAGACACTAACTTTTCAAATATCAATCTACGCCAACGTGGATCATTCATAAACAACGTTGACGTGGATCGAAATTGATAAGAGAAAATATATAGTTCATTAATGTGAGAAATATCATTTCCTTCAACCGCTCGTGCATGAAATCAAAAACAACCCCGAAACCACCACTGTAGCAATTCGCTCTCTAAAAGCGTCCAGCACGTGCGATAAAACGGATTTCACAGCACTTCTAATTCTGCAACACCACGCAGAATGCACATTAGCAACACCAAATACAAAAAGCAATATATAAACGTGCTCGGTGTCCGAAAGTTTGGTTCCGGCTTCGGACTCGTCACGTACACCCTGGTGTGTCTCGTTCCAAGTGGCGCATGTTAGCACTCAGCCGTTTCTCAGCAGCACGTCCATACACAGAAGGTACACGAAGTGTGTATGTGTGTGTGTTTGTATGTGTATATGCAAGCAGCAGCAGAAAGATCTTTCTCCACGTGCGAGGGCACGTGCGCAACGAGCACTTTGCGTTTTACAGCTTATGAAAGCTCTCCGCCAAGACGACGACTCAAATTGATAAGGTTCTCCTGCATGCGAGTAGGCGGATAAGTTGTGTTGGTTTTTGCGCTGCTTCGTTCCGACTTTTTAGTCGAGTCGATTTGTGGATTGGTACGAGGGAAAAGTTTGTGCCAAGTATCTTTCGTCAGGTGAGTTTTTTTCGCAGTTCGGCTTAGTGCGGTTTCGTGTGATTCGATCAATTTTTAAATTCGGGTTGGATTGTTTTTTTTTTGCGAAAAATTTCAGTCGGGCGTTTCAATTACGTGATAATGTATTTAAAAGGTTTTACTGAACTTCCCTTGACAATGATAATATGTAGCGCGTCGTTTAACAAAAGATAAAACTCGCGTCGAGTGTGGAACTTTTAAACGGTGGCGTACCGGAAAGCGTGTCATAATTGTCGAAAAGTTTTAATATGAAAACGTCACATATGCAATTAGAAAGTTTCACAATTAAAACTGGCCCGTATACTTTATATCAAAATATTATTACGTCATAAATTGTAGTTTAAGTCGTCAAATTATAATAGATATATCATATTATATGATACTATTATAAAACGGCTCTATGCGTTTTTGTTTTCATTTAAACATATTATCATCGAGAATATACTATCGGTTTTTTTTTTCATTTCTTACACTCTTCGAAGATTCTTGCACATGAATGCTTCAGTTAGCGATTTCTTCATACTTATATTCCATTTTGATATATTATATGTTATGTATATGTATTTTTATTTATGTATGAAAAATAGTAAAGTACATTAGATTACGCTGAGTAGTGAGAGCATATTTTTGGAACTTAATTCAATTCAAATACTATATATTTGAATAAAAAATATCAATCAGTTTGGTTGAATAATTTTATTTAATCATCAAATAGATTATTCTAGTTGTAATTTCTCAATTCGAAATATTAAATTAAATTTAATATTTAACGAAACACTACCACATAGCCCACACAATTCCCTTAACATTTGACGTGCACTAATTTGAGTTAATGCAGATTCGACACATCGCAAGCGGCAAAACAACAACCGTTCGTCTGTCAATTAAGGACACGTCAACCTAAATCACGTCCTGCGGAGATAGCCAAAATCTGATCGGTTCTTTTTTCTTGTGGGCATACGGACTGCTTATTCCTCCGGGTAACTTTCCTGTTACTTATTCGATTTACAAATCCCGAACAGTGCTATGTCGAAAACAGCCGTTCGTTTTCTCTCCCGGCTCGGAATGTTGTGATTCATTGCGATTTTGCCGAGTGATTTGTTCTATAGAAAATTATATAAATGAAGCGTATAGAATTTGCGGTTTTATTTCTTGAATTAACGTAAGAAATTTGCTCAACGTTCGTGCACAGTCGAATTAATCGAGTCACTTGAATAAATGATACAATTACACACAGAAGTCGTTGGTTTCATTTATATATTTTTAAAAAGAAGCGTATTAAGCGAAAACATATTAAAACCTTTTATAAAGTCATTTATTATGTGAAAAATCTCTTTCAAAATCAGTAGCATACCTTTTTGAAAAAATAATCAATTAAAAAAACTTCATAATATGCCTTTACTTTGACGCGAGTCCTTTTGTATACAGCCCAGTTCGTTTGCAGTTTTCATTTGTAACAGGACTGCGTGAACGGATAAATTTTAATAAATGTCACATCGGCAGGAAAAAACAAAAGTTTCGCTCGTTTTCGCGCCTCTCCATACCCTCGGAATCGAAAGAGAGAAAAAAAAGAAAAATAGTTCTTTCGTTTTTCTATAAATATTAATGTCGTACGTCGTACCCTCATTCCACGAAAGCAGCCCTCCTTCTATATATAAATGATACCACTTTTAGGCCAAAGCCAATAAATCGCGCCCATCGAAGATTATATATGAAAACTTCGAGTACCGTATTAAGATTCAAATGTTTCCCCGATACCCGATAAATTATTCATACGCGAACTCCGGAGCAAACTCTCGATGTTTGTCGTCATTAATATCGCGAACCTGTGATGTTTTCGTCACTTTGGCACTTAAAAAATAATCTCGGCCGCTTATTTATTAAACTGTTTACTGATTTTCATATAAATTGGTTGAATTTGGGTGTATAAAGGAGATTGGAATCTATCGGGCTTCGCCGATGCGTGCGGGTAATATAATACATTGCCACTTTGAACGGCGTATATTTTTTGTCATTATTCCTTATACGGGTGCCATTAAAGTAATGCCAATTGTGCTTTATACGGTTCGCTTACTGTCAACCCAGAATTATTGCCATTTTTATATACTGGCGCTTTAGCGTTTTTTATTGCACGTAAGCATATATGAATTTGTAAGTAAAATATGTACATCAAACAAAAAATTTCCCTCCTAAAGTTTTATCGAATATTATTTCAAGTAATTGTTAATTTTCAAGGTTAGGAAAATATGAGTTTTGCAATTTTTTTTTTTCTTAGCGGAATTTGAATTTCAGACGTCTAGACTGAGTATGCTGCGACCCTGATTTGTATTTTTCGTGAACATGAATATTTTCTTGTTTACGGAAAGTGAAAGATAAATTTGTTTTGGTTTATTTCATGTAAAAATAATTCCGCACAAAATCAGATTCGGAAAAAAATATGTTACATAAAAACCTAAATATTCCGATCTCACTTCAAGTATGTCGTAAATCGAAGCACGAAACATAAAAATGCCGACTTGAAAAAAAATATAAAAGATCAAAATTATTATGACTTATCTGATAAGTTGCATTCTGAATTTCGATCAAACGTTTGATAGAACTCTTAAATAAGAGAGACAAACTTTGTTTTTCTTTTTTTTTGGGTATTCGCCAAACTCGCACATTCTCAGCGTCATATATACGTCATAGCGTTAAAATACCATGAAAGCGATCCACGAATTCCGACAACGGCCCTCCTCGTACGCGCAAGAGATAAAAGAGAGAGCATCTCTTCGAAAGCGAAACGTAAAATTAAGTTTACGTGCGCGGCTGAGGAATTTCACTTTAGTTGATTTCTTTCATAACGCAACCGAACCGAAGAAGCGCGGAAACGTAACAACAACGGCGATAATAAAACAAAAGACGCGAAAAAAAGCAGCGAGACGGAGAAAGGCCCTCGGAATAAAACAAGACCCGTGTTTTAGGGCTTTCGCGCGCACGATATACGCGCGTCACGTTTGATCTCCGCCACAATAAAATAAACATTTCTTACCTCCGAGGACGAGAGAGCGATGATACTGCGTCCCTTTAGACAGCCGATCCCTTTCGCGGCAAAGGTGGAGGACCGCTGTGCGGCGTATGCCCGGGACATCAAATCGAGTTTGGCGAATTCCCGGCTCAGACTGGAAATAATCTCGTTTGGGGGCTCGCCGCGGAACTCCCGGCCTTGTGAAGAGTCTCCGGGAATTCGGAGGTCTTGCGAGGCCCTCCATGGCCCTTCCTCTTGGATTTAGTAGGAGGAAATAGACAGGTTCGGTCGGTGGTAGGCGTGGGCGGCGGGCGCGCCCATTGTCAATTTCGCGCTAGAGGACGCCAACGATCGCCTGTGTCTGTTTCGTTTATCGATTCGATTCTATTGACGCGAATGTTGACGGCATGTAAATAAATATTCAAATATAATATAGCACGATGGATGTGTGTCAATAGCTGAGATGTTTTTTTCGTGCTTTGTTCGGAAATTCGTTTCGCATCACTTTTTTATCAAATAATATTATATAAATAATGGAGGTCTATGAAGTTTGAGTTTATAAGTCAAATGTATATATTTTTTAATTTTTTTCAGTTTGGGAAATTGAATTTTTATGAAACTATAAATACTTCAATATTGAATTTATTTTGTATATAAATCCGATTCGAAAGATTTATTATGATTCGAATCGAACTACGAATACTTTACAATAGATATCGTTCAAATAATTTGCTGTTATTTAAGATTTGAATTCGTATTTACATAGATTTACTTCATTAATTTGAATTTCCAATAATCCCATTGACCTTTCCCCTCAATTAATTCAATTAGTTAAATACCACTTAAAATGCTTTTAAATCGGCTACCGATAGTATAATATTTCAAAATAATTCATGATTAAATAACAATAACTTTCAAAATAAGCACACACGTAAATATAACGCTAAAAGCGATATACCCGTAATCTTGTGAACGCATATCCTTGTCGAAGTTTGTCTTGGCGTTTCAAACATGCAACTTAATCTACTACCGAATTTTGATTGCGAGTAAACTAATAACTCACTTAATATTCGTACACACATAAACATACACACACACACATCCACTTTAATATTGCATATACAGAGAGCAAATAAGGATAATCGCGAGATCACCGTCAACGCACAATTCGTCACTCTAATCCTGTGAGCGCGCACGGTCCATAAAAGCGCACGTTTTCGCGCGGCTTTTCCGGAGTCTTCGTGGATTTTCCCGACCCTGTCGTGGGTTTTTCCCACTTTTTCTTACGCGAAAATTTTTCTGACGATTTGAGTTGTCGTTCGTCATAAATAAAAGATACGGCCACCGCATATAACTTTCAGATTTTGTATGTTTCGGGGTCACAGTTCACGATTCGGCGGTTGGTCACCGGGGCCTCAATGCATTATTTATATACGCCGGCTGCCGTCCTTTTGTTTGTCTCAAATTGATTTTATATAAAGAATTATCCGATGGTCATGTTGTTTTTTGATACGCGTTGACTTTGGCCGTATGAAATGGAAAGTGATACGTTCAATTAGGATGACCGAAGGTCGACATATTTGCCAATAGTGTATTGTCACCTTTCCTCGTATCGCATTTCTTCGAAAATTCTCTGTCGTTTTTGTGTTCATTTGTTTAAAAGGTTTCGGAAATTCATATCGCATCAAAGTCAATATAATTCATACATGTAACATGAGTACATACTTATTTTCACACTTCAAGTTATTCACCACTCATTAAATATTCATCAATACTAACACAACACGAAACTTATCAAGTATTAACTTTCGAACAACATTACATCGAAGCAATATCAAAATTGTATACATGAATACATAATTCGAGACTTAATTTGACGTCATGTAGCGATGACGTCCGTTGCCTATGCGGCCACTGCAATATGGACAAAATAAGATGATAATGTGCGAATTAGTATGCAATTGTATCAGGGCCGATTTGCATAGTCGGTTTTCTACGCAATTGACGTTTCGGCCGGCGCTTAACTGTTAAACCGCCGGCGCTTGATTAACTTAACCTTTAAGTGTACAATCGACGCGAGAAATTAATGCAAATTGCTCGATGCGAATAATTAAACTTGAAGTGGCCGAGTAAAATATTCGGTGCGTATGTTAATCGTGCGAAAAACCCCGATCCAATTAAGTGCGCCCTATTTACGTTATGGCACAATATCGAGATGAATTCTCGCCGGAATTATTACTGTTATGTATAGTCTTATCGTGGCGAATATAAATTCTTCGGATATCATTTTCATTCTGGTGGGTTTTTAAATTAGTTTATCTGCGGATAGTTTGGAAAGTTGCATTCGGCGGAATCTCTTCGTTTATCGCGCGGTTAACTTGGGAGTTTTAAAAGTGGTCGTATAGTTTTCACTCGGATCGGTTTACACGTTTCGTTTTGTTGCTTTTTTTGCGGTCTTTTTATTTACTGCTATCTGGTATCTGAACGCATTATATTTGCCAGCATAAAACACAGCAATTTATTTTTACATACATAAATTTCAATTGTTATCAGACGCGCGTAAACATATTCATAAGCGCGCCAGTATTTCGCATTTAAATTGAATCGATTCGCTGTTTTAGCATTTTTACAAAACTCAAGTAAGTTGATATTATTATATTTATATATATTAATATATAAATATACGTTTTATTATATTTATATATATTAATATTTATATATATTAATATATAAATATTTTTATATTAATATATAATATAAAAATGTACGTTCCAAGTATTAACTTGGAACGTACATTTTTTTTCGTATGTAGAAGCATTAATGATTTCTTAAAAATACATTTAAGCTCTCGAGCAACATTATGAGAGCAAAAAAAGCAACAATGATGAGAATACGAGTGTAACAACAAACACATTCTATCAGTATGCAAAACTCGTACTTAGACAACTCGCACCAAAAACAGTAGGGTGTAGGAGGCGTCCTTACGTCGGAAGCCCGACAGAAAACGTATTACGCTCCCGTTTTATTTATTCATAGAAAAAAATATACATATTTCGCAAATGTGCGCGTCTGCAGGCAAAAGGCTGTACACTTGGAGCGGCTCTTAGCGGTGGGAGGTATTAGGCGTAATGGCGTCTGACTGTGATGGATTAGCGGCCGGCGTCAGGTTTTATAAATCGCTTAGCCGACAAACAAACAATAACAACCGATACGACGAGGTGTGAGGACAATGGCGACCCCCCTGCGGCCATATTGCCATCGTCCGATTGTTTTCCGCGGCGACGATCTCGCTACGGGAAAACAATAGATTAATTTACTGCCGTGATAAGGTTTGAGAGTATAAATTCGTTGAGATCTTCCGCGAGTTGTGGAAAGTGGCGTTTGATTTCATTCTGATGATAATTTAATCGGTGTGCGGTGAGGGATTTGGGGACGTTAGGCTTCTTTACTTTGGAAATTCGAATGGGTTTCATTTGCGCTTTATCGAGTGTTGCTCCGAAACTAATATTCGTTTTATGGTGCTGGTTATATTCAATCTTCACAAGTTGAATGGAAATACTAAATTTTGATAGATATTAATAGAACTGAAATTAATATCGCTATATAAATGAATTTTATTCTTCAAGTTTACTTTAAAATATATATTACAGAATAGCAATTATAATTCATTTAAATAAAAAACTTTACAAAAACGTTACGCATCAACGAATCTTTCAATATTCTTTGATCATTTTCATGTTTGAACAGTCGTAATTGAAAAATATCGATTCGCATACGAAAATATACGATTTTTTCGTATAAGGAAGTTCAGAAACGAACACAAAAATCAGAACAAAATAAAGGCTTCTCTGAAGCATAATAGTGATAGTAGTAGTGGCAGTACACACCTTTCGGTCCCATTTCCTGGGCGCGAACGTACGAAGTGGCAGGCGGGAAATTCGAGGGGACACTTGCGAAAGGATTTTCTTGTGTTCCGCTCCGCCCACCAGAGAAAGGTCAAATAATACCATTAGGTATCTACCCATTTCCACATAAATTTTCTTGTTTATCACACGTGAACGAAAAAAAATTGTACATTTTTATATCTGTGCGCGCGTACTTTTCTCCTATCTGTGGACGTCTCCGAAATCGTTGTCGAATGTCTTACCGCAGCAATTTAGGAGTAGATAACGTATTAATGAGGTTTTATTTATAAAAGTTTTCGGTTCGAACTGTATATACATCAAATGGTTATTTTATTTAATTATTCTGGATACAAATTTTTGTTATATGAAAAGTCGATTTCACAAACAACCGACATATTTTCTTTGATATATAATTTAACATTTCATAATTGTGTTGTTTTTTCAACATTCTAATGTGATTTGAATTTATAATGAGAATTGTCTGGCTCATCGTTTTATAAAAAAATTTGGAGAAATTTGTGACATGGAAATTTTTAAATTAAATTTTCCTTTTACTTAAAAGCAAGTTTTCCTCATATTACATTCATTTATTCGTTTATTCTGAAATTGAATCTAAATTTTCAGTTTCATTTTTTTCATTTCCATTCATCTAATAATATTCTCATGTTCAACATGTAATAAAGTACAATTTCGACTACATGTTATTTAGCATTCGTGACAAATTTCAATCTAAAATCTAGAACGGATTTAATTTTTTCGAAACATCAAATTTAAATGCACTCAAATTGCATCTAATAAAACATAATTACAATAAATCAAATCTACCCCTAATTACACGAAATTACATTCTTTCGACACGCTTACATAAATCAAACACGCCAATATCAGATTTTCAAAAGCTGATAAACTAATATTTATGCTTTTAAACGGGTTTTTTCATCGAATAAACGCTTCAGTTTCTTAAAAATTTGCACATACAAAATGCAATGTACTTCAAATGTCGAAAGTACAAAGGGTTCGAAAAAACATCATTACAGGAAGAAAAACGTTCGCAAAGTACACTAAATGGGCTTGACGACGCGTCGTAATTTCGCCGTAAATACGCATTAATAATAGGCGCGCGTTCAAGTAAAAACGACTAATTGAAGGTATTTCGGAAGTTTACGAGCTGTTTTGATGTAAAATTTAAATTGAGGCATAAGCCAGCCGCACCGACAAAGTCGACAAGGTCCAATTAGCGTTGCCTACCTATACACGCAGAAATTTATACAAATTCGTATTTATATATTGCGCATTATACCGGAGGCCTAACCGTGAGGTCAAATCCGCCTCCTTTCGTGTGTTCGACGAACACTTCTTGACATCGTCTCGGTTTAGGGTGTCCGCATGACTTGAAATCATAATAACTTCCATGTTATTATAATTGGAATGTAGTCGGTAGCGAGCTCCGAGCTGGTTTTGGTGCTCTGAAATCTCGGATGGTGCTGTGTGCGTTTGAAGTTTCTTTGTGTTAAGGACGAATTTAATTCTGTATTAATTCCGCGGGTTAATTTTGTGTTGGGTTCATGTTTGGGTTGGTGTGATTAAACGATGTTTAAATATGTTGAAATTATTGAATTGTTGAGTTTAACGCGGTGAATATTGCATTGGGTTGTGAATTTTGCCTTCAAATTAAAATATATTTTTATATTAATATATTAGAGTGGAAACTTGATTTTAATAAATGGGTATTAAGTATTAATAATAGAGTGAATTCGTGATTAAGCTATTTATGGTACCTGGAAATTTTCGTGCGCAAAGTATTCGATGGAAAGATTATTCCAGTAAAAATGTGTATATTTTCTTTATTAAGTTTTTGTTAATAAAATGAGAAGATATATAATATTATGAAAGAGTTTTGTGGTTACTATATTTAAAACGTAATAAATTTAGTTGAATCAAAATATAAAAACGTGCAGCTTAAAATCAATAATGTTGTAAAATATAATATTTTATTTTCCGAATTTATTTATATGGAATTTTAAGCATTTTATAATAATATATAAATTCATTGTGAAGAAAATTAAATGAAATATTTTCTTTGAAGAAATAGCGTGTTGTTTTCAATTTCCAAAATAAACAATTTCAACATATCGAAACAATATAAATTGTATTTTTTTTTCAAATCGTTTATTGGAAAACCGTGTCATTTTAACCAACCCATTTGAAAAAACATAATTTAATGAAACAAACAACTCGACCCAATAACAGAACAATTTTTTCCTTCTAACCAATTATTCGTTTTCCCCAGCCATTCGATATTCCGAGAAAATTCGCCGACATTAAACTCAGACGATTTACTTACCATACCACCACAATATAGAACTTAATGGTGAACTATTCACGGTGCGTTCGTTAGTCCCGCAACGCAATTACGTACTAAATTTGACACCCCGATAGAAATATATTGCTAATTAGCGTTTACGAAGCTACACTAAAGCGTGACTAATGTTTAAATTATATCTTCCGTATTTACCAGTAAGTGGGTCATATTTGGTCTTGTCTCGAGTTAATTCGGAGGAGAACTAAACAATTAGAGCCTCCTTTGAATTTTACCAAAGCTTGAGGATCGATTTGAGTCTTTAATTCGTTCTATGGACGCTGTTGGATAATCCGATTCAAGACTAGAGGAATTTGCGGAAGAAGAAAGGCTCTCGTTATATATGGCAGTTTTATTGCATCTTTCGCCCTTTTAAAATTTAATCTAGTCATAAATGCAGAAATTCATGAGACGTTTTCCACAATAAAACATCGTATAATTCTATTTTCTCATTAAAATATAAAATTCGTTTTTACAATTGAAATCAATTTGATTTAGCTAAAACCATGATTGTCTTGACGATCATAATATCTCATATTATATTTCGGTCAGTATAGTTTTAACTATACATGTCATTATTTCAAAATGTTGCTTACAATCAAAACGAATACATTTGCAAACCGAATCGATTATTGAAATCGCTGTATGTGCTTTCAGTACATTTCATTATTCCCGTAAGGCAAACGAGTTTAAATCACTATTAATATTGGGTATGCTATCAAAATAATTACACACGTACAAGTATACAATTTTGTGCAATATTCGACGTCCTATATTATCATTTCATTTAATTTAATACAATATTGGAATATTTGAATTATGTACGGTTTCATTTATTATGAGTACGTTAGATTGTACTGAATTTTTTATGAAGCGAGCTCAGGTATTATTATAAACAAAATCCGATTGGTGAATTCAAAGGGATAGGTATTAGGGTGCGCGGTAGAAAATTGGTTTAACTTTGTTCTATACAAAATTCAATCTATCCGAGCCTGTCCGATAAGATTAAGTAGACTCGAATGTGGCGATATATTTTTTTCTTTCCTCTTTCTATGTGTACGCATGTGCTTACAAATATAAACTCCCCATCTAAAATATAAATAAAGTTGAGTTTATTTTATATATTACTTTGTTGTTTAATGCGATTACGTTGCGTATATCGTTTCACCCTAAATAAATTGTGTCTTTTAACTTTTCGGATGCTATACGAAATTCTGCGTGTAATGCATATACGCCGAATATATGATAGAAAATACTTTTTTTATTATTTTCAATGAAATGGAATCGTTTTGAGATTAAACTTAAATTTAAATATCTGAAAAAAATAATCACCATTTACTAATGTTAAATTAATCGTTTGAAATATTTCAAAAATAATTTTAAATTTCATTTGATTTTATTTTAATATAGTACTTTAAACGATGATAATTTTATGCAGAAAATTTTTAAAAACTTTCATAATTCTATGAACGAAACCTAGCATTATTTTTACATTTTTCGCGACAGATAACAAATCCCTTTCTGAGTATAAATTTATCGTACTACTTACACCAGAGCACCGTAAAATAAATTTCGAATGAACCAACCAAAATATGAAATTTCATTCTTCCGCAGACTAAACACTAAAAAAACTCGACGTCCTATTTACACACTCCTGAACTCACACGTTTAATCCGAACGTCCATCAATATAAACTTGATACGGCAACCGAACGATGTAAATCGAATCCAAATTAACTGTCAAAACGCCACGAGCACGTTTAAATAAGCACAATCACGTTGAGGTAATCTCGAAAATGCTGAAACGGTCGCCAACACAAGAGCGGACAAGCATTTTGGTAATTTAATATTTGCTCATCCATAAAATCTCGCTTCGACCGACATAAACCTTCGCCATATTATAACAACATCATGACGAATGTTAAATACACATTATCATTATACACGGTGGACGGCCAGAGAACTCCACTTCGGTATCTCTAAGGCCAGAGACATCCGTTGTTTATTGGCGATGAGTATCGAAACGGAAAGAACACTTTTGCCCTCGTCTTTGTACACAGTGGTATATGTATATAATATTTTAAGTTGTGGAGAGAGCTCGAGGCGTCATCGGCGAAATTTATCGTTTTCATTAAATCAGAGCTTCGGTTCCGCAGCGGGGTGGTTCTGAAAAAGCTGGAAGCTCTCACAGAAGCCTGGATTAAAATTACGGGGAAAATTCGACGCCGTGCAAAATCGGCGGGTGCTCGTTTATCGGAAACGTGCTTCTGAATTCGCACACGTAACCCAAAGTTCGATTCGGCATTGCATAGTTTTCAACGAATGCAATAATTGCATTTTGTTTACTAATTAAGTTGATGTGTATTTATGGAGGATACAATTTCCTATTTGTGCAAATATTGAACTGTTATTCGTGGAAATTGTATGAATTTCAATCCTGTGAATTTAATTTTAGTAGAAAATTAAATTGAAATTTCGTTATAACTTAATGTTAGATTCAATATTACGAAAACTCAAGAATTCATTCATTTATTTTCGTGTTTGCTTGATATACCTATACATCAATTTCCGATGATATAAAAAATAATGAATATTTTTTTGACAAAACATTTTTTATCTTAATAAGAAAAAATACTTTGTGGTAGATGAAAAGTTCGATATTTTCCTATGAACACATATCTCCGTTCGTAAAAACAACTCATAAACACAGCTAAATCTTTATTAATATATCATCCGTTGGAGTTCTACGAAAAACTCTTATCGAAAAACAGAAACGATAACCGCAAAGGAAAAAAATGCGAATCGATTGCCCGATATATACTGGCAATTGCGGGACTTGCTGCACGTCAAACACTCGAAACCAATTCGAATTTGATCACTCCGAGATGAAAAAAAATTTATATAGGTATACATCATCGAATCACACATGTGTCATGTATGATATATAATATAATATGATATTCCAATGTGTAACAAACAGTACGTAGCTTTGTATACCGATATACACGCGGACGGGGGTAAATACGCTTTTCACGCAAAAGCGAAAATTCGTTTCGCTCGCATCCCCATCCGGGACTCACGTATTTCATTTTCTACTTGTCAATATAATATCTCGCGCTCAATAATCCCTAACAGTAATAAAAATCCATTGTTATTTGCAACGGGATACGCTTTCATACGTATCGCATGAGCCAGTGTTTTACAGTCGCGAATCTCAAATTTATGCGAGGCTCCTTTGAATATTTTCCTTCAATCAATAAACTTGTTTAATATCCTTCAATTGAAATCGATATATAGTATAAACGTATGTATTTTTTATTCAACCTTGGATTAGTTGGATACATATTTATTTTGTACGATATGAAACTTTCTTTGTGCTATCACTTTTCAGTTTATTCACCACATCCGAGTAGTAAATTACAAACGAAATTTCTCGATACAACTAACCGTGTATACTGGTTATTACTAAAACTTTCGGATGAAAAACTATACCCGTTAAGAGACTTCGCGCACGTCCCTATACGAACTCGTTTTAACTTTAACCAATATCCGCACTTTTCGATCGATTTCGCCCAGCCAGGATACGGTTTTGCTATTAAATTCTATTTTCGATATCGACAACGAGCGCACACGTTCAAATTTTATTATTTTATATGCCAAAACGAAGTGCGCTTTTTATTTATTAATGCGTTTTACGGCCGCAACGAACGAACGCACGCATCGATATTTTTTTGCGTCGAACCGACAAGCAATATTTTCGACGAGCATAAAAAATAAAAGCCCGAATAAACGTATGTTCTTGCTCATACACAATGTATGTATACGCATGTAAAAAGCGTTTACTTTATGACTTTATTATTGTAAGCAGAATGCGAACGCTATATTTTACAACGCACTCTTTTATTCATTGTCTTCGTAATATCGAAATTTTGCTCGTAAGAAACGTTCTCGCTCATTTCTACGAGATCTTAAACGTTTGCGTATAAATTTTACTGCCAGTTTCTCTTGCTTTCTTCAAAATGAAGTACATTTCGGAATATAATTATTATTTCATTGTTAAATTTTAATAAAGTGAGTATTTACTCAAAATATGTACGTTTCGTTTAATAATAATTCTTTCAGGGAAATATTATATTGACAAATATTAAATGAATCTCATTAAAAATATTGAAAATCACATCAATATAGAAACAATTCCCTGAAAATAGTTGTGAAATATATTTAAGAATATCATTAGCAATCGTACTACTTCTTGCGGTAGCGAAAAAATAAGATGGTCTTTTTTATGCATTCAAACCGTAATTCACTCTGAAAGAATTTTATTCAACGTCTCAGTTTGCTTTTCATAGAAACGTAACGGAAAACGTTAGTTTTGCGACGATTCCGGATAATTCTCAAAACAATACTGCTTCGTCCGTGTAGCCGACACCGAAAAGTTGTATACGAAACTTGTCATGGTTCGTTTTGTCGGTAATTCCAACAATTATTTCGCAAAGTTCTCTTCCTCTATCTCCAGAGGAGAGCTGAGAAAGTCGAGCCGAGAATTACAATGCACGGCGTCGCTTTCAAAGGGGATGAAAGTTAACAGTAATTCTTAAAGCCGCGCGAATACAAGTTGCCGAAATTATGAAGACGTACCACCGTTGTGGGACACGACAAAGGGACTCGTTGTCCTCGTTCCGGCGAGGGACAGATGTGCCCGCAGGACGTGAGTCCCGGCCCTAGACATATTATATATAAATAATACAAAATGGGAAGAATGAAACGTTTTATTTATACGGTGGGATCCCACGACTATTCGCCAAGTCACGGTTGTATAGTACCTGAGCGAGCGTTGTATGCTACGTGCAACAATGTGTGTTAATTTTTCACGATGTGTATTCTGAGTATAGAATTGAAATGGAAAATATGTTTTAATTTTTTTATGTTGATGGTTTAATCTTGTTAACGTTCCTCGCCGATCATCGAAATTAAGCGTCTTGTGGCGCAGTCTGTGAATTATTACGTGTCGTAAACCTGAGACTTTTGTTAAGGGATGTTTTAAGTACTCAACTCTTTCAGAATTATCTTTTCTTTATCGTAACGCAGCGGACACACAAGATAAGAAAGAACGTTCAATGATGTAAAAAAAAAATTTTTCCATGCAAAAATTACCTATGCTGCATTTAATGATTATGGGAAAAATAAAATCATAAATAACGGGCGATATTAAAATAAAATCGAGAGAATTTTCAATTTACTTCACAATTTTTCCGCACTATCAATTATTTTTATGAATAAATATGAGCTTTCCAATAAATGTGAAATTTTGATTGTGTCAATAAAGGATCGTTAAATGCATGAAATGTACAATTGAATAATTTTCAAAATAAAAATAATATACACATATAAAATATTGAAAAAATTTGAATTTATATTACTCGCAGACAATTCAATATCGCATCTCATAATAATAAAATAAAACAAACCTGTTTGCTTAGAAAATATTGAATTAATTTCCATGCAATCGAAACTCACATACAACAACACACCTATTATGAATTGCTACATACAAGATTGTAACGTTTCTGTAAATTCCTCGTCCTTGCCCAAAACTCAACAGCCTTTGTAAATCCCCTAAGAGATCTAGCCCGGTGTCTTGGGAAATAAAGTGCTGTCAGCGTCCTGTATGAAGGACTTAACTCGTGCATACATTTCGTACTGTCTCGCCTCATAACGACACGATTGTTTGCAGACTGTGAAACAAACATTAACAGTTACATTACATTATTACATATCCAATATACTATTAATACTATTAATGCTAACATCCATTTTATATTTATAAAAATCGACTTCTATGCAATTTATTGTCAAACCGATTCAAATAACTTTGCATCGTAGAATCGGATGATGCTTTTATAAAATTATTAAAATGATGTATTACATTATATTATTATATATGTTTGAATTTTGGCAATCTGTCGCACTAGTCGGTCGAATTTGGGGTCTTGCCCCACCTTAAAACCACTGGCCCAGAATCAAGGTAAACCGCTGCAGATTTAGCCAAAACCCAAACCTAATTAATTGTTTTCAAACTGGTCGTCCTTATCTGGACCTAGCCGGATGACCGTTATCCGACACAAAACGCAATTATTCCATTATATTATATTATAATGTGAAACGTCGTAATTTTGCGACATTGTGCTGGTAAATTGGACGACGGGGCGCGCTAACGCATTTTTCATATTATTTGAGTAACAAGAATTATTCAAGCGTGCTTAAAATTCTTGAAATATCAGACTTAAAAGGTTTCCCTCGACTATTCAATCGAAGACATAAATAAAACCGTAACATCGTAAAGTTCAGTCAAAGAGTGATTACGTTTTGAAAGTTTTCACTTCTAATCACTCGTTGAGTTCTCGCGGTCTTTTCACACCGCAATCGCCCAAAATTCGACGTAAATTATTCGCAGTCGATAATAAGAACGAATAATTAGCACACGGCCGTGTTGGTTTTAATCTCGTGAAATAGATCCGTTTCAGTTGGAAGCGAACGCGGGCTTATCTTTTCACAATTTGGACAGCTTGGCGTCTTATGGGCGGCCGTTTCGTTTGAATTTTCCGGCGGTTTCCCTTTGTTTCCCGGCCAGATTCATAGTTGAGTTCATTTCCATTTTAATTGACCACATTTGAAATCATTAACAAAAAGGGACGGGCCCCCGAGAACAACCGCAGAAATACGACCGGAGCGATAATGAAAAAATATTACGGCCGCACACTCGCAGCCGAATTGATAAAATTGAATTTCGCCGACGCCTCTTTGTATATGTGTTAATGCGATACTGACTTTAATTAATTATAAATTATGTCTAGATAAGTTCGCGATAACTATTTCTTATCTTTGATGCCGAAATTGAAATGGGTTCGGTGAATATTTATAATGATTAAAAAACCTGATTGAATCCGTTCGCTCAAATGAGCAAATTTAAAATAATGTCTACTGATTGCTATCATTCAATTCTGAAACAAATTTTTCATTTGTGATTTTCAAATTTTCGAACCATTAAATTTTCAATGTTTTAATCTACTGTTATTGCATTAATATTAATTACATATGCATAACAATTTAACAGGATTATTGTTGAAATTGCACAAACGTGCACTAAGTTTGTCTAAGCCCCAATTTAATCACATTGTTGTTTCAATATTGAAACAACAATGACTCTGTTATATAACAGAGATTTACAAGTTATATTAAAAACTAATTAAAATTTTAATCTCGTAAAAATTTCTATTTAATATTTAATATTTTCCACGCCGAAATATTGAGCAGTATCGGTAGTGCTGGGAGTTGTTTGGCCAACGTTGACGGCTTAGCGTCAAAATTCGGTAAACACGCAAGAAGATTATTGTAATCGGATTAATTCACAAGAACTAATTAAGACCCAATCCGTTGGTGATTTTGAGTGCTCACATTCTGGAGAAACTCGAACAATCGACCAACCGAAGCCAACTTTTAATCTCGAAATCGAAATCGAAATCGCTTCCGCCCGTTTTACAAGTACGTAGGCTCTGACGTTCGCGCAATAAATCCTGGCGCGAAACAGGACCGAATTAATTAAACGAAATCTCGCATAAATTTTCTGCATACCGTCCGCAATTGAAATTTCGAATTACACACGCCATTGTTGCCAGAGTTGGAGTTGCATCGTCGATTACAAATTGCTTCGCATAACTCGCGCGTTGAATACTCGCGAAGAATATCTCGCGATTATTCTCGATTCGGAATTGTATCGTGTGCGACATTGTCGACGATACATTCCGGTATCGGTTCTTTGTTGTAAATGTAAATGATATTGTTCTCTCTAGGAAGCGGAATGAATCGTCTATTGTGTTAGTGGATATGCTTTAGTTCAACTATTCATGTTTTGATATATTTTCTTTGAAAAATAAACACTTTCAATATGCAAAATAATTTATTCACTATCGAACATAATGCTCGATAAATTCAAATACGATTTGATGAGACTTTCATATGATAAAAAATACGATCATAAATTAATCGAATATACAAACTCATTCAAATTAATGCGCTAAAATTCAGTTTTCATCCGTCGCTTTTAAACAGCGTCCATAATTTCTAAGCGGCGAATGGACCGCGAAACCGCGGAAAATAAACGATCGATTTAGAAAATCGGGCAGCGTTTTTCAGTGCTAAATGTTTTCAGCACTTAAAACCACGCTTTTAACTCCGTTCGCGATGTTCTTTGACGTATAAAACGGCGTGTTCGTTTGCGGTATGCGCCCCCGTCGAGCAGCGACTTTGGCTTTGATTCGAATTCTTGCCGCCCGCTGAAAGAAGCGGGCTTCGACTTTGAAGATTAAACCTTTGATTAAACGGCACTCGTAAATGTTTGCTTTTGGCCAATATCATAAAGCTTGGATGTTTGTCCATCACATAATTGGGAAGTAATGTTAAATATTTTTCGTAAATAATTGAGATTTAAATCAAAAGATCTTGTTATTGGATGCGCTTAACTCTTTATTACATAATTGGGAAGTAATGTTAAATATTTTTCATAAATAATTGAGATTTTAATCAATTGGATGTGCTTAACTCTTTTTGATGTTGTCATTTCAAATATTTCCTGAATGTAAAAATATAATTTTGTTTATTGAAAGATAACGATTTCATTATATTTGATCTATAATTTTGATTATATTCCACCTCGACGCTTTCGTAGATGATAAAAGTTACGGATCCACCATATCAGTGCGGTACGATTCCTCGTGGCTTATTAACACACATCAGACCTTCTCCAACATATGCGGCTCCGAATTTATCGTTGAAAATCAACCCTTCTAAATCCTCGAACGCAAAATTTTCCTACGAAATTCGTGTTGAGGAACGCCGATAGGGTGGAGAATCGCAATTGTAGGTAAGCATCTCGCGCGACATTAATCCAATTTGAGACAAAGTTAGTTAATTCACGACAACGTATCATTTAAAATTATGACGATTACCCTCATTCAATTTGACTGAGTTTCAGCTGACGACTTGTATAAGCGGTCGTGAAAATTCCAAAATGGTTAAAATATGCAAAAACCCCGCCGTCCCTTTGAATGGACATCGTTAAGTTTTTGTGTTTAAATCATATTAATTAAATGCGATATCTCTAATGCGGAAAATACAATTTTAATTCAAATTTGTTACATGATACTTCATACTTTAATTTTGTAAATTATGTAATTCGATTTATAAATATTATATGAGCTTGAAATTGATATGTTATTTTCAAATATTATATAATTTTTTTTCATGGTTATTTTTTTATAATAATGATATTCACATTTATTAAAAATTAAATAAATTTAATTATAACGAATTCACAATATACACATTTTTCTACGTAATAATTTTCCGGTACCTGGAAAAATGTTCACCATACATGTATCTTTTCTGGGGAAAAAAAATCATTATTATGTATGAAAAAGTCATTTTCTTTGAAGAGATATAAGCTTCTTATGATCACAATTGGAAAACGAGTCGAGGAGAAAGACGAATTTCGCGTATTCAAGATATCAACGTTGAATCCGCAAAATTAGAAAAAAAATCATATATAGGTGTGTTTTATTTCACGTTTTCACATTTGTCCTTTGTAAATGTATTATGCTACTTTACTTTTGTTTATGGTTTTTTTTTCGTGGCAAAAATTGCCGTATCTTTAACGTTTTATCGACCAACATCGCTAAATAAAACGGTATCGCATTTACTGAGCTTAGACGTTAAGTCCGTATCATCGTTTGAATCTGAGCCAAATATATACGAAGGCTTAATGTAGTTTTTCCAGTTTTAGAAATCGACTCCAACTATTTCCGAAGAAAAAATAGGAAAACAGATAAATACACAGTCCACTGTATCTGATCTCTTTGTGGTCAATTCGGTGAATCTGGATTCATTCGGATCGGTTAGACGATATATAAATTCTATTTCACTGGAATATTTGAAAAATAGACAGATTTAAAATTGAATAGTATAAAATAGAAATAAAATAAAATAAAAATAATAGTTTAAAATTGAATAGGTTATTAAACCTCAGTTAATATAGAAATCGCAACATGGACTCAAAATTTTTGAGCTTCTATAGTATTTCTTTTCGTATATTTCCATTTATTATATATATAACAATACGTCTTTAAATTCGCAGATTGCATCCATTTTAATTTATTTCTCTAATTTGTTTCAGCATCGAATATTCGATATGAGATTACGGGAGGGAACGTAGGCGGAGCATTTGGCGTCACCAACACGACGGGTGCCATCTACGTGGCGGCACCCCTCGACTACGAGACCAGAAAGAAGGTGAGACGAATTAATATTCCCGAATTTCCACAGGAAAATTCCTCGGCCTCCGCTCGAATACTCTGGCGGGGCCGAGGAGCTTTTCCGGCCGATCGCCGAATTCAAATGGCCGCGAAAGCTTCCCTTTCGTGTTTACTTTTGCCGCAATGTGTAGTCCCGCGAGCGAGTTTCACGCTCCGGATGACGTCAAAACAAATTTCTGTGGTCAGTGAAAAAACGCCGAAACAGATTCGGTTCTGGGTTCGTTCTGTCGAATGGGTAAAAATAATCGCACTCGAATCCGATTATCAATTAAGAATACATGAAAAGGCTCGCGAAGTATTCGAGTCGATTAAAAGATTTTTGTTGTACAAAACATATACTTTCTAAATATGAATTTTTTTTTTTATTAATTCTTGAGTGGATCGGGGTTGACAAATACGTGGCACGCGCGCAAACTTGGCACTTTTGAAAATTTCGTGGCGCGTTGTGGAATTGAACGTATCTGCCATTCAATATTTTAAACTGAAAGTATGAAAACTTGGCGCTGCAAAATTTTTGACGCACTTGTTCCTGAAAAAATGGACGTAAAAAACAGACACATCGTAATTTTGCGACGAAATTTCCAAACGAATTTTTTTAGGTCACCAATGTTAGGACAATGAATTTTTTTATGTACTGGGATGGCTAAATTATAAAAAATTGACTTATTATTAAAGAAAATTTTTAAAATCCTTTTTTTATATACTTTTATTGAAAATATATGTCATTTGCAACATATAATTTATATTTTTATAATAATTATTGATATTTTCACTTGAAATAATTCCATTTTCAGCAATCATATTATTTTCAAATTTCCATTAATGCAGTTTCAAACAATTTTTTTCAGTTAAAAAATTAGGTCAAAACTCTTCGCATTCTTTGAAAGAATTTATCCGCAAAAGATGTAAAAAGGTCTACTTTTGTCGGCTTTAAAAACTCTCGAACTATAATCTTCCAAATCATAATATTACACCGGAAAAGTAAGCTCATACTAATTAGGCTTCTTTGTTTCACGAAAAAAAAACGAAAGTTTTCCTCTTTTCTGACATAACTGCTACGGAATAACAAAGATCTCCGATTAAAGGCTTATATTTTTGCCATATTCTTTGAATAATTAAGCTTCAAATATCAAACAAGATAATTACAGAGAGAATTCCAGAAAGTAACATTTGAAAGACTTTATACATGTTACGAAAATAACATTTACGAATTTTTCCCGCTATTCAAAACGCTAATTCAGATACAAATTTTTTAAGGTATCATCCGCTTATACGTATTTAATATGTAAAATTTAACAAAAAAACATTTGACAAAATGCGATCCTTTTCATGTTTATTTTCATGCCGATTTTATTTCAAGAAAAACCATTCGAGAGAGATTCTTTTGCAAATTGATTTCCGTGTCGTCGGAAAAACTGGATTTCCCTTTTTCGTATGAACACTTTGTTCTCGTATGCAAATTATCGTCGTCGCGAGCCCGGAAAACGTTACAAAGCCTGAAAAATTTAGAAAAAAGAATTTCAAATTCAAATTTGAATATGTCTCAGCGTATTTGAATAAAGAACGCGTAATTCAATAAATGTGTGGACGGCGTGATGTAAGAGTGAATTGTTTTCCGAAAATTCAAGCAAGTCGTAAGATTTCTTCTAGCGTTTGAAATATATCTTTTTTGTGAAATATAATTAAAACATGTTTGTCGCACCGTACAGCAATAAACATAAATTAAATTAAATTTTTTTCATTTTCGCGCTATTGGATGACATTTGCATAGCATTCTTGCTCCTAATAAACATTTTTATACTCGTTTCATTTACATTCCAAACGAAATTATTCACGCTTTCATCAAATTTGAATGAGAATCAAATCAACCATTTATATATTTAGCCTGGTCGAAAGTTTATTGCGTTTTTCTCTTTGAACGTAAATCTAAAAATTGCGGACATTTAAATGTTCTTTAATATTGAATTACAATCACAATTTCCGATTTTGTTTGTTTAAGAAACTTAATATGTATTATATGTTAGCAATGTAACATATAATATAAAATCAATATCTTGATAAAAATATACAAAAAGATTTATTATTGTACACCCAGAAATAATATTGAAAAAATTTTCAAATATGAAAACTGAAAATAACAATTTTTTTTCTATAAACCAGAAATTGTTTCTTACAAAAAGTTATAAGTAAATATGAAAGATATTGCTTCGCATACCAAAAACGTGATAAAATGAAAAATGTTAAACATTTTGAACCATTTTTGTACGATCCACAATTTCTCATATATGAATAACATAACATTTTTTTATCGAAACATACAATATCTATTCATTAGCGACACAAATCTATAATATTTAGCTATCAATAGGCGTTCCACTTTCCAAAATATTTTGCATTTAGGTCAACTGAAGTATCGTCGCCCATCGATCGTCCGATCCTAGCCCAACGAGGGTTTTGTGTTCGTATTTTTCTCTTTGTAAACGGAAACGATAATTATTCACGTCAGAAATAAAGCTGTCAACCGGGTGAGCGGACATCATCAGTCAACTGTGTCGAACGAAAGCGCGCGAATTTCGAAAATTTCACGATAGTGATATTACATAAACGACTTACGGTTGAATAATGGCGTGCAAGTGGGTGCCAGAGGATCTGGTAGACGTTGTCGACTATTATGGATGATTTTAAAGTGATTGACGGTTTAAAATCAATTTTTGCCATATTGTAACAAAGCGCGTTCAATGTTTTAGAAAATAAAAATGATTAATCGTTAGAACGGCAAAATTTTTGAATTGATTAAATTGGATTTTTGTTAGTTGAAATTGATATTTGGATACCAATAGATTATCACTCACAATCAGATTGTGGTTGAAATCATTGATTGAATATTAAAAAAATATATATGTATGCATCAATTGGAAATACGTTGTGTACCGGTTGTATTAATTTGATCATTTTATTGCACAAGTATTTGAATTTCAATTGCCAATCGGATTCGGATAGAGTTTTAAGCTGATTGAATGATTCGTACCTCTACTAATTGAATAGTTAATTGTACGAATTCGATAGTCCGTATTTATATTGGGGAAAATATGTTAATTTTAGCGAATTTCGCTGAAATTTGCGAACTTTTTCAAAGCGAATTCGCTAACCGTGAAATCGTAGTTATGTACACTAGCGTGATACGTATTCATTACTATGGAGTAAAGCCTTTATTAAATTGAGCTCGCCATTATATCTTTTCATTACTTTTATATGTTTGCTCGTTTACTTTCTTTCATTAGTACTAATCTATGAAAAATTCGTGTTTCACTAGGTGTATTTATTTCAAATTTGATATAGTGAAAACTTTTCCAACTGTTAAAAGCACAAACTTTGTTATTTTCCATTTCTATGGTAAAATTATAAATACGACCAAAATCACCTTGTTTATTTTGAATATAAACTAACGTTCTATTTTATTTTTATACATATCTAAAAGTAACTATTAAAAAAAACATAAATTTTGGATTTTTTCAACTCGTGTGATATACGATGTGAACAAAAGCACTATATTTGAGTCGTACGTTATTCGCACTTTCAAACAAAATTGTTCCATATAAATAAATTCTGCTGTGTTATTTTGTACGCATACAAAAACAAGGTTAGGGGGGGACCACAGTGAAAAATGTCACTTATATAAAATAGTGCTCTACAAATAAATGTCGCAGTGCGTATTGTGCCCCGTGAATATTTTATACGAAAGGCGAAATCAAAAGACCTTCGTCAATACTCCGAAAACAAAAATGAGTTTCCCGGCTTCTGTTCCAGGAGCGGCAATTTTGAAAATTCCGAGCATACGTACAACACGGTTCGGCCGTAATATAAGGGTTTATGTATAAATTAAATTGATTTATTAAACATTAAAGTGCCACAATATTGCTACGACGTGGTCTCGCATGTTAAGTAGAATTTTCATATTTACGGCAACGCCTCCCCGCCGTCTCTTCTCGACGAACAAAAGTACTAAAATTTCTGACCCATTTATGGAAAAATGTGAAAAATCCCATCCGGTTCTCGTCTTCGTCAAAAGACAATGTCTGAAAGAAAAATTACAATTTTCCTTTCGTACTCAAGTATGAAACTCGACGTCGGATACGCAATTGAAAAGTAATTTTTTGCGGCGACGACAACTTCGCAACTCGCTTTTCAATTCTTCCGGTTAATTTGGGACTAATGTTAAAATTTGATCAAATATTATAATAACGGAACCTTGGGGGAAAAATGCGGCGAGACGTTGAAAAATGTCAAAGTCGAAAATTAAATAGGGATAGGTCCGAAGGCTCGACAGTATCATTATTCATCTGTAAACCGGATAATCCGACTCGGCTAAAATATGCAAATTAAACCGACGTGGAATAATTTGATGTTTCGAAATCCGCTCATTGATGATTAAAACAGCGTCGTGTTTTCGATCGATCGATGTTCGTTAGCGAATCCTTTGACGGAAAAAGGACAGTTGCGCGTGTGTGCCAAAAAATCCATCCAACGACCAATTTCAACGGTTCCTTTTTCAAATTTAAAACACTTTCTTAATGAACTTAATAATATGGAACGAATCCGAACTTCCAGAAATTGCGAATCAAAGTTACGACTTAACTTCCATTCCGCGCAAATTAAGCGATTTTAATACTACGGCCGAATAGCACACAAATGCATTCCGAAATTAAATTAACATTAACTTTCGTCGAGCTCGCAACTTGGGGATTTGGCTCGGGCTAATTACGAATTTCTCTTTGTTGCGCTGAAACTCTTTATATTGCGTCCTCATCGTGTACAATATGTATGCACTCAACGCGAATAATGCAAGCGGTGCACAAATTAGAGAAATGGCGCTTTCGCAGCCGGTCGTTTATGCGATAGCTGTTCGGGTCGCCGCAAATAAGAGCGGGTATCCTTCTTTATTTAGCGAAATTGGCGGTTACCATCGGCGCTCGTGTACATTAGACACAAGCAAGTTCGTGCGGATGAGCCGAGTGATTTAATTAAAGCCGAATTCGGCGATATTCCCGCCTGACTCCCACCTCAGATCGGAATCCATTAAAGCTCCATAAATCTCGTTTGCCTCTGGAATTAATCACACTTCCTCATGTGAGTGTGTGCGCGGGTATGTTTAATTTATACAGAAAATTATGCAAGGTTTGTGTGCACGAAATAAATCAACCTTCTCGGCAAATCCGTATATTAATACCTCGTACACATATTAATTGCAGTTCGCCATTAGGATTTCTAACCGATATGTTCGAGAGCGTGCATGTTACAGTTTTGACGTTTGTGTATTAATCGACGGTGTTCATTGTGTGTTTTGAAGCTTTTATGTTTAACTAAACGCTTGTTTGAACAGTTGATGGGTGGTTATTATTTTCGATCAGTAACAAATTTTCGAATGTATTGAATACAAATGTCTGTTTAACATTTATATACAAATATAAAGAGACACATACATAAATTTTATAATATATTATAATAGTTCTCGGACTGACAGATATATCATTAAAAGTTTCATCAAAGAAAATTTCAAGAACACAAACGAAATTCTCTCACAACTGATACAATGTGGATGTAATATAAGATTGAAATCAGCAACATCAAACACTGCGCAAGACGATAATTTTTAATAACGACATCCGCGTCAGACACGGCGCTCAATTAACCGCGCATAATCGCGCCCTCGCCGTGAAAGCAAAACGCGATTAACTCGCTCTAATAATAATTGTTAGAATATAAATCCGGAACATAATTATATTTTACAAGAGACTTTTACTTCGGCTCTCTTTCTACCCGTCCGTGTATTCGCGTATTCGGCTGAAAAATAATTTAATCTCGGCGGTGATTAAAAATCCTTTCAGAGTTCCGGGCTGGAGTCGAACTCGCGCTCGCTCTCGCCCATAGCCATAACCGTAAGTCTTGGCTAACGGGCTCAAAGGCAAAGCATCGCGAAATTAGCAAGCATTTGCCTGAAATACGACCCCGGCCTCCCCTCGGGCCTTAACGGCATGCTATGGCTCATCTCTGTAATTTTCGTGTCGTGTGTGTGCGTATTATTTCACCGTATTACGTATCGGGGATGCTCTGCTGATTTCATGATATTGACGCATTTTTTTTTTTATTTTAATTAAAAATTAAAACAGAAGTTAAATGTTATGAGTGTATTCAATAGTCAAATACCTATCCATATGACATTGATGTAAATATTTATTAAAATAATATGTAATTTTTATTATAATAAAAAAAAATAAATCTTTGATGATGGTGAAGGCTAATGAAGTGTGCTGTGCCGAGGTCTGAGCCATGCAGAACCAACGGTCTCGCCTCGTCTGTCAAACTAGTAGTTATTACAATCGCAAAGTCGTCAGCGAGAGCGCAGTCTGCTTAGTGCTTAACTCGCCTGTCCCGTTGGTGGTCATTACGATCTGCTCAGAGGACAACGACCATAAATTCTAGCACATGGAAACGCGTATTGTTGGTCTGAGAGCCTCCTCCATTGGCATGGGCGGATTGGCTCTTATGTTACATGTCCCTTACCGAAATACGACTTGGGCTAGCGCGGTAAGATATAGCCTAGACTGCCGCATTTGTCTGGAAAGGCCTTATCTTGCAGTGGATAACTTATAGGCTACTTATGATGATGATTATTATAATATAGCCAGCCCGTGGCGCAGCGGTAACGCTGCATGGATTGTCATTCATAAGGATCATGGTTCAAGCCACGGGGATGGCCAGGGTGGCCTCCGTTTTTAACAACTACCCGATCGTCTCAAATTGGGTATTTAACCATTTGACTCGAAAATGAGAGTTTAATCTCTCATTAATGAGACGATTCCAATAAATGGTTCTGAATTCTCTCACTCTGTCGACCGCCGCACGAATTATATGTGCGACGCCGCGATTATTGTGACAATTATTGCACGAGGTCGTTGGCGATCGGCGCAGCCAGTGATGTACGGTTTGCGAGTTTAAGATCGGCCCTCCTTCCCTTCCTACCTATAAATCTCGCTATATATAGCACCCATTGTCTCATGATGTTCCTTTATATGTGGATAATGGACTAGTCCAGGTACCACAACCAATGACAACACATGAAAAAAAAAAAAAAAGATTATTATAATACCATTTCTTCAATTGTCATAATTTTTTTTTATTTCTATCAATAAATTTGCAGTGTGTATTAGCACTTGCACGATCTAAATTCAACCACGCGTATGCAAACCCTACATTGTATCATAAATCGAATCAATTCAAACTACCAAATACCCAGTATTAACTGCATCACGGAATTATACGAATTCTCTCTATATACGAGGGGATTACCGAATGTACGGGTTATATGTGGAAACGATCAAAAAATCACTTTACATTGATAAATCAATTGTATGTAGCGGGCACCGGGAATTAATTGAATTCAGTCGGCGTTTCAAACTTTTTAAAATTCTCGACAAGCAATACTCTAATTATCGGGTCGATTTGTCGACGGTATTCCACTTTATGAACGTTTTTTTTCTTTTCGGAAAGTTACTTGGAAATTTCCGATTGATTCTGAATTTATTGAGTTTATTCAATTTTTGTATAATATTTAATAGTATAATAGTATGAGTTTCTTGATATTTTTGGACTAAATTCAATCCCAATTCGAAAAACACTGATCCGGAACGATTTCCGCCTCGGTTATGATACACAAACGCAGGAAAATTCAAATACATGCAAATCGGATCGCTATCAGATTGTTTATTCACGTTTAATACAAACACGAAGCACTCAGGTTACACAAATCTCACTCATATTCAATTACTTACGTGCACATCATTATTTAAGAATGATTCGACAAATTCGCACTTATCGCGGCAAATAACTGATATCCGGGGTGTATAACTCGACCCACGACACCTGTAGACATCGCAGTTAATTAGGCGCCTTTAGAAATTCTTGTGTAATTGTGTTTATACTTGTACATAGCCAAGTTGGGGAATTCTCGTATCCATATCCGCTAATGTTGACGATTATCATAATATTACGTGTACATGTGCAAGTCATTAGTGACGGGGGCGCATTCGCTGAGAGATAATATCACGACAGGATGTTCCAAATCGTTGTATTCATTTGTGGAGGGTTTCAAATGAATTTTCGAATAGGTTGATGTTATTTTGAATGATTCGGAGCGTAATTATAATTGTGATTTGTGTATTTGATAAATAAATCGATTAATCAAAATCTCAATCGATCGTTATCGTTGTTTTTGTATTGATACAATGATACTTTAGTCTTTTCAAAATAAAAAGATATAAATAATTATAGACATATAATTAACTTGTCGAATATTAAAATATTATTTTACAATTTGCTTTGAAGATATATTTAGTGACTTCTGAAACGTTCAGTGTTTGCGACGAAAAGTCGAATTAGTTTCGACCCACTTTCGTACGGGAAAACATAATAATTACACAGCGGAGGAAAATAATATGATAATATTATACGATGATGGATAAGGGATTAATCGTCGTTATTAGATAGAACTGGTAATATTCGCGAAACTATAGAAATTTTCGCTATTTGTTTTTCTCAAGAGTACATACAAACTACGACGTGCCCCCTTTTTACACGTCATACTGTAATACGACTGAATTTCGACCTAGAAAGCCGAGAAACTTTTAAACTTTACGAATATCTTTAGAAGTTGATATTTTAACTTTGTAACTTTGTCTACCGCGCAAACAAACAAAGGCACATATCATCGAATTTTCTCACAATAATATCAAAAATAACATATCACAGATGATATCATGCGTAAACCAAAATCGAATTTTAAACATTCCCATCTCGGATAAGATTTTTGTATGTTTCAAACATTCGATTTGTTTGAAAAGTAAAAGGACATTTTTTTACGACAAAACTTTTCAACCTTTTTTATTCACTCGTACATGTCAATAAAAATATTTACAATCGATGTTTAAAATAAAATATAATATTTGTTTTATTCATAGATGTTGGTTATTTTTTAAAATATTGAATTTTTACAATCAATATTTCTGTATACATAAAACTCACCGTTTTCCGATCACATAGATTGAAAATCAACAGACCCTAAACTTTACAGTCTCACACGCGATTTACAACCACGCTACAAACAAACAAAGTAGTATTGAATCTCGAAAATAATCCCAGTTTTCAGCATGTACCATCCGGCGACAAACTGAAAACGTGTAAAACCGCAACCACCATTGTTTGAACCTGAAAAGGCGTCTACCGCAATATTGCGGCGAATCGCAGTGCATCTCTAATGCATTTTCATTCCTCGATCGACGATCGGGTTCATGTCTTATCTATATATCTGAGACTATCCATCTGCACGTTTTTGCAAAATATAACTGCATTCTATAGGAATATTTTATCGCGAAGATTGCTCTTTTATTGCGAGCGCGAACTTTAAAGCCGCGTCGTAATGGCGTGAAAAATCCCAATGCGATTTACATAAGACTCTTTCTATATGCGAATAGGAATGTGTATGTGCGACGACAGTCGCTGAAATGCTGAAGTGCAGAAACAGAGCTTTGTGAATGTGTATGCACTGGTTGTTTGCTGCCGAGTCGCGATCTGTGTCCCGCAAGCGTTTTAACTCATAGGACTTTTGATATATTATATGAAAGTGTGCAGTGTGCTGGAATCACTTTGTGTATTATTTGAAATATGCTTTATAATGCGTCCTTTATTGAAAAAAAAAATTTTTGTTGTTATAATATATGAGAATTCGCTTTTCTTTTAATTTGACAACAATCGTCTCCTCTTGAGTATTAACAAAATAATGAAAAAGCGGCTCCACAGTGAGCTTGTGCTGAAAAGAATACAATACGGCGAAGTGTTCACTCCAGCGTAATAACAGTTTAAATTTTATCGCAAATTTACGACTGAAATAAATGCCTTTACCCGAACACACATACAACGATTTGTAACTGCGATTAAAAAGGTGCGCGTGATTTATCATCGGCCATTATTAAACGTTATAAATCTTTATGCTCGATTTTTTTTTTGTATTTCATTTTGTTTATTTTCGTATTGTTTCGAATCTGCTTTCGAATATCGCCGCAGGTGAAAAATCGAAAATTAATATTTTCGCCCGCAGCTGAATTATGACCGGAAAACTTTTTTCTTATAGAAATATTGTACTGCGAGCGCATTCCCTTGCGGACAGGCGCTGCAAAAACTTTTCAGCAAGTTAATAAAGACTTATAAGAATAATAAACAACGCCTTGCCAAGTTAGCTTCGCTCTCGGATACCGAAGTCGTTAAGGGTTCGTTTTCGGAACAGGGGTCGAATATGAGTTACGCTGTCGGCGGAACTGCAACGTTTATTGGAACGATTGAAAACGGTCGTTCCGACAAAACGGTTTTGCATACTCGGATATCGTTTGTATTTGATATATATTTTATTGTTATTGTGTAACGAAAATGCCAGAATTGCTACTGAATCGAATACCAATTCAATGTGATTTACCGGTCGCTATTTCTTCGTGTGAAGCATTTTTGTATACGTTTCTATAATAAAAGTTATTGAAAAGTGGTGATACGTTCCATAAATCAAACTGAATATAAAAGAAAAGTATTATATATGATACTATAATTTAAATTTTGTAAAATGGTTTTTATCAAATATCCTTAATTACATAATAAAAACAATGCCGGTATCAAAAATCCAATTATTTCATATAAAATACGACCCCCAGCGTCGAATAAAGAAACACACCCATCTAATTTAACGACCCATCCAAAAGCATTTTCACGCTTTTCCGCAAACTTTACCACGGCAGACAAAATTTATTATCAATCCCCGATGCATGCCTTCGATTTACGACCACACTCAGATTAATTACACCAAACTAGATCTAATTAAATTACACGAAATACGCATGTACATAACCTCCCTTGCAAAAAAATTCGTTATCAAGCTGCACGGGTACACAAATCGGGCCAGAACGGGGCAGAACCGCGGACATAAATCAGATCGCATTTTGACAAATGGCCCTTAATCTATTGTGTAGCCTTACCGGCGTCGCGGGGTGGCGAATAAGGTTCCGGCGGGTACTTTCAAGGGTCGATTTATCAGACGTTTTCAATTAGGGGTGGCTAAAGCTCGGGCACGTACGGACCAGTGTCGTCTTCGTCTACTAATTTTGGAGTCGATATTTTTGCTGGGCGACAACTTGAATTGAACTCTCCCTTCGTTTTTGTTTTTTGTTACAAGACGAGGGAAATTCGGTCGGTTTCGTGTAATGCTACTAATAATAGTTCGAGTAGCTGTGATTTATCGATTTGTTGGTTTTAGGGGATACGATAGTTTATTCAATGGACAAAGATTCCGTTTCAGAATATCATGAATCACTATTGGTTTATATAATATAATGTCATTTGGAAAATAAGATCTTTCAGATATTTTATTAGAAGTTTGGGTAATAATAAAGTGTTAAGCATCTCAGGTTAATAGTACACGATTACAGCCAATACAGAATATGGAGAATTGAGGTATATCACTTTTATCAGCTATCTTGGAAAATAAGAAATAGTTCTTAGTGTCGAGGAATTAGCCAAGTTTCCTCCGCAGTTGGAATCCTACCAAAGGCATGAAGCTTTATTTTCCTGCACGATATGTGACCCACATGCGCTAGTCGTTTACTATAGCAGTCCGTAACTAGCGGGAAAGCTTGAAGAATGCCAGGTACAACTTGATATTTTTCACGAACGCACACATACGTGCACACAAACGGTGTTTCCTTTTTTCGGTGCATAGCACTTTTCGAGAAAAATATTCCAGGGTGTAAAATATACGGGGGGCGGGATGTTGGTTGTCGGCCACCACTATAAATGGAATGCTTTATCAAGCGAGCACACGTCACAACTCTCTGCGCCGGGAAAATCTAAGGAAATAGCGTATGCGCTTGTGTTCTCGAAGTTTTGCTCCGCCGGTATGAAAAATTCATTCGCTTTAAGGATCTACGTATTTTTTTGAAATATGGAGTCGATTTCTCACGAGCGCGCAGACGTTGTGTTTCGTTGCACTTTTTGTTGCGCACGATTGCAACGTAGTTTGTCACGGTGCAAACTAATAACATTTTTATAACCGCTCGTTCGGTGAGACGTCGTCTCTCTTATTACTATGAATTTTTATTTTTATTTTATTTGTCGTTCGTTCAAATGAATTCTCGTCGAGGACGTGTTTCACGTTATTTGCGCTGCTGTGTTCTCGAGCTCGTTTAGTTTATTTACATGTTCGGCTATTAAATGTGCGCTTCGAGTAGTTATCGTGAGAAATATAAATTGTGTCATGTATCACATAAATTAATAATTTTTTTTTATGAAAGGGTATTCTTTTGTAAAAAAAACGTTGTTTTTTAATTAAATAATGGCATTTTTTCTGGAAACAAATTTTATGTTGCAACGCTGCAGAAAAATTTGTATTCTTTAATGCAATTAAATACAGACCGCGCAATATTTTTTCCACTATTAGATTATTTAAGAAAATTTACTTATTCCACAAAAAAAAACCAATTCAATTTACCATTGTCTGTTTCAGTACGAGCTGAGATTGGCCGCCATCGATAATCACATGGAAAACTTCACGACGGTGGCCATACACGTGCGTGACGTGAACGACAATCCGCCGGTGTTCGAGAGGCCCACGTACAGGACTCAAATCACCGAAGAGGACGACAGGAACCTGCCCAAGAAAATCTTACAGGTACAAACACACAAACACACGTGCCTACACGTGTCGGGCCGAACCGAACCGCCGATTACCGGGACAATTGTTATCGGGAGCGGGAACACGCGTCTGAATACGTTTGTTCGCCTTCCACCTGCCTTGGAATAATACCCTTTTCACGAAACCCGCCCCTGAAATGTCCAGGGGTGGGAGCGAGCTTGCCATAGGTGAAATTTGCAATTCTTACGGTTTATATTATTACGGTGTGCGTGTGTTTTTAACGAGCGAGAGAAAAGGCGCACGTTTCGCTTCGCTCGTTCGGATCGGGTCGTATTTTTTTATTTTGGTGAAAATGTTTTATGTTTTCGTTCGTTTTTTGAATATGATATGAGTTAATTGTGTTGAAAGGGGCGTATTTGAATCGTGCGCGAAGGATGAGTTTGTTAATTTCGAATAAATATGATTTTATGTGGTCATAAATTAAAATTGAACGATATACATATAATGATATTTCTCGTATATTTGTTAATCGTTACGTCGATCTTTATTTGTGATGCAAATTTGTTTAATTAATCGCGAATATTTAGTTCATTAAACATGCGCAACGTAATTAGAATAAACGTCATTTTCAATCTATTATATATCATATTTTTCATGAAAAATAGCGTTTTCATTTACGTTTCATTATGAATGTTTTGTTTTCGCACAACAATTTGCAAAATATGCAGTATTCACGAAAAACGTAATCGGCTGAAAAATCGTTTCGATTGTATAAACGACACGAATGGTTTTTAACGTTTAAAAGTTTTGTAGACATTAATAATTCATTTTTATCTAATTTAAATAACAAAAGCTTTTTTTGAAAATTACTTTTGATTGAGATTAATTTCGTGTTTTCGGGGCGTTAATACGTTCGTGAAAAATAACATGTAACGAAGATTACGTGGATAAGAAAATAATTAAATTAACGTAATTATTCAACGAAAGTTTTTCGTACACTTTCAGTTTTATGTATTCACATGGCGAAACTCTACTTTTCAGCGAAATACACTTTCAGCGAAACAATGCGCACTTTTTTTTCATGCTCGCCGCGAACATACGCCATTCACCGCAAGCATGAAACTCTCGTTTCGCGAACTTGTATTAAATAATTAATAACAACCCGCCTTATTATAATATAATAATGATAAAGTTTTCGGAAGCAATCTTTGATGGCCGTGCCTCAACGGAACTCCGCGAACCGAACTCGCATAAATCACACTTTCGCGAACGGATAATTTCCAGCAATAGGAAACTCGCGCGAAGAAAAGCGCGTCGCGAAAAATGCCGAGGGGTGGAGACTCGGGCTTTATTTTAATGTTAATCCGAGATAATCGTGAAGGGCGAACCCTTAAGCGGCTTTGGGCTTTCGCACCATGAAAGCTTTCGCTTGTTTTTCGGACGAGGCCCTCCCTGTGACCGGAACCCGGGATCCGGGATCCGGAAATCCTTCGGTTCTCACACCGAAAAGTCCCGTGTGTCCCACCTCCGAGAGCGTGATTTGTATTCGCGGAAAGTTGCCGCGTCGAAATAACAAATGCCACTTCTTCTTCTTCTTACTTCTTTCTTCGGGCCTGTGTTTATGTATAGTGAACACCTATCTAGGCGGCGTTGAAGGAAGGGCGTGTATTATTAATGTTTCGGCGTGGGTTGGGTTAAAGTGTCTCGCTTTTTTCCCGGAGAAACGCTGGACATATTTACTCGACTCTTAATGTAATTTTTTTCGGCTGGCAATTTATTTCTTCGTCGCGTTGCTTTCTTTTCTATCTCTTAACTGTCCTTGACATTTTCACCCTTTAGTAGAACGGCGTTTCCTGTCGGAGTTTTTCGCCCTTTTAACTATGACTGGGTTAATAATGTACGGTTGATTTTCTAAGCAATAATGTCTTCTCGATAAATTTTTGTGATGAGAAAAATTATATAATGCAGAGATTCTCATCTATATTTCATATTTTTATACGTTTCATATACTGAGTAACGTCGTTCGTGTCTTATCATGAAATCAGCATTAATGTTTCTCTCGAATATAAAAAATATTCAAAAAGTAATTAACTCAAAACACTTTTGTATTCTTTAATGGCAGAATAGAGAATATTTATATAAAACGGATGTTGAATATTAAAGTGAAAACACTCATAAACTGAAAAAAAAACTTTACGAATAATATAGTCGTGATATTCGAAACAACGTATAAACGCTTTAGGCGTCCTAAACGCTTGCAGCAAGGGTTAAAAGTTCTATGAAAATTTTCGTACAAATTCCCCTACATAAAATACTTTTGCCTTATTAATTTCGCATCGTTGCGTTAATAAATTTAAAACATATCGCCGTTTCTCATTAATTATGCGAAGAGTTTAGTTGTAAGGCGGACGGGCCCTTAGGCATAAATATGACTATAAAACTGTTTTCATATTATCCCTTTCCGCTACATGGTTCTATGCGAAGTATTTTCAAAACCATTCATATATTGCATTATGTTTATGTTGTCACACTTTTGGGGGAATTCCTCAAAATTAAAACGCACGACGAACGTAGACGAACTTTTCCAGGAATTCGGATTCCCGAAATAATAAAACGTGAAAGTCGACTATTTTGTGTTGAAAATTTTACTAATGTTCATCTTTTATAGAGCTGAAAATTTTACGTAGATTTGGATTAATTCGAAAGAGTATTACTTCTGTCATCTTCATTAATTTTAATTATCTCAAAATATACCGTGAAATACACAAAAAGGTCGCCAAAGCTAAATTCAAATTTATGGCACAAACATGAAAGTCTCCGCTACGATTTATTATACGAACGTTCGCCTTTATACATACAGTCCTGAAAATATTATATCTGATTAATATTTTCTATTGTTCCATTGAAATTCGTATCGCTTTTCGATTATTATCCTCTAGAAATTGTAGAGAACGACCGATTCGAACTTGAAACATACAAAACCACAATATTCGGGATCGTGCACGGAAATCATAGCGATTTCATAATAGAGTTTCACTATCTTTTTTTCGCCCCCGGTTCACAAAATTAACCACATTGTTTCGGAAATGGGCACCATAATAGTAACCAATTTTCTTCGGGTTATACGTGAACGCACTATCAATGGAAACGAGATTTTTCCGTGCAATTAGGCCACACAGCCTGTGTATGACGCGTCGCATTCGGCGATCGGGAACTCATAAAAAAAATATATGAAATCGCCTTAAAAAAATCACAATGTTCATTCGTGTATTTTTAATATAAATATTTGCCCAGCGTGCTTTTTATATTCGAAATTTTCGCCGACGCGTTAAATTTCCCGCGACCGTTACCATTCGAAAATGGAAAATTTTCGAATTGCGTCACGACGAACACAGACACAAAAGCGACACAGACACGTTATAGATTATTTTACGGAAAAGATTCCCCTCGAATCCCAGTGCGGCACGCATTTGTCACACGGAAAACGGGAAAACACCTCATCAAATCCCGCGTGATTGATTGACAATGTTCAGTCTCGTGCGTCTGACGCGCGCTCATCAGGACATCTCAAAACGCCATTGTTTTTACGTTCGCGTGTATTCGCAACGAGCGACGCGTACAAATCTGCTAGTTTCCGTCGAAGCCTTCGTTCCAATTGCTGAAATTTACAACCGATACGAAGAAAAGGCCGTATCTTGTCGTTTGACGGTTTGCCCAATTTTTCATGGGGCTTTTTTAGTGTAGTTTTAAGCCCTGCTTGTTACGTACAAGGCTCAATGCTTTTTTGGCTTTTAAAGTATAATATATTTCATGTTATATTTTCACCAACATTTTCAAAATCAAATGATCAATTTTTTAATGATAATCATTTAATCATGAATTTTTTCCCAAATACTGACAGGAAGTTAAAAGGTCACAGTTAACTCATTTTTATGTTATAGATATAATCTTATTAAAAAATAACTTTTGCATAAGTAACATTTATGACTTTGTTATTTTTTTTGTGATACGATTATTTTCAAATCACATGCTTATGCTCATTAACGTGAACGTAATCGTGTCAAAGTTCTATTCGAACAATTTTATCTCCACTTTTTACAAAGAACACAATTAGACATGTTTCAAACATTAAACTGAATTACGCATATAAATTACAAAGACACGATTTCAAAGAAAGTCTAAATATACATATAATACTCAACAAAAAAATAGCAGATTCGGCAACACTTATCGCGTGCATCATTTCGAACGAATCGGCATTCGTCAGAATCATCAATCATTAATTATTATCGTCGAAGGGCACATTCGGATGTTGATAAACGAGCTTTCTTTCAGCGAATCCGCTGGTATCCGTAATGGGCCTATTACGCCGACGCCCACGATGAAAAGGGAAATATCGACGCGCATTATTGATGCCCTTTGTCTAATTTTTACAACCGAAAACCGTTACTTTTTCGCCATACATACACAACCTCATATCGTATAGGCGTCGATCTAATTTTTTTTCGGTATATAATTTTTTTCGCTCCCCCGCCGTCGTAGCAACACGTTCGGCTAAGTGCTCTCGTGTTTCTCTCCGATATTAATATTGCGTACACACATGCGTGTTATATGCGAAATATTTTATGAATATGGGACATTTAACGGTGGTAGCTTCGAATTTTCGCGCTCTACAGAGAGACTTTATTCCGGGATGAAAAAAAAGAAAATTGATTGAAGGAGGCAGTGAAGTACGTGTTGTATAATTGAATATATTCGTTGTGAATGAATGAATGAAGAGTATGACGGATCTGCCGAGATGTTCGAATAAAATGTTTCGTTTGTAGCTTTTGAAAAATATATGTTTTGGAAACGTCGAAAATGTTTCACAGTAAGTTTTTTCAATTCAAGAATAATAGAATGAAATATTTCAGACAGAGAGAAAAATATGTTAATGTTCTGCATATATTAACATAAATTATGAAAAATTTGTTTTTACACATTATGAAAAACCCATTGAAAATTTAATTTAAAAACAGTAAATCAGCTTTATAATATTCTAAGATCTCTCTCATGAAAATGGCGATTACTTATCTCACATTAAATTACACTCCAACTTCGTAAATATTATTATATTTCACATTTCTTAAATAAAAAATGACGTTTCCACAATACTAGTACTTTTTAAAATGTTTAATTGAATGCAGATTATATATTTTATACGATCTTGCTCTCGAGGAACTGAATGAGATTTTTCAATCAATTCGCTTCAAACTCGTCCCAATGTAGGTCGGCGGGTTGGATTTCTCATCAAACGATATTGTGCTTGATAACAGCGTGCTCTCATTTTGTATGATATTATCCTTATTATAGAATCTCGCGAGCATTGTGCGAAAATCATTGTCTTCGATGGTGTAGTGTCACGCCTGCCATCGAAAATGGTGCCAATTTCCATTCTATCCAGTTGCGACACTCCCCTCTAGCTCCATTGTTGTTTCTCAACAGTTTCCACTCCATTGTTTTTGGAGACGAGAAACGTTAAACAGTTTTCATGTATAATTTCAAGCGCGGCTGCACCACTATTTTCAGTGAGCACACAGTAGCAGCAGCAGGCCAATACTTCGCACAAACTTTTCGCCAAATGCGAAAATCCCGGAAGAGTTTTCCTCCGTCCCGGATTATGCACTTAAGTCTGTTTTTCGTCGACGGCGATGCAACTGCTTACTTTGTTTCTTATTCCGAGACAGTAAATTACTTTCAGGCCACTTCGCTAGTTCCTCGGAAAAATTTTCTACAGTCGATACTTCATTCTAGTTTCGAAATTATTTCTGTTGGGAAAAAGTGCGGATCTTCTTCATATTCACTACTTCAAAAAAATTGAATAATAAAATGCAGATATGCGATTCTATCTTATCGTTTATTTACTACTTTTTATTCAAATCAAAGTAAAACGTTGATTAACATGCGCAGATCCACTAAATTGTAATCCGAAAAGTTTACAGTCGGATAGGTCTTCAGTAGTCGTTCGTACGGATCTAAGTCTGTACTGGAGCAGTTTTTACTATCGGCGTTCAGAGGACGAAATAATAGTTCGCCGGCATAAAGTTTGTGAGGGGTTATTTGCTTTATCGGATACGTTTCGGGGACCGTTTGATGTGACGATGCGCCTCCGTCGTGCCGATTATCTTGGATCGCTTGGCATTGGGCTAGCAATCCTTCCAAAAATCCATCGAATTTTAGATTTAGATTCCTTCGAAGGATTCGTGGCTTTTGCGGATTGCCTCCGAGACACGCCAGCTATTCAATAATGCAGTCGCTCTTCGACCTTTAGATTATTTTCGTTCTGTGCGTAAAGTTTTCATTTAATCGCGTTTCTGTTGAGCGAAATTATTGCTTACCTATAGGTATGTAACTCACAGTCGATAATGCGATTTCCCGGCTTTGAGAGCTTTTAAAAACTTTTTAGTTATAGGTTTTTTTTGTAATCGGGATTATGGAAAAGTTGGCTTTTAACTAACTTTCTAATGAGCTTTATTCCGCTTATACTCAATAATTAATATCGATATTTACTTACAAGGATAAGTTTTATTTAGGTTGGCATTGTATAACATACGATGAGTGTAGGAATAATATGGATTATAAAACAAACAATAGGAAAATTAAAATTAATTAACTTTGTTGTACATATCGGTTCCTTCTGATCACCAAAAAATGATCTCAAAATCCGTTTGATTTATTTATTGTATTACAATATAAAATGTTCCAAAAGAACAGTCAAAACATTTGAAAAATTAAACCCACGTACACAAGCGTACGCCGCAGAACCCCCCCGAAGAAATATTAGATACAAACACCGAAACTTAATCAATCCGACCCGAAACTCCAAAATTTCAAAATTCTCTTTTCGCACAGAATTAGAAATCGACCACCCCAATCCAGCGTTGAAATCCTTCAAATCGGGAACTGTGCCGATAGCGGCGCCGAACTTTCGCCAACTCCTGCCCGGGACGTGCCGCAATAAATTCGGGATCGGGCCCAAGTTGCCCGCCGTGATCCTCCGTCGGAGTTTCGGCGGTTGATTAATGACAAAATTAATCAATCCCCGCCTCGGGATCGGCGAATTTGAATAAATTATCTCTATACGTGTGTCCGCGATTCTTCCCGGCCGAGTGGACGGCTGCGGCCGCTAATTAAAGTCGAAAAGCTCCGTCTCGAGTTTTCGAAAGCGTTTCGTCATTGTTGGCTCGAGGATTCGATCTAATTCCTCTCGGAAAAGGGTTTTCGGTGAGGGATTCGGGATTTTTACGCTCGAGACGAAATTCGGATGTTTGCGAACGTCGCTGCAGATGTCATGTTGACGGATTGTAGATGTTTCAATGAGCGTACCGGTAAACGATACCATTGTGCGCAAAGTGTGGTATTAGATATGTTCACGATTCCGTAAGATATATAAGTATGTGTATAATTAATATAGTGGGAGAAAAAAATTGTCCAGATGTTGACGCCTTACGTGCGCCGTATAATAAAAATGCAAATTACGAGTCACGTAGAAAGATCATAATTTACAAAGAATATCTGCATCCATGCTCTCGAAGGAAACTTGTGTCCTGTACCAAATAATGCAAAAGGAAAAAAGCGAACCACTTCGAAAACGCGGGTTTGTCACGAACGGACGCGCCGGCACGGTAAACGTGCCAATTTTATTTATTCACGAACGTCATGATGTATTCATTTCCTGTGAGAATTCGAAGAAACTGGATACCGAAAGAAACGATCTACGCTTTTCCTTTGTCGTTATTAAATGGACGTACCTGAATTTAGCGCTTTTGAATTATAAATTGCAGACGAGAAACGAGTGTGATTTTTGTCTTTGGAACATTCAACAAAATTGAACCGTTGATCTATTAAAAAACTATCACAAATATTTTTTTATAATCATTATGAAACGTTACAAATGTTATAATACATTTTCCTTTATAGAAAAAACTAAAATTTAAATATTTTAAATTATAGGTGACAGCAATAGATGGAGATAAAGATAGCCCACAAAAAATAGTATACTTTCCAACTGGTCAAGGAATAGATACTGATAATTTAGCTAATAGCAAATTTGATGTTAATAGAACCACGGGTGAAATATTCGTCCTTAAAGTAAGTGTTATAAATTTAAAATAAATATTGAAAACATATTTGACCCTAATTATTATTTACAGCCATTAGATAGAGATCAACCACATGGCCGTCCACAGTGGAGATTTACTGTTTTTGCCCAAGATGAAGATGGAGAAGGTTTGGTAGGCTATGCGGATGTTCAAGTCAATTTGAAAGATGTAAATGACAATGCACCAATTTTTCCACAAACTGTCTACATTGGAAATGTTACTGAAAATGGTACTGCCGGCACTATTGTAATGATAATGAGTGCAATAGATTATGATGATCCTGGAGAGGCTAACAATGCTAAGCTTATATACTCCATAGAAAAAAATGTTATTGAGGAAGAATCAGGAATACCAATTTTTGAGATAGATCCTCATACTGGAGTTATCAAAACAGCAGTATGCTGTTTAGATAGAGAGAAAACTCCAGACTACACAATACAAGTAGTTGCAGTTGATGGTGGAGGTTTAAAAGGAACTGGAACAGCATCAATAAAAATAAAAGATATTAACGATATGCCACCTCATTTCACTAAAGATGAATGGATTGCAGAAGTTGATGAAACGGATGAAAAGAAATTACCAGAAGAACCAATTCTAGTAGTTACGGTACAAGATGAGGATGAAACAAATGATTTCTTCTACAAGGTGGTAGAAAACAGTGGATTTGGAGCAGAAAAATTTGCAATGATAAAAAACAGCGATAATAGTGGATCTTTGAAAATAGTCGGTCCTTTAGATTTCGAAGATCATATGCAAAGTAATGGCTTTAGATTTCGAATACAAGTAAGTGATAAAGGAGAAGATGACAAAGATAAAAATCACGTAGCATATTCTTGGGTGGTCATAAAACTTAAAGATATAAATGACAATGAGCCAAAATTTGAGAAGGATCATCTAAGTGTATCTGTTGATGAAAATGCAGAAGTTGGTAAGATGTTAGAAAAATTTAAAGCTACAGATGCCGATCAAGGAGGTAAGAGTAAAATATCTTACTCTATAGATAGATCTTCAGATAGAAAAAGACAATTTTACATAAGTCAAGATGGGGTTGTTAGTATTCAAAGACCATTAGATAGAGAAGAAATACCAAAACACGAATTGAAAGTTTTGGCCATTGATGATGGTGTTCCATCTAAAACAGCAACTGCTACTCTTACTGTTTCTGTTTTAGATATAAATGATAATTCTCCTAAATTTGCAAAAGATTATCGTCCTGTTGTATTGGAACATTCACCACCTCAAAAAGTAATAGATGTTTATGCTATAGATGATGACGATAGGTCTAAAGGCAATGGCCCACCATTTCAATTTCGCCTCGATCCTGCAGCTGATGATGTCATCAGAGCATCATTCAAAGTTGAACAATATTCAAATGGTGATGGAATGGCAGTAGTAACATCATTAAGAACTTTTGATAGAGAACAACAAAAACAATATCTTGTACCTATTATTATCAAAGATGGGGGAAACCCAGCACAAACTGGAACTAGTACTTTAACTGTAATTGTCGGAGATATAAATGATAACAAAATGGATCCTGGGACTAAAGAAATATTTGTTTACAACTATCAAGGACAAGCTCCAGATTCAGATATCGGTAGTATATTTGTAAATGATGTAGATGATTGGGATATACCAGATAAGAAATTTTATTGGGAAGGTACAGAACACCCTAGATTTAGATTGAATGAAGAAACAGGAATGATACAAATGAAACAAGGAACCCGCAATGGAATGTATCATTTAAGATTTAAAGTATATGACAGAAAACATGGACAAGCTGATATATCAGCCAATGTAACCGTTACTGTCAATGAAATTAATAGTGAAACTGTAATCAATTCAGGTTCATTAAGGTTATCGGGTATATCTGATGAAGATTTTATAAAAATATGGGATTATAAAACAAAAACGTTAATAAGAAGCGTATATGATAAATTTAGAGAAAAATTAGCTAGTGTTTTAAATTTGGAAAAGAGATACGTAAACATATTTAGTGTTCAATCAGTAAGAAAATATCCTCCTGTAACTGATATTAGATTTGGTATAAGTATCACTCCTAAATATAAGTCAGAAAGATTGAACGGTGTAGTGCTCATGCATCGCGATGAAATTGAACGTGATGTAAATGTGAATATCACTATGGTTGGAATAGACGAATGTCTTTTTGAAAATCAAACATGCAAAAGCTCTTGTACAAATATGCTAGAAATAGGAAACCATCCATATATGATAAATGCTAATAAAACCTCGTTTGGTGGAGTAAAAGTTACTGTAAATGCAAAATGCATATGTGGAGCAAGAAATTTCACTAAATTGGAAACATGCCGACCAAACCCCTGTTTGAATGGTGGACGTTGTATAGAAGGGCGTTATGGAATCTCTTGCTCATGTCCTGCTGGATATAATGGTCCTAAGTGTCAACAAACATCTAGAAGCTTTCGAGGAAATGGCTGGGCCTGGTATCCAGCACTAGAAATGTGTGATGATTCACATTTAAGTTTTGAATTTATTACCAGAACTCAAGAAGGAATTTTTTTATATAACGGCCCAATTGTACCCCATAATAAAAATGAAATTTTAGTTTCTGATTTTATCTCAGTTGAATTAGAAAAAGGTTATCCAAGACTTTTGATGGATTTTGGTTCTGGAACACTTGAATTACGTGTAACTACGAAAAACAGTTTAGATGATGGAGAATGGCATAGAATCGACATATTTTGGAATACTGAAAAAGTAAAAATGATTGTTGATTTTTGCAAAACTGCCGTAGTGGAAGAATCTGAAGATGGAAACCCTCCAGAATTTGACGATAGTAGTTGTCAAGCACAAGGAGTAATTCCACCTTTTAATGAATATTTAAATGTCAATACACCTTTACAACTTGGTGGTTTATTTATTGAGCAATTTGATCCAGCTAATTATGAATGGAAGTATATGCCAGTGGGTAAAAGCTTCAATGGGTGTATCAGAAATTTGCAACACAATAGCAGATTGTACGATTTAGCTCACCCGGCTTTATCGAGAAATTCTGTACCAGGTTGTCCTCAAACAGAAGAGGTTTGCAATCAAATGGAAAATACAGGTAGATGCTGGGAGCACGGAGTATGTGTTGGTAGCTTTTTCGAAGCACATTGTGAATGTGATCCAGGATATACAGGTCCAAACTGTGCAGCATTAACTGTACCTACAACTTTCAGACCTCAGAGTTATGTTAAATTCGCATTAAGCTTTGAACCTAGTCGATTTGTCACACAAATTCAATTACGTTTTCGCACTAGAGAACAATTGGGAGAACTATTACGTTTAAGTGATCAACACAATAGAGAATATGGAATTTTAGAAATAAGAGATGCTAAATTACGTTTTAGGTATAATTTAAATTCTCAAAAAAATGAAGAAAAAGATGTTTGGTTAAGTATGGTAATGGTTGACGACGGACAGTGGCATGTAGCCAAATTAAATCGCTACGGAAGCACTGCTATCTTAGAACTAGATGGTGGTGAAGGAAGATATTATAATGAGTCATTCGTATTTGAAGGACATCAATGGTTGGTAATCGACAAGCAAGAAGGTGTTTATGCCGGAGGCAAAGCTGAATATACTGGTGTGAGAACATTTGATGTCAATACAGATTTCAAAAAAGGTTGTATCGATGATATTAGATTTGAGGGAAAACATCTACCTCTACCACCAGCTATGAATGGTTCACAATGGGGGCAAGCTACTATGGCTCGTAATTTGGATAAGGGTTGTGCATCTCACAGCCCTTGTATTAGCGTCACTTGCCCAGAACCATTTGAATGTATTGATTTATGGAACGAATATGAATGCACGTAAGTATTATATATTTTACCATTTTATATTTATACATGTAATTGACATTTATTTTAATATTAATTTGTTAATCGAAACAGATGTGGAGCTGGTCGTGTTATGGCACCAGATGGAAAAGGTTGTACAGATAAAAATGAATGTTTGGATCAACCTTGTTTAAATGGTGGTAAATGTATAAATCAAGAACCTAAGCTTAGATATCGATGTATATGCCCAGATGGATTTTGGGGTGAAAATTGTGAGTTAGTTCAAGAAGAACAAACACTTAAATTGAGCATTGGAGCATTTGCAGCAATTGTTATTTGCTTGACTATCATTTTTCGTAAGTCGATTTAATTTTTTATCAGTTGAATTGAATTTTTAGATATGAATTGAGGTTCATTTTTGATTTTACAGTACTTATTCTAATAATTATTATTTATAACCGACGTAGAAAAGCTAAAACTAAATATCCTTGTCCTGATGAAGATGTAAGAGAAAATATTATAAGTTATGCAGATGAAGGAGGCGGTGAAGATGATATGACTGCTTTTGATATTAAAACTATACAAATACCTGTCGGAGAACCTCCTCCACCTCCCCCACTTCCCCAACAACCACTCAAAATACCCTGTAAGCATGAAAATCTGTAAAATAAAAATTTGTATCCAAAAAAATGTATATAAAATTGGCTATCTTTTGTAGTTCCTATCCTACCTCCTGGTCAAGAGCCGAACATGAAAACGTATATAGAAGAATACAAAAAACAAGCTGACATTGATCAAAATGCTCCGCCATTTGATGATTTGCGGAATTATGCTTTTGAAGGAGGAGGAAGTGTTGCTGGATCTCTGAGTTCGCTAGCTTCAGGTATGTAAAAGTATTTAAATGCAAATAATTTTCATTCAAAGTATAAATGTGTTGTTAATTTAACTATTTTTTATTTGAAGATGCAGATGATGATCGTCATGATTACAAATTCCTAGGAAGTTGGGGACCAAACTTTGTAAAACTTGCCGAAATGTATACTCAAACGCAAGAAACTGAAGCAGAAAATGAACACAAAGAAAAATGATAAAAACGTTGAACTATGTATAGTGATATGTGATTTAATAAAAATAGAATTATCAAATTTTAGCAATGTGTTTGTGTGATTTTATTAATTTTATAAAATAGAATTTTGTCAATATTGTTAAATTATTTTTAAAACAAAATTAATACAGGAGAGGTCTTGATTCTTAAATGAATTTAAATTATATTAAGAAAAATATAAATTTTATTTATTTTATACAAATCATCCAATATTGTATTAAGTATATAATATTGTAATGATCTTTTGAAAAATTATTATTTTATGAATAAAAGTAAAACTTTTAAATTTTGTTGATTAATTTTAAATCAAAATATGAAAATGAATGAAGAATTTATCCTGTATTAAATATATTGGTGCTAAACATGAAATGTATTATATATCACATGTTTTAAATATCTCAAAGTAATATTAAAAACTTTTGGATATTTAATCGAAATATGATTTTCAATTGTTTTCATTACATTTTAATTTAACTATAAGTACAAAAAAGAAAGGTTTATTAGATGCAATACGTAAATTTTAACTTGCACTGCCATTGAACAATATGTGTTTTTATCCCAGTTTTATATTGTTTTTTTCATTTTTGTTATACAGAATTTGTAAGTATTGAATGAAAAAATGTATAAATTGTACAAAATGAATTAATGTTTTCAAGTCATTAAGAGAATATAAAATACTCAACACAATTTTTGTGTGAAAAAATATTTGAAATTTAACATAATATAAGTTGTAACTAGTTAACTAATTATGAATAGAAGAAAATAAAAACTAATATACCATAATGTGTTAAATCGAAATTAACACCAAAATTAATTGTTATATTTAAAAGTACAATTTTGCACTACACACTTCTGTATGCAGTTATTTTTTTGTTTTCAATTTTTGAAAAAGATTCAAGAAAAACATAACAGCAATATGCGTTTTTCGTATATCAGAATGAATATAAGATTTACTAAAAATTTGTTTGATTACTCAATGAATGTATGTTACTTTACATATTAATCTAATTACATACACATACATTAATGTAAATAATGTGATAATAGTTAATAATATCAAAATATGGTAAAAAGTCATTTATGTACATATGTTTTGTTTTATTATGGTGTTTAAATGTATGGAAATAAATTTACACAAAAAATTTCAATTCATTTGAATGTTAAGAAACGTTGTACAGAGTTTTTTTAAAAAAGATGAAATAAAAAACATAAAGTTATCACAAAAAAGCGTTTTATTATAATAATAAACCAAAATAATCTTTATCTGAAAGTTTTCCAGGATCTTTCAAATTTGCCTAAAAAGAATATTCATGTCACTTTCTACCAGTAAAACTGATATTCATAGATATCAATTTTCTTTAATAATTTTTAAAGTTTGGCATTTTGTTTACAGAAGATCTATTTTTCCAATAGATTTAATATTCGCACACAGTACTGTAGTAATCAATTGGCAAATGGGCAAATGCCAAGGGGGCAAAATTTAAGACTTTAAAAGACATTAATTTAAGACTTTACGTACATACAGCTGAATTTTCAAGCTCTGTTTACACATTATTTATACACTTAATTCAATATTTATGGAAAAGTCTGAAGCAGGGTTCTAGGCAAAAGCCAGGGTTTTCAAAACAATCACGACAACAGAACAATGATAATTTTCGTTTTTTGGTAGTTTGCCAACAATATTTGCATCTTCGTCTTTTAGTAAAACCTGTCTTCATATCTTTGTCACAGAAACTTGGTAAATGGACTGTTATTGAATCCTGCAGAATCGTTTTAGGCACGATATGAAGTTTGCTTGGCTCACCTATAGGTGGGCCAAGCAAACTCCTTATTACTGATAGCCTGAATTCATAAAATGACATCTTTGGATTTTCAGTGTTTTAGGGTTTAGGTTCAGTGTTTTAGGTTCAATTTTAGGGTTTTACGTCGACATGGGTAATATTTCAACATATTACCCTGATCTTGAAAATATGTCCCGTTCATGAATTTGTTAAATTCGATCATCATGGCAGGCTTCGTAAAACTTTTTCCAAATGTATTTTTGGTATTTCTCATTTCACCATCAAATTCTGATGATATGGCTAAAGCTTCTCGTTGGTCTTTCCATTTGATAACACAAATACCCGACTTTGTATATTGGCTAACACACTCACCAGTCTCTAATTCTTTTGACATTACTTCATCGGGATTACCTACTCTGTTTTTCCCCAAGGTTCCTGTGAAAAAAATTTTTTCATTCAACAAATTTTCTACTAGCGAAACATTATTGTAGAAGTTATCCAAGAAAAGAGAGTGCCCAATTCCCTTTTTGCCTTCCATTAGTTTATGAACAACCTTTTGCAAATGGTTACTCGCTCTCAGTTCTTCGTCTTCAGATTCATCATAAACGATAAATTTTAAGGACAAACTATAAGAATCTCCAAGCGTATAAATTTTGATACCGCGTTTTAAGTTTTTTCCCTTCAAGCATTGTCTAAATATTAATCGACCGCGCCACAAAACGAAGAATTCGTCTATTGATAATTTTTTTTTGGGCGTATATATGGCTTCCATTCTCTCATTGAAGAAGTCTATCAGTGGTTGTATTTTCCCTTTGTTTGTATTATTTTCAACATTAGAATTAAAATTCAATGCCTTCAATATCGAGAAGAATCTTTCCCTTGACATAAGCTGAGAAAATATAGCAATATTGAAAAGATAGTCTGTTTTCCAGTAGTCAACTAAGCGATTCATGTGTATTGTTCCCGAAATAATAATCCCAGCCATATTTTAAATTCATTAATTGTAATGTCTTTCCATATAGTGGCATATCTTTTATTATCTACTAGTAAGTCAGCTGCATGCGAATTTGTATGATTGATAATCAACTTGTAAAAGCAATCATTAGCGATAAGATGAAAATAGTCTATTGGGTCTTTGCTTTCCATTTCATATTTTACAATAGATTTGAAAGGATAATGAACATTTGTAGCTTTTGTCTTAGATAACGACCACTTTCCTGAGACAAAACTCGATGGAGAGATGGTTTGCGGTGAAATTTCATTATCACTTTCACCGTCTAACTCTAAATCACTGATAATTTCATGACTGTGAATAATATTTTTGAAATCAACATCATCGCTCTCATCCATTGATTCGCTCATTCTTGATCTTTTCGAATTCTTGACAGTGGGTTGATTTTGAAAAAGTAATTTTTATAATAAAACAGCAAAATTAAAAAAGAAAATTAGCTACTAAAATAAATATTGATTCCGTTGGATGCCCAGTAATGTTCAGGGCGATTTCTGAATGTAAACTCTCCATGCTTCATGCGCGTAACAATAAGTAAGGTTGACAATAACAACAGTTTGACAGTTGAAAAGTTGTCAGTGTTGCCAGTACAATTTTAAAGTTTCTTATTTTTTCACCTTTACGCCATCTAACAAGAAGCGCACATGATTCAAGCGCACATGTTTTCGAAAATTTTAAATTAAAGTACAAAACGTTCAACAAGAAAAAGAAAAAACGAAAAGTGTTTTTGATGTTGAAAGTATTTGAAATTAGATGTTATAGTATACGTTCAGAGGATCAATTTCGCAGCGAACGTATTCATAATTGAACGCAAGGAAGAGTTGGGTTAGCTTACAAACGAGAGAAATTAATTCAATAAGTTGGATCGATTTAGCAGCGAACGAATTCATAATTAAACACAAGGAATTTGATGATGATTTGATTTCATTATATGTATTATGAAAAAATTGCGTAAAATTAATCCAACTTTTGGAAATATTTTCGCGAATTTGTTATCCGATCTCACCCAACCTGTCGTTGTATGATGAATAAATTCGCTTGAACCTAACCTAACCCAAATCTCTGAAATATTTTTGCGAATTTCTCACTAATTGTAAATGTAACCCAACCTGTCATCGCAATTTGAATAAACTTGCGTAAATCTAACCCAAGTATTGGAAATATTTTTGCGAATTTCTCACCCAACCTAACCCAACTTGTCGTTGTATGATGAATAAATTCGCGTAAACCTAACCCAAGTATCGGAAATATTTTTGCGAATTTCTCACTAAACGTAACCCAACCTGTCGTCGCAAGATGAATAAGCTCGCGTAAACCTAACCCAAGTATCGGATATAAAATTTTCATATCTAAATAATTTTGTAATGACCAGACAATTTGGTAATCTGATGGTGTAAGATCTGGAGAGTAAGTACAAGATAAGCTAATTTATAAATATAGAAGTTTTTCGATCATTTTTGAAAATCAGGATTACAATATGATAACATTTTTTTTTGAAAATGCATTTTTCGTGTTTATTTTGCAAAAAATAATGTTTTATTGTCCATAATCATTTTCTCGTCAAAAACGCGTGATTTTAGAAATTTTTCGGATTTTTTTTAGGATTCGTCCCTGCTTCGTCGTCATCAAAAATTTTCAGCAACGAAAGAAGATTAATTGGAAGCATATCAATATACATATGTATGTATCGATAGATATTGATTTATTTTTTAAATTCACTTTTTTTCAATTTGTATTTTCGTTGTGAACTTCCATTTTAATTTTAGTGAAACGGTCTCCATGTATTTTCAAAAATTTACATGAGATTCTTATAAAAAAAATTTAAATGTTCGTTTACTGTATATAATTAATAAGTATAATTCGTGTTAATATTAAATGATTAATTGAATTAATAATTAAATATTAACGTAGTTTTTAATGAATTAACGAATTAATTTGATTCGTGAATTAATTTCACATTTAAAAATAAATAAATGAATTGTCCTGTCTATAAAAGCTTATGAAAGCTTTTAAAACAAAACGATACAAGCTTAAAATTACTGCGTATAGATGTCAGCCTATTAAAATTGTTAAATTAAATATATTATTTTTCGAAATATGAATCACTTTGGTGCGATGAAAAAATTTTGTAATTGTTACTTGATTTCTTTTTAAAATTTTCCTGCATATTCTAACTATTATAATACAGTGGAAAAGGTTTAAAACGAAACGAAACAATTATTTTGGAGGAACCGAACTAATTATTCGTGTCAAAAGAATTTCAATTTAAATGACAGAATATTGTACGTACATGGTATTTTGTCAGGAACGCATTATTATTTCTCGATAATCGGTTTTTCACATTGAGGGTTTTCGTGTTAAATGATTTCTACTATACATACATGAAAAGCTTTTAATACGAAACTAAAGGGATCGCAATATTTTCTCGTGTTGAAAGAATTTCATGTTAAACATCGTGGTATACGTATGTACACAGTATTTTGTCACGACTGCAGTATTATTTCTTATTAACTGACTTTTCATATTAAGCATTTTCGTGATAAACAATTTTTGAAACGATATATACTTATTGTTAGTTTAATTTTGATTTATATTAGTAATATTATTTTCTGATTTAATAATTATTTATTTTGACGATTGTTTTATCAATATGATCTAATCAATAAGAATATTATGTATTTCGTGTCATTTAGATGTTTATCCGTAAATATAATGTAATTTACTATTGTAATATCAAATTTGAAGCATAAGCTGCAAATAAAAGCAAGAATTATTTTTTTTCATTATGCCATTTGTAAAATTGGGAATGCAAATACAATTTATCAATAATACTCGAGAGTTTAAAATAGGAAAAGGTATTCGAACAATCTATTGAAAGAAAATTAAGACTTTGTATTGTCGTAGTCTGTTTTTGCATTATTGCAAAATACATTATGGACGTATTTGAGGAAAGGTGAATTGCATATAAAAAAATTCAGATAAAAATTCTTGCTAAAAATTTCAGATGATAGTTATAATTTCTAATTTGTTCGTTTTTTTTTGCAAGGAAAATTTTTGCTATCGGCTTGGTGTTTAAAAAAAAAATTACTGTGAACAATTACTTATTTAAATTCATATAAATTAATTAATTATAATTACTAAATTGTGAAATGTGAAAGAAAACGGCAAGTTAACCTGTAAGTCTCATGAACAATTGTGGGGTCAGATTTAGCCCGCGTTGTCAACCATGTCTGCTGCAGATAAACGATTTCAGTAATTCCGGAACGCGATCTTTCAAATAAATTAACGCGTAACCATAAAAATTGTTATATGAGTGAAATCCACACCGTATACAAACCGATATGCGCTCGTTTTAATTTTATTCTTATTAGACAACAATTTTCCGAAAATCTAACGAGAATCTTGCAAGAACGAATAATTGTTCAAATTCACATCACTTTCGGTCGAACACAAATTAAAACACGAAAACGTTTGAGAAACCCTGCACCATTAGATCCGCATCGGGGTGAGTGCAGAAAAAGGCGGGGGTGGCAAAAGGGAGGCAGAATAATGCAGCGCCACTGCACAAGAGCGGCGGCGACATGCAACACTCATCACTACGCGACGCTCAACTTTCATTACGCTCTACAGCTTCATATTGCGTATCGTCCATCAATATTTTCGTAAAAATTATAAATGCAATATAAATAAATAAATAAATATGACGAATGGTTTGCGAACACTTTTTATTTCGTCGCTATTTACAAAACCAATTCGTACAAATGTGAAACACGCACAATAACGAAAATATTTTCAAAAACGGACGCATATAACGCAAGGGGGTGGGGGAATCTCACTTTCCGTTTCGACGCCGTTTCAATACGATCATTATGCCGTTTTATTAAATTTACTAAACGAATACACTCTTTATCGTAAGAATACATAAAGGCGATAATACTATATATTAGTTTATTTCGTAGCGCATTGACAAGAGTAGTGGGGGAGGGGGTTGTGCGCGCACGTGCGCCGCCGCTCGATAACTCAGTCCGGCGCCGGCCGTCGTAGGTGTTGCATGTGTGTATCGCTATCCGAAGCCGCATCGCGTACGAGGATTCATCTCGCGTGTGCACGACCGCCATCGACGTGCGTACGCGCATCCTACCAGTGTACGTCCCAGCAAATACCAATCGTTCGCTACAACCTAGCGCGGACGTCCCGGACGTGCCGACGCGCGTTTCAGCTGTGTTTGTGTGTGATTTTTCAGCGGTTGCCATGTTTGTTGTGCGCGCCTTTGGATTCTGCGCACGCTCCGTCCCGCTCCGCGCGCATACGTGCGTCCCTGTCGCTGAAAAGCTCGTCTGAAAAGCTCTTTTCACGGGAAAATTACGCCGACGGCGTGTCCGAGATCGATTTCGATACGTTTTCGTATTCAGATGCGCGACACGGAGTAGGGATGCTGAAAGTGTGCGGGTCGTGTCAGATCGGGGTTGACTGCGATAATTGATATGTGTAAATATCTGTCGATTGGGAGTTTCGTTGTGGGGGTTGTTTTGATTGTCGTTCGTGTTTGAGGATGGGTTGTGATGTTGCGTTAATTGTATGAAAGACGTTATAGGATCGTAGATTGTAATTCGAGGAATGCGGGGATATCGAATCTCTTGATTTTCCGTATATTCGATTCAGGTTGGATATCGTAGTTATCGTGTTCTGTGATGATGTAGATGCTGAAATTTGAACGGTGTCATTTTCGCATTCGATGCGAACGATTCTATGATTTCATTGATATGCAACGTGATTTTTTTTATTTTCATGAAAATAGATCATTAACGAAATGCATATCACAAGATAACCTATCAACATCCATTTCTACAATTTATCGATATATTCTACTCAACAAAATAAACTTTTGCTTTTCCAAAATATAAAATTTTCATTTGATGAAAAATTAACTTAAATTCGATATCTATCATATCGTATACATTCTAGAAATACTATTCGAATCGATATAATTGCAGAAATTACTAATTATTAAAATTTGCTTTTTTACAAAATTTTCAAAAAAATAAAATATTTTTTTAAATCCTTCAGATCTGAAAAAATACCAAATCTGAAATTTTCCCTGAACAGAAACACTCGTCAGCAATACACGCCAATGCTCCCTCGCCTTAAGGGCGGAACGGCAGGGGGTGGCGTCGAGCAGGGGCGGAGTCGCGAGTATTGATCGGGCGTCGGGCGCGCCGGCCCAAACTACCCTTCATATTTTCGATTAAACCCCGCCGCGGGCCGACGAGCACCGCCGCCGACACGTGGACACCCCGAAGCACAAACACACCGGTGACAATCAGGAGAAAAACAACCCCGATGGACGTTTAGGGGTGGAAAATTTGAGCTTTTCGCGGCGCGTCCATGGCCGTTTTTGGGGGTCGCCGCGGTGGCGCCGCCGCGCGTCAGAAACGCGAACTACGTTCACGTGTCGCTCCAACGAGCTTTCGCGACACATGGTTTCAGTTTAGTAATTATTTTATTGACGTTCGTTGAGAGCTTTTTCGGATGTAGTGTGCTTTTGTATGTTTAGGGCTGTCGAATCACTATTGTTTTAATTCGAAATTTTCGCGCGTGGTTTTTGAGACGTTAGTGGATGGTGTCGATGTAGTTTTTGCGGATCGTTTGGTTTGTTTGTCGTGGTGTAGTTGTGAAGTGTTGGGTCGATTTGAGAATGTTCGTATGGTCTTTACAAATCAATCGACGTGTCGAGGATTCGTACCCGGAGTGATGTGTTAATGTGAAAATTCTTTCAGAGTGATCCAATTCTGATACTATTTCCGTTGGGTGTTGTGTGGTTTTTGTGAGATTTGTTGGGATTCGGTGATCTTCTGTCGATATAAATCTGCTGTCATCGTGGAATAAGATTCGTCTAGAAAAACGTGTTCTGTGAATGCGCGAGTTGTGAGCTGATTCACCAACCAACTCATCGTTGTTACGAATAATCATTCACTCTTACGTATTAAAAACTTAAACGTCAAATCAATTGTTATTTTCAAATGTGATTTTGATCGAATAATTTTACCATTGTATTAATTGTTTGTTTTATCATAAACCCCACACAAACAGAAAATATAAAAGCTTGTATTATCAAATTTAAGTTATTCTGAATCGTACATACGTCCGATTTGTAACGGACTGAACTTGCAACATGTAACGATTGAAGAAAACTAATAAACGATTGATTTATCCTGAAGAGATTTATCATTATTTTATTTTTTCAAGTTTTTTATTTCAACTGCTCAACACCCGAACTTAATTCACGTTCTTGAACGGTCTGCGACTCTTCAGTACATGTCAGTTAAAAATACGTGTCGTGTTTATAATCTTATATGTTTTTATCCGGTTTTTTTTATTATGTTTATAAAAATAAATTTCGCTATGTTTATATAGAGTGTGTTTCGCGCACATGTTTCAGACACCATTGATAGTTCGATAAAATTCAGCTTTAACAAAATTCTAAATGTTCATTACCAATAAATCAAACAATAATTAAAAAAAAATACAATCATAAACCGCCGAATTGGCATATTGAGCAATGCAAAAATTTCACAAAAATTTACAACACAATCATCATATTGCCTCCTCTATAAATAAACCTGTCGAAAAATGTATTTTCGCGAACCGATAACGATAAACCGCCGAAATTCTCGACACCATCCAAAAAAGGTTAGAGACGTATAATAGTACAAGCGCTTTGCGTAACCGATTTGATAAATGCGGCCCTCGTTAAGGTGGATTCCGAATTGCGGGGATAATTAACCGCCATAAATCAGTCGAATTCCGATGATAGATTATTTTCGAAACCGGTAGCTAAGATCTCCAGATATATATGCCGCACAAAAACGCGCCTCTTTCCGTTCTACGGGATTTCTCGTATCGTCGGATATCGCGTCGATGGCGTTTTTATGGTCAGCCGAATTATACGGCGACGAATTATGTGGAGGTTTAGGTTTTTCGACGGTGCTCGAGGTTTGGTGTAAATTGGTGGTTTATCTCGGGCGCAATTAAGCTATCTGTCTTGCTGGGTATTTCTGGTATTGTGTGTGATTGGGCTTTAATGATCGCTTTCCTCGTTCGTGTTTATTAATGCGCTTTTATCGAGTTGTTGGTATGGGTTGGTTTCGAATCGGTAATCGCGGTATAGTAGAACGAATATGTGAAAAATTTCGGTTGATGTTCATAAATTTTGATGATCGTATGAGATTTATAATTTTGGTAATAAAATTTTTTGCTTCAAAAAAATAAATTTTCGTATGGTGTTGTTAACTTTTGATTATACGTTTAACAAATATTTTAAAAATTTTCGGATATTATCTGAATAATCATACGTAGTAGTTAGCAATTAATTATATCAAATATTTACATATTTGAACAATTTTAATTATTCACGTTTATGATTAAATCATATTATATGCAAATGAACAAAATTTTTGTGCAAAACATTTTCATGAACCTAAGCATGCATAATTGAATCATCGCGAATTGCACAAACGCGAAACATAATATTCACATAAAATTTTCAACTCCCAAAATACTCACAAACTACTAGGGCCGATCTTTCAATCGTCGGTTAAGAGTTATTCTCGGAATAAGCCTTTTAGTTTTCATGGTTATTCACGGCCGGTCACGGATAAAGTCACGTATAAAGTCACGGACAACTATAAGCTAGTTGTCCGTGACTTTATCCGTGACTTTATACGTGACTTTATCCGTGACCGGCCGTGAATAACCATAAAAACTAAAAGGCTTATTTTCAATCGTCGGTTAAATTACTCTCGGAATAACCTTTTTTAGTTTTTATGGTTATTCAAGATCGAAAGTCCTAAAAAGGCTTATTCGAGAATAACTCTTGTCCGACGATTGAAAGATCGGCCCTAAACAGAGTTCATTAATTAAATTACAAAAAAAATCATACACATTTCCCAATTTTTCCACAAGTGCACTCCGAACTTTTCCCGAAGCTCCTCAACCCGCGAAGCTCTCGCCCCGAAAGCACCACCGCCACATTTCGACAACACCCACACCGATTCATAAAGCATAATGTTGCAATGTAGCACTCTTCAGTACCTCCCCATAAACAATCGGCCACTTATCACCAGTCGCGGCGGACCGTCCCTCGGTCAAGTGTCACGGAAGTCGAGGACCGGATTAATTGGTCAATTTGGTGCAGTGACCATTGCTCCAGTGTGGCACTGTCGCCGCTTTTTACTGTTGCCGGTGTCAACCGTGAAGCATTGTCGGTCCGTTGATGCTGTGTGAGGGCCGTCGTGAATCGGCCAACGTAGCGTGACGTCGCATATTGCAGGGGTCGGCAACTGTGGCGTTTTTGCGTGGGAGGGCGAAAGGGATGTTGAAAAAATGTATGTTGTGTTCGGAAATTTTCGTATTTTTCCATAGAAACGTGTTTGTTTGATCGTTTTGTGGGTTTTTTGCGTTTATTAGATCATGGTTTTTGTTTAATATTTTCAGGAATAATATTTGATTTGGTAATTTTTATGGTATTATTCATCAGTTGTTAAGGTGGATTAAAATAAATCGTTTACATGAGACAATCATAATAAACATTATTTTTTGTAAATATTTATTTTATGCCGTGGCACTTTTGAACGCGAATTTCTGACTCATATTATTTTCGTATCGATCTTGTAATGAATCATATTATCAAATATGCAATTTCTGTTTAATTTTTTTCGAAGAAATTCATAGAATGTTACAGACCCCTGAGTTGTGCACCATAATTCGGTTGGCTAACCACGTGGAATAACCTCTCTCTCCGGGACTGTCCTCCAGCTACTCAACATATCATTACGTATTCCTCTTCGTTTAACTTGAACCAGTTAGTTAGGCGCCCTCCGGTTTACTCACCTGACGTTTACGTCACACGATTCGTGTTCGTATCGCGTCAAAATTACACTTTTCCGCGATAAAAAAACACCGCCTCCGGTGTATCGAGAGAGAAAATTCGACTTCCGAGAACTCAATTTTGTTTATACGGAACGAAAATTTTAGTAATGTATCATCTTCAGTTCGTAAATCGTCTTGATGTGTTGCGAACTGGAAATGATGCCCGTGGGAGTGATACGCGTACGAAATTTTTTTCAAGTGATTACTATAATATATATATTATATTTATATATTCAAACCAATCATTGTTGTTTTTCATGAAAAATTTGATTCAATCTTAACTTTTTTTAGTATTTTAAAATTTTCCAATATGGTGTTGTAATTATTTTAAAATTGAAGTCTATGATATATCAATATGTCAAGAGACGAACGCACAACAAAAATACTCATTCGCAAATTATCGTCTCGGAATTCCTGTGAATCTAAAACGATCATATATCAACCCATGTGGCGTTTTTTTATAGAATTAAACGGATTTTTTTTATCGAAGCTAGTCCGCCTAGCCCGGGCCATTTCTCAAGGTACCCCGTCGATTTATTATAGCCTATATGGGGATGAGAACATCGTGAGGGATCTCGAAGGGATTGATGATGGGGATCTATATCGTTGACCTTAGACCACGACCGCAATCGACGGTCAAGTGACACCGTTGACACTTGGCTCGCAGTATTGTTGCTTCTGTGCGAGATGATCGAAGACGCTTTGATTGATGATCGATAGCCTCTAACGAGTTGAAAAATAAAAATGAGCGTTAAATCTTCTCGTTTATGGGTCTCATTGTAGGGTTTTTTATTCGCTTTTCGGTCGGGGCTACCAGTTTTCGATCGTGTAAATATTTTGAGCGTACGTGCGCGGATCGCGTCGGAAGTCTTTTTCTATGAAAGCGTAATTGAATAGAAAATGTCGTCTGATGGAAGCCGAACGTTTTGATGTATCGGGTAATTTGTAATACGCTGTCGATGTGGCTTTGTATATAAAATTCGGCTACGTTATTTTCGCTTTAGTGCGATTCGTTGTGAAAGCGGTGCGTAAAAATGTTCAATTTGCATTTAGTTTCTAATTGATGTTGAATAGCAGGAGAAGTTTATGTAAACAAAAAAAAATCAAACAGTGGGCGTATAACAAACAATAATACAACCGATTGTTGTCTTTCAATAAATCTCCGACATCGCACGACGCTAACATTTCAATAAATTTCGATTTTCATTTAAAATTCAAATACTAAACAAAATTTTCGAAATACCAACCCGACACATCGACACCTCAATTCTGACACTCCTCAACTGAACAACTTCTATTTTCCACCATTGAAAACATTCAATACCGCCAACCACTTATCGCGCGCCCGAATTCGGCCATTTCTCAACGCGGCACATCGCCCACAGAATCCTCCTTGGCAGATTTCGGAACTTCGATAAGCCCCGGCGCTATAGGAGGGTCCATTAGCGATCCTCGATCCTCCTCCGATAGCGATTCCTCACTCGGCCCTTATCTGGCGAGCTAATCTCGCGGTCCGCTATATAAGAGTTTCGGCAGATAGCGCAGACGGCAATCGGCCGATTCACCCTTTCGCCGGCCATTGTTACGCTTTTGTGCGCTTTTTTAAACTCGTCCATTTATACAAATGAGGGGGTGAATTTGCGCTTTTGTGAAATATCCGAAAAGTTCTCACGGGTCGGTTTTATCTGATCTGCGCGAGCGGTGGCGATGCGAAACTTTTTATCGTGATTATTGGTGAATGAAAAATGAATGCAGAATCGAGAGTGGTAATGTTTAATGAAGTGGTATATCTGGTTTTTTTTTTGTGAGATATTGAATTGCTAATTTTTGGTACGAGTTTGTAAAAAAATTTGTATTTTTAAATGTGTGCCGGTTTTTGAATATGAAATAATGAATGACTTGTATCGTGTTGCATTTGTATTTTTTGTTATGTCGATCGATTTCTTACAAAATGAAAACGATTGTTATTGTACAATTTTATTTTCATTAAAATTTAAACAGGACAGTTTGTAATAGATATTCGTTTACGTATCAGTTACAATTTTTTGTTAAGTAAAAAAACCTTTTTGAAATTATTCTTGATCCAATCAAAGTTTTTGTGTGTAAACATTAAAAGTTAACGTTATCGAATTTCACATTCCGACGAATGCTTAACAAGTTTTTTCTCTTAGCGGTAGGCATGATCACTTATATTTTTTCTATTCAAATTCAAAATTTTCTGCTAGAATAAAATAGAGGTTTTTTCTATAAAAGCAATCGATATACGGGCTGTTGAATATCCGATTGGAATCAGTTCGCATTTGAACACAAGCAGTGTATAAAAAATTTATACGTATACCGTTCTTGACGTGTCTATTGTATTTCAGAATTCTCTTGCATTCTACGATTTGTTTGTTACCCCTTAATTATATATACGGAATATGTAAATTTTCAGGGTACAATAATCGAGTTTGTTATCCCTGAACTGGCGCATTGCGTGCACAGCACAATAGACCCACTGCACTTGCACTCGCGGTGCAATATTTCAGTTTTTCTCCCTCTCCCTAGTTTTGCGGATCTTTTGTTATAGAAACTGTGTATAAATAACATAATAAAGTATAATAGATTGGGAAACACTGACTTTGATGCGTACAATAGATGTGGTACGTGTCAAATTGCTCGCAGCTTCGGATTAAGCGAAACGCATTGAAAACAAACATTCCCGGTCCATCTGCTTCTATTTAGAAATTTATCAATGTATCAGTAAATCATTTATTTTTCTCTCTTCGTATTTCTAAAGGAGGGAATAAAATACATTTATTGATCTATATAAATAAATTTATCGTAATATTTTCGCAGGCTTAACAATAATAGTAATACCGAATAAATTTACCGGGAAAATATTTCATAGAGAAATTTAATGTTTTTACATTAAAAAGTTACTATGTACTATCTCGAACACACACTTTTTTCTACGAATCATAAATTACAGCTTAGTATGATATATACCGACCTTTAGCTACTTTGTATATGAAACGAACCTTTTCGATTGTTATCGTTTTCATGTGGGTTGAATGTATATTTCGATTCACCTGCCTTTTTAGTAAATCGTGAAAGTGCTTACAATTTGACCGGTCAACGATTTCGGCCGAATATAATCATACATTTGATAACATACGTCCTCCGCACTAAATCTTGGTTTCGACAATAAATTTAGACCGTTTTGATGTGGGGACGTTATACTTACTTATTTTTCTTCGTTGCAGGATAGAATCAGGAGAGATGAGACTCGAAAGGCGAGGCGTGTAGCCCATAAGGAACGAGACCAGCTCCCGAAGATGGAGCTCGCGACGAAGTGGAGGACCCCCTCCAGTATTTTAGGACTGCTATTTCTACTGCTGGCGAAAGCAGCCAGTCAAAACGTACTACCTCACGATGTCCATCCAGGATTCAGTGTTAAAAAGTTCTCAACGAACACATCACCGAACATTATTGAATACAAAATTTTGGACCCTGAATATTCAAAGTTTTTCACTGTGCTCGGCGACGGACTGGTGATGACGACCTCCGATCTTTCACCCCTCATAAATCAACGAGTTAACTTGTTCGTGTTCGAGCAGACGCCCAACAGCACGTCGACTCATCTGATCCCCATATACGTGCTGGATCGCCGAGAAATGCTCCAGTTCAAACCGGACGTACTCCAGGCTCAAGGGGAAGTCATCGAGAACGCTCCAGCAGGAACCAAAGTAGAGAACGTGCCAGTGCTTTTGGCCACGTCAATACACCACACTTCCCCGATTATGTACAAATTTGTGTCGGGCAACGAAGACGGCGCTTTCGCTTTCCAAGACAGCGTCAACTTGAAAATCCAGTCAAATTTGACGGTCGAATATGCTAATAGAGGAGTTTGGTTAGTCACCGGCAAACCTCTTGATAAGGAGAGAAAAGACCGATATGTTTTAAACATACAAGCTAGCGATTTACGCGGTGTCAATAAAGCTTTAGCCAAAGTTACTGTTAACATAGTCAACGAGAACGAAAATGCTCCAATTTTCATCCGAAATGCATACAAATTTTCCGTCAATGGAACAAAAGTAATAGACAATAATGGAAATGCGACTGTCAGTTGGAGGCGTTTCATTTCAATAGGAAAAGTCGAAGCTTTTGACGAAGACGGTGATAAAGTAGCTTACAGTATAGCCAGCCCCAATAATTTAATGGTAATCGTTCCTCAAACTGGTGAATTAATGTTGACCGGAGAACCATTGACACCCGATGTCGAAGTTTTGGTGGAAGCTCACGATTTGGCGACACCGTCATTGAAATCTAAAGTGCCTGCCAGAGTTGTGGTCGAATTTTTGCGTCCTCCTATGGAAGAAGACAAAGACGAAATCGATGACGGAATGCATCCTGAAGTACACCATAGAGATAAAAGGAGAGTGACAAGAGCCGTAAGACCGACGAAGAGAATCGAGTTCACCGAAGCTGATGGCGAAACTGAAGGTCGAAGTGTGTTCCAACTGGAGAAAGAAACGGATCGGGAAACGTTCAAAATTCGCGATGAAAACGTGTGGGTCACAGTTGAGTCAAGTGGTGTTGTGAAAGTTAAAAAGAAGTGGGATTTTGAAGAGCTAGGTCCGGAGAAGACGATCGACTTCTGGGTTACCATCTCGAACGCCGGAAATGGAGGTGAGTTTTGCGTATAAACATTGCGTAGGCATAACATAATATCGTCCCATCGCATTTTCTGTTTCTGTAACCTTTATAAATTATTTAAAAAATCAAGTCGTATTCCATTTGTCAATTTTCGCTATCTCATTTGACATTTCGTCTATATTTAGATTTTTTTGAAAATAATCTCCAAATTTTTATTTAGACAGTATATAAATGACTCGTCAATTTCAACGAATCTTAAAAAACCGATAGATTATCTGAAAGGTATTCATCAAAAATTCATCGTTTCATAAAATTATCTGATTAAAAAACCCAATTTTACATTTTCTAAAAATTACCGAACTTCAAATGCTCGCCGCTGAAATTCAACTCCAAGAACTAAACGACAGGGCGCTAATGCACGCCGGGTCTAATCACACGTGTATTCGGGCAGCGTCACGCGATTTCACGTCGATCCCATACCCCCCTCCACCAACACCAGTCGCAACGTAAAGAACCTCCCACCAACCACCCCCCCTAGAAGCCTCTTTTCCGGCGCCTACGCCCTCGCCTACACCCCTCTCAGGGCTTACGGGCGGAAAATCAATATCTGCGGCAGGACGGAGTGGGGCGCCGCCCTCCTCCCCCTGAAACCCCCCGGGGGGTCGCGGGGCCGGGAGGGGGCAGGTCAAATAAGAAAACTCACCCCCCGCGCCCCTCGGGCGTCGCAGCCCCGTCTGAAAAGCCGGCGGTGCGAGTTTCAGCAGTCGGGACGCCGGCCTGGAAGGAATTATTGTATGGATGAGTACGTGTGTTCCGTGTCGTACACGTGTAGGTACGCGTTGTTGTGTGCGACCGTCGTCGGTGAGGAAACTTTGCCGGGATTCAATCAGAGAACGGATTAGGTTTGGCCGGCTTGTAAAAACTGCGCGTTCGGCAATATGTACGGTTCGCGTGGGTGTTGGACGTATCGGTTTTTCGGTTGTTTATATGAGGAATTCGAATGAAAATTTTCTCGAGGGTCGAAGCTGTGTTGGGTTTCGTTTTTTTTTTTTTATTTGAATAAGGTTGTTAGATTTTGTATCAAAAGAATATGATACTCGTATTCGTTGTATTGAATGTTTATATTCAATTTAAATTTTTCGTAGAAAGTAAAAAAATTATAACATACATGACTCGATTATTATAGCTTAGTTGTTCATAATTGAAATAGATTTTATTAATGAAACTTTTCGTAACACTAAAACTACTTTTCGTAATTTTTTTCATTAATACTTTCCCATGTTTGTTAAATATCTGAGCTTTTCTATGTATAAAAAGCTCCGCAGTCGCATTTTATTACGTGATTATTTGGAGTGGTCTATGACGCAGCGAAAGAGTAGATTGCATAGTATACTAAATAGCATCAAAATTAGGCAATTTTATTCACGGGGCTCGCATTCGGAGAACGAACGTCGGAAGTTGCGCGTAAACAAGTACGCAAGCGGAAATATGGAGGCAAGTGCGCGTATGAAATAGCGATTTAGGGTTCTGCAGGGTTCTGTTTTGGCTCTGGATGTTTTGCAACGGAAAACCGTAGGGTAGGGTAGAGAACCTCCCGAGACGGCCGCGATGGTGTGAGGCTCTCGGGGTTGTAAAAGCAGACGAAGAAGTGGTGGTGGTCCATCTCTGCGTTCTTACGGGGGGACCGCCGTTGCCAAGAAACCGAGAAAGCCTACCGAATATCCTCGGATGCAGGATCTGAACTCGAATTAAAATATGCTCCTAAACTGTTACATTTGTCGTTGAAATACTGCCGGAATTCAATAAAATGAGTTCTCTCTAAACATACATACGAATTTCAATGAATCTTATGAGTTATCATCGACAATAACAAATTTTGCGGTTTATGTGCGAACAATAAAATATCACTATCCTTCAATATTATTTACATAATTTATTCACAAGGATTAAATTACATATTTCAAATTGACAACAAATCGCATAAATTCGATTTAAAAAATACGATTTTTTAGTATACACGTGTCGATTCGCGATAATTCGGAACAAAATCATAATTTTGTTTCGCACGACGATAGTAGGCGGATAACGCTTTGGATTCCTTCACAATTGGAAATATCGAATGATGTAACAACTAACAGCACAAGAATCGAAAGGACAAAACCGGAAGGATATAACCGTCGTCTTACATCGGATATCGGCACAGAATGAAAGTATTTTCGAGGCTTAGCCGTTTTACTCGTTCCGGGGGTCAGTTCGGCCTCGTAAAAACGGAAAACAATTTTCTTTTCCTATTTCGTTTGTTTTCGGTGTGTTGTACGTGATAGCTAAAGCGTCGCATAAAATAAGTCGTATGTGTGTACAATTTTTACGTATCGTGTCGTATTTATTTATTTATTATCAACGTATAAAAATTATATAAAGCTCGCTTCGTTTCGTGCGCGATAACTCGCCTTTTTTGGCGTGCAAAAAAAAAACCGGGAAAAAATGTGAATAAATAATAGTACCGTGCATAGTTCGCGTTTCTCGTGCCCGCGAAATCTTCCGAAAGCGGAGTGTAAAACCGCGTGAAATATTGCACGGCTCTTTTATATTAAGCCCGTTAGTCTTCCTAAGAAAATACATATTTTATTATGAAAAGATTTCCGCGAAATCTTTGTAAATTTTCCTCAGTATTTTATCGATAAAACCGGCTCATTTTTCGTGCATAAAATTCGCTTAATTTTCTTCTGAGTTTTATGCTTGATGTTTATTCGCTACCGTTTTTCAGTGCACTCGGAAAACGAGCCTGTTATTCTTATAGCAGTATTTCTTAAAATAAATTTTATCCGGATAAGAATATATATTTTTTACACAAACTAGATTCGAATCTTTTTTTTTAGCTACTGCTTATTTTCGAACATTTTCAATTGTGCTTATATTGTTCATTACGATAATAACACATTGAATAGTTGGCATTTTTCACAATTCGCACGCACAAAATGTTGAGCCTTTTCTTTCTTTTCATACGAAAAAAATAGTTTTTCTTTTCTTATACACACAATCGAAACGAAATATTAACATAATCTTTAGTCCACCGCTAATATTATATAAGCGTTTCGCAGTCGAACGAATATACCGTGCCTTTTAACGATATCGCACAAAATGCGAAAATGTAAAACCGGATAAGGATCGAATTCGATTATTCATATTCAGCGAACGGATCCGAATTCCACCTCGGGCCAAAACTTCAACCGCGAATCGGAGCAGCTACTTTCCACCGAATATCATACCTTTTTATTCGATTTACGAATCCTTATATTTTTTGTCGTCGATACTCCATAGTTGTTAGGCAGACCACAAAACCGTACCGCAGAAACGGCAGGACGTTGCGGTTTCGATATTCACCCATATAATACGCTGTTCATCCGAATGGACACGGCGTCCGTTTAATGGTCGTCCGTTCGGAAACGAACTTCTAAATTTATCATGGTCTCTCGTTCGAAATTAGTGCGGTGAAATTTCGCTGCGAGATTGTCGTTAATAACCGTTGACGTGTGCTTCGGGGAGCCGTAGACGTTTCTCTATTGCGGTATCGCGACCCGCATAACCCAAAATGACAACTGGGACCGAATCTCTTGCGAAGTTTCCAAAGCAGGGATTTTCTGCGCACGACGCTTTCGCCTAATGATGCGTGTTTTTGATTTCTATGATTCATCACCATATTAAACATGGCTTTGGAGCGGTGCGCGGAGCAGCGTTTTTTTGCCCGGAGCAAGAGCGGAGCTGGAGCAAAAAAAATTGTAATTGAATTTTGTGCTCCGTGCTTTGATAGATATATTATATATTTTTTAATTTAATATTTGACACTTTGCAATACAACTTACGCTGTATTTACACATTTACATTATCTGCCAATTTATTTAATAAAATTAATGAGTAATGTATATAATTCTATTTTAATTGCATTTGTATAAAAATTTTCTCGAGGGTTGAAGTTGTGTTGGGTTTCGTTTTTTTATTTTATTATTTGAATAAGGTTGTTAGATTTTGTATCAAAAGAATATGATACTCGTATTTGTTGTATTGAATGTTTATATTCAATTTAGATTTTTTGTAGAAAGTAAATAAATTTGAATCAACATGACTCGATTATTACAGCTCAGTTGTTAATAATTAAAATTAATTTTATTAATGGCCGTAGAGCAAAATTCTGGGCTCTGGAAAAGTTTAAAATTTTTTTTTGTAAGTGTTCAATATTTTTCACAAAAAAACAATATTCTTATAAAAACGGACTTTTTCAAAACAATATTTTCAAAAAAAAGTACAATTAAAAAAACCAACTTCTCCAAAAAAAAAAAAAAAACGAAAATTTTTAAAAGTATTCGAAACACAAAAATTTCCAATATCGGTAACGGGCCCTCAAAATAGCTCGGCCCTGGGAATTTACCCCTTTCCTCACCCCTTTCAACGGCCCTGTATATGTCTAATCAGATATATGCTGTTTTTAGTTGTAAACAAACACGTTATTTTAATTTTTTATATGAATTTATAGGCATATCAAAGAAAATCAACGATTATAATTTTTATTTAAAAAAAATTGTCGGATCACGGACCGGAGCAAGTACATGGGTGCCGGAGCGGAGCAACTCAAAAAAACGCTCGCTCCAAAGCCCTGGTTTTATATGAATTTCGATTCGGTCTCCATAAACATAATACGTTCACTCTCACTGCCTTTTTCTCCCGTCATTGTCGCCGAGGTAATTACGCGAACGCTATCCGTCGTCGCCCGCAGCCCAGCTCGTTGATGAGCGCCAGTGGGTGTAAGTATAATACTTGAATGGTCGTGACACTGACCCACAGCCGATGCAAATACGAGTGGGCGTCGCATTGTTTGCAAACAAGGGTCTGCGTGCTCTCACGCACTCTGTATTTAGTTCCGCCGCTTTTTCTCCGACACCCGGTTGCCGCCGGGGCCCTCCGGAGACCGCTTACCCGTCGCGCTGTTTGATCGGCGGTAATTCTGTTTGCCTTCCGTCGAAGCCTTCGCTCCCAAAGTCGACCGCATTCTGTTTATTTACGAAATTATGATGTGCTCTTCTTCGGCTCTGTCACACTAAACGTATTATTTCGACGGATCAAAGCTTCGGATCCGCCTCCGCTGGTTTTTATATGGCGCACAAATCTTCTCACACTGACAATTCGAGTGCTTCTAGCTGTAAGCCTCTATTCGTTCTTTGTCAGATGCGCTCGATTCTATACGTTTCCTTTACATAATATGTGTGATTCAATCTATTCAATTTTCGTGTGCGTGCGTTTATATAAAAGCGTCTAAGGTCAATGGCATGGCGTTTTAATTGAACCGTTGGCGGTTTCGGTGATTATGTTTATTGAAAAAGTTAACAATGTCGTTTGTTTTAGGCTAATGTTTGTTCTCGTCATATTTTTTTTATAATAACTATTGCGTGCTGGTGAATCCTTTGAAATTTCCTGCTTTCACGTCGACTTTTTAATCGGTCGTTAGTTAATCCTGTTTAATTTCAATAGAGGAGGTCGTTCACTCTATGCATACAATTTTTCTCACTTTTTTTTAACATAGAGGCTTAATACGAATGTGTCCGCTTTCACAGTCCATGGGTCAAAAGGTTCAACTCGCGTGCAGGATCTAATTTAAGTCTAACGTTAATTAATACTCTCTAGTTTTTTTGTGTGAAATAACCATGTTCAGAGAAACAGTATGTGGGCTTGATATATGGTAAATAGTTTCGGAGTATAAATCGTGCGCTTTTGTTAAATTTGAAAGAAGATTTTTATGCCCGTAAAATCTTTACAAAATAACATCTGTTTCTGTAAAATAAAATGCGTTTAATTGCATGGAATCACGTTACTGAAGGGACGGAATCAAAAATCGAAAAAAAAATCTTTTTAACTCACCCTTTCCTACTCGAATTACAATCATACCCGGGAAAGGTATAGTAATAATAGGCGAGCCAAATGTTTACCCTTGAGTGGTTTATTCCTTGTGAAAACAATAATAATGCATTTCTTTGTACAGTTGTGGTAAATGGGTGCCTACTCACTAATTTTAAACGTACACGTGTTTTCATCGACAAAACAAACTTCTCACAGTTCCACATTCAAGTGCGCACTTATTACACGTTGAATGCCCATTGATCTTGCGAGGCGAGTTTAATTTCGATTTTTTACAATCGTATTTGATCGCCATAACAGTCGTATAATGTTTTATGGTATCATCGACGCTTCTAGACCAATTTTTCGGAGCAATCACAAAAAACGCGGCGCTTAGAGACGATTCGGCTCTGTCGTTAATTAGCGAGCTGGATTATTGAGATAATTGACGGTCAGGAGCGTAGGAGTGTATTTTTCATATTTGTGTTAATAACACGTCTGTCGCGGCGAGTTTAGTTATTTTTTCTTGGTCCAACTCGCAGAGACGTTGGTAACATAATTGACCGAAGGTAGTCCGACGGCTGCCCACGAATTAAAATCTATTTTATGGTTTCGGCTATTTCGAACGTGACCCCTGAACTTGATTTCGGGATACGCGTGTCATACTCACGATATCGGAGCCGCGATGTTCCCATGGGGTCATTTTTTTCTATTTCATCTGCCGTCGTAACGGTCGATATTTTCGTATCGTATAACATTGTGTACACGTATAATTAAAAGCACGAAGTTGTGTGCGATCCTTTTCCGATTATTTTAATGAATGGCGTGATCCGAAACGGCACGAAAACTATAATTTAATTCGAAATAGCGTAATTTTGTGATACGTGCTTCGTACGCGCGTTTTCCGGTCGTGTGACTTACAGACTCATGTGTGCACCACGTACTATTATATTTCATAGAAAAGTATGTACATATGTACTTTTCGAAATTTATCTGACGTATAAAAAAGTGTATAAACTTTTCAAACTTTTCTCGATTGAATTTCGAAATTGATGTTTGATTTCCCACATGAAAATTGTGGAAATATTTGATCTATTTTTACGTGATATTAAATCTAAAATTCTAAAAATAACTCGAGCAAATCACGAAGAACATTCTATACATATTGGAATATATTTTGATAACAAACTTTTGCATAACATCTTTGATGTTCGAGCGAAAAGTTTTCGCACGCAAATATCAATGAGTCATAACGCTCATCTTGACGTTTTTTTATTTATAATATTTATGGCTAATAAACGTTATAAATCTTACTCAAAAATATCCCGCATGTTTTTGTATCGTACTGCAATTAAATCATTAGTTTTTATATTCGAAAACTGACATCGCGTCTAAAATGATACATGCGTATATAATGATTTTCCGCGAAACGTCCTGATTCATCCCCAATACTAGACCTCCGTTTTTTTCACATTAACAATTTATTATACTCTCGAATCGTTTTTTAATTGTAACGTTTACGTTTTTCCGTAAACCGTCACTTTGGCATGCGCCTCGCCCTCTATTATTTACCCCAATCATTCTTTCACAAAAAAGTGTTTCTTTTACGGCAACACGACAACCACCTATTATCGCGCAATTCATTCCAGTCAGATTTTGAAATTGATTTATTCGATCGCGCTTTTTCCTCTCTATAAGCTGCATGAGGACTTTATATAGAAAACATTCGTTATTTTTTCGAACTGAAATCGCACTTGCTCTGTATGTATAATTCTATGCGAGTCCTTTTGACTTTTCGCCCCCTAGCAGTCGGCGATTCAATTTGTCGAAACGGATCGTGTTTACAAACGTACTCCTGCAAAGTGTTTGCGTCTGCGGAATACGGGATTTGTGTCAATAATCATATTATATTTATGCTAATGATTCCATCGATTTAGTAGGAAAACCCAATAGATTGTTTCGCAGATAAGAGCGTGCGTTCCGAAACTACTACGTTCTGTCACGCGATTACATATTAGGAACGATCGGTGTATAATTTTGTCGATTGTTCCGATGCGACAACACCATCAATAATTTACAACGAGCTTCAATATAATTCATACTCTCAATAGTGAAGCTATTTTCATACTGTGGCCAGACAAACTCAATAATCTATAGATTTCCAAATATGCTTTATTAAGATATAAATGAAACACGCTATTCTAATACAGAAACATATAAAATATAACGATAGACAAATATGTTCGTATTTATTTATTGCGCATTATTTTTGATAATTTAATATATCGAATTGATCTTCTACATTCCTATGTGTAAATATACCGAAATGTGTTACACACAGTCCATTGGCTTGTCGTGTCCCCTCAGAGTGGTTATTTTTGTACTGCCAGTCTTCCGTACACAAATGCAAGACATCTTGGCTCGTTTCACTATTTTCACAAAGACTATTCTTTTCTGTTTGTTTTTCATCTAATCTACCAAATATATTATATCTGGTTAAGTAGACGCATTTAGCTATATAATTTATCAAATAGATTATATTGTCCTTTTGCCGCAATAAATCACCAACGACTGGACCGTATTATAAAGATCAAAAATCCTCTAAAATCGTGTTCGGTACACTTAATAAAATTCGTGTAAGTCTTATCCTGGCGCTCCATATGGGCCGGAAATATCGCGTTCTTCATTCGTTTATCTTAGCAGTTACAACGTATTATAAATTCTATTTCGAATCGTTTTGTAATCACGGACCGAAAGCCACTTTAGAATCTGCTGACAGGTTCGAGATGATGAAATTGAGAGCTCACTCGAACCGAGTATTCAATTTGATAATTATGAGTCGATCATCGAATCGATTGTATGTAATAAAAGGTTGTCAGTCATTGTAAATTAGTCATTGTGATTTAAATTATTTTGTATACAGTGGAAATTTCCCGTATGTTTTGCATACTGATGAGCACATTTTGTCGAAACACATACATTCCAGAATTGATTTATCTCTCATGAACGCTCAAACGAAAATTATTCGAATTTCATTCACACCGCTAAAAATACGGAAATAATTGCTTCCAGCATTATATTTATATCCCGATTGTAAATCGACGCATAATTGTATTCATCGAATCATTATTAACGATCAATATTTCACATCGTCGCTCAGCGGAATACGTCTTATTTAAAATTAATTTTTTCGATTTACATTTACACGCACAATTCGACGAAGCCTCCACACAAACACGGATCATCACAAAACCGTTAGGTGCTCTTATCGAAACGCGATCGTGATATTTTCGTCACCGGATTATACACCCATTGTCTCGACGAGCGGAATCGTATAAAGCTGCGCCCGGGCCGCGATTGTTTCATTCACCGCTGTTATTTTTCGATTGTGCTATGCAGGTGTCGGAATTTCGGTCTTCCATGGCATTACAACTCATTACGTTTACGGTGCTCATGTAAATTGTGCTCTGTGTCGGGCCGGGTTCTCGTCTACGTGAGGCACGAAGTCGTGCAGGACGGGGCGCATCTGCCGTCACGATCCAGCATCGCTTGGCCCGCCTTGTTCTCGAATATGTACACGATTGTGTGTATGTTATTACGTGTATGTATGTATGTAATCTTGACGGGGAGGATCGGCTAGTTTTGGCCGTGTAGATTACGGATCGGTGGGATTGTTTGTGAGGTGTTTAGAGGTGGTCGAAGTTCGAGTTCGGTGGTTGTTTGTCGTAATCTACTCATGCTGTCGATGCAATGACGATTGTAGGATAAGGTTTTTGTAGTGTCGTTAAGTTTTAAAATTTTAAGTCGAATCAAGTCATATTTATTCATGGTCGTAGACAGGTTTTTTTAGGGGGGGTAAGTAATATTTTTTTTATATGTATGCGATACAAATATGCTGTTGTTTTTCATTTGAAGTATAATAGGTGTGGAAATTCAAGGTTTCCAAATAATTTATTGAGATATACGAGTATTATTTCACTGTCGTGTGATACATTTCAACATAATTTTCATAATCAAATAGAGTTTGTAATAATTTTTTAAATTAGGGGGGGAGTCAGGGCTCTCATGGACCCTCCTGGCTACTGTCGTGTGATTCATTTTTTAACTTCTATCCCCCGATTTACGCGATTTCACTTTAACGCGGTCAAGCAAATATTTTTTTAATTAATTAATTAATACAAATGGTAAAAATACGTACATATTATTTTTTTTTATTTTTATTTGTAGTATATTTTCACTAAGAAATATTTTTAATACAGCCCTACAATGTCAAACGAAGCTAAAAAGCTGTCGGTTAAGAGAAAAGTCATATAATTGCAAACAAAGATCGAAATTTTGGATAGCTTACAAAAATGAGAAAAAGTGTCATCTGTTACTAAAGATTATGAGATGAGATTTTATTTCATTTTTTTTATTTAATTCAACTATTTTTAATTTAACTTATTTTTTGTTAGACTTTTTTTACACGATTTCCTGAACCAATCTTCCCATTTAGTATAGATTTCATGTCTCAATTTACGCGTTATTTTTGCCCTGGAACCTATCTCACTTTTTTTGTATGGGTACATACACTTTTTTTACACGATTTCGATTTACGCGGTTTTCGCGGAACGTATCTACCGCGTAAATTGGGGGATACCTATATTTCTTTCAACTTAACAAATCGATTAGTTTGATAAAGGCTCAAGAACTTTTTGTAGAATTTTCTTGATTTTAGACATCGATAAATCATTTTGATATTTACTTATCAAATTTTTGAGAATACGAAACCAGCCGAATGCTCTCAGTACACACGCCGGTATGTTTGGATACGGTATTCCAGTCGAGTATGACGTTTAGTGGGCGCATTCTCACGGGCGCATCTTCCGCGAGCACCGTCTTCAAGTTCAAGCTGGCTCGCCTCGCTTCGGGCTCCGATGAGCTTTTGTCTAATTAGACAATTAGAGTACGTAGCTGTCGCGAAATATTGTGCTCGAGCGTGCGTAATAAACGCTTGATTCTAAGGCAGTTACGTATTAAGGACGAAGTCGATTCATTTTGTTCATTCGGTCGGATGACGAAATTGGAATTGCATTGCGGATTTTGGGCGAGCGTATTCTGCATAAATTTCAACGAATTATTAATTTGGAGTTATTGTGCTTGTAATGATTTTAATTGGTTTTTTCCTGCAAAATTGTAACAGTGGGAAACTTCCGGAGATTTTCGCATAAGTAGAGTTGTGTGAAGTTTACGCTAACGTGCAAACTATACTAACGACTGAATAATACACAAGTAGGGCGCGTAGTTCTAGTAGTTCATAAACTCTCGAGTCTTCCTACTATTTCCATCGTTTCAAAACTATGTACAATTCCTGTATCTAAAATCATACTTCTTCGTATTTTCATCAGTTATTTTCTTGTTAGGTTTCATTTTGAAATTTTTCAATTTCTTATCGCCATTTTGGCATCGAATGTCAACGAATATATTCCAGTTACGTTCATTTTACAATTAAATATTCGGTGGGTGGCCGTTAATAACATAAACAGATCGAACACCCGATAAACGTAATGTTCTTTACACGGCGGATCGCTTACATTGTTGCTTAACGAATTCCAATACATTATGTATGTATTTATAGATACGCGTATTCGAAAATAGTTGTTATTAAATCTTCACCGCAAATAATAAATTTCACCGTCGATTAGTTTTCCGTATTGGAAAATTTCACGCGCGTTGCAATGTCATGCAGTCCATAAAAATAGGCGTGCAAATAGCAAACGCCCCATTTTGAATAGACTCGTGTATTACAAAATGCGTCAGTTATAACGACGAGTTATTTCGTCTCCTATTTAAACCATGATCGTTTCTTGGAAGTCGATTCGTGTGCAATGTAACCGAGATCATTTCATTATCTGCATGATTGCTGACACGCGCAAATTCGTATTTTACGCTTTGACATATAAGAATGAGTCAACTCATCGTGCTTCATCGCTGAATCTGTGCGATACAAAATTTGATTAAACTTATCTTGAATATTCTTTTTCGTATTTGCCATGCTGATTCTTCTGTAGTATGTTCTTTCTCGGTCTTTATTATCATAGAATAGTTAGTGCTAGCTCTAATAATAAGAGGGGAAAAAAGTAGAAAGTTGTCAACCGCCATCGGCGTCGAGTTATCCGAGTAAAACTAATGCTGTGATTAATTATCCCGGGCGAAAGCATCCAAACTTTTGATGGATGATGTTGCACAGTTCGCGTGGTTACTATGTGTGAAATTTTCCGAGTTTCGAAGAAATGTTCTGAATCGTATTAGCTCGTAATTTGGCCACCGAAATGCATCGGATGTAGAAGTTGGTAGACGCGTGTTCGAATTTGTATCTACTGGTTTATCATCATTATTAAATAAAAAGAATACAATCGTGCCAACAGTTCGCAATCGTTTTTCAAGGTTGAAAAAATCAGGAGTTCCCACATATTTCATTTTAAACGAGAAAAAAATGAATAGCGTCGATTAGCCGATGTATTTTTTTTTGGAATTTTTGATGAAAGTCGATCAAGATGTAATCAACGTCATTGGAATTTAATTTTTTTCTTTGATAGATGCGCTATTTCGATATGTTTTCATGTTACAGTTATCTTCAATGAAAATCTTAGATTGAGTTAAACACGTGACCGCTTTTTTTCTCTGATACAAACTGAACTTTAAGCCATTCCCGTTTCCACAAGTAACGTCCACGATCTCTTATTGTAAAAGACAAACTAACACATCCGATTTATTTTGTTTGCACGTAAAGTTTTATCGCCGTGGAATTTTTCAAGTTTCCCGCAATTTCTCAAACGGTCGACATTTTCATCCGTGCCATTCCTTATTCACCTCGAGTCCGGCAACCAGCTACTAGGAGACGTACGACCCGTAGTAACAGGATTTATACCGTTTCAGCTGAACCGCCCTTGTGTATGGCACGGTATTAACTATACGGAAGTTTCAGCACGAGTTTCAGTCTCGCGTTGTTTGGGAACGACGTACAACTTTTACTCGGTGAGAAATGGAACAAGATTCCGAATTCGATCTAATTAACCCTGTGTTCGACGCTTGTCAACGGATCTCGGTCTGCGGGTTGGTCCTCTTTGTTTTGGTGCTAGTTTTTTTTGTTTGAAGTCAATAACTGGTTTGTGGTTTTGACCCTCGGGCCACGTGGGAGTCTAGCGTCAACCACGTTGACGTTTTAATGTGGCTTACCTCCCGGGTGAAGAATGCAATACATTTGTCGTGCGTAGATTTGATTAATGGATCAAAACCGGGAGCGACATGTTATTATGTTGATTGGGCATCATATCCATAAAGATCTTTAGACCCTTGTCTACCATCTTTTTTATTGATTTTTAACACGTACGAAATTTTAAGACCCTTGTACAAATTTTATTATGATGCATGGTAGTCGAGTTATGCGTCAATAACCAGACACATCATTCTTTTTAGATGCACAGTAGGAAAGCATAAAATTTCAATTAGTTTAAAAACTTTTTCTTTGATGTGTTTTTATTAGAAAAATCGTTGAAAATTTTCACATGCACTTTGACTAATTGCATTGTTTTTTTTAATACAACATTTGATGTTTTCATATTAATATTCTCGTACAGTGATTCATTACCTATCGATTTTTATTATTGTAAGAACGAAATGCCAATACATCACCGCGGTACTTACAAGAGATTGGACGATGTGTTCATTTTTCATTGTTAAAAAATAATACAAATGCGATTCACGGAATGATGAATTTGCGGACGTCTGATGCGTCGGGTATGTTTACAAACAACGCTTAACGGTCAAAATTTGAATATCGAGTTGTACAGATACTATACGATGATCAATAGTAACGAACTCGTCGGATCATTAGATCGTTAGAATTCAAAAAACCTGTTCAGCAGGAGGAGTGGTTCGATCATCTCGTATAATTTTGGGTTTATATGACCATCCGCAGGATCTGCAGGAATTTCCCAAACAATGTTTCGAAATTGTGAAGAGCACAACGATGACCTCTTATGTCACAGTTGTTTTATAACACCTGCGTGCTAGCCAGCAATAACCGAACGGTTATCGGAAACCCATACAAATACGTCGCGCTCGGTTAAAACTAACTACACACCTATTTCCGGCTTCGTATATATTCAATTGTGAATCTACGTTACAATGCTCGTTACGATTATTTTGCTTTTATTTATTCCGTTTTTGTGTGTGGATTTTTTTAGTGCAAAACTAACTATGGCTCTCGGTTATGGCACAGTATACTCAAGGTAAACCGGTACGGAATTACCCGAAAAAAAAAAATTGTTCTTTACTCGAGATCGATGATTTTTTTGATATGTAGGTGTGATCCGACAAATTCTTTTACAATTTTATGAACGAAATACTTATTTGCATCGATCGATGTTATTGTTTTCGAGCTCCAAATGCCATGACACGCAGTGATATCGTTGAATTCTATCGATAATTCATACTTCGCACCTATTCCCACATCAATCATGACGCAGTATAATTTGAATAACTATACCAAAAGAACCTGCTCACGACCGTGAACCTATAAAATCGTTATCTATTCGAATCGGACTACCTGTTCGAAACGTGAGGGTGAATTTAGTTTGGAGGACGACCAATTTAATCTATACATGTATGGGAGGTCCTCCGAGGATGCATAACGAGGTGCAGGCGGTCGGGCCTTTGCCCCGGAAACCGTGACGTTTTAATTATATCTAGGGTCACGTCTTTGGGGATGGTCTGCCCTAACTAGTACCTATCTAGTGGTAGTTGGATACCTGTCATAAGGCCAGGTGCTGCCTGCTCCACTAACCGATAATTAAAATGACCCAACCACTCGGGCGATAATGTAATTAAAAGTCACCTGAATGGATAACCTCGATAAATTCGTGATACAATGCAATAAAATGCATTTAATGTACATATACATATGATATTTAATTTCGTATAAAATATTCAAAAATTCAGAATGTGTATAAAATGGCTACCGTCGTATTTGGTATGAATTAAAATGGCGTGTTTATTATTTGCGATTTTATTTTATACACACATAATCGCCTCATCAAATCTCATGTTGATTTTTTTTTCGCGTACATTTCGGTTCACATTGACTTCAATCAGGGGTAATCAACTAAACGAGGCGCGCTCTCCTATAACGCTAATAGTCTCGATATTCGCGGTCTATTAGATTCGAGTTTCGGAGAAAAGGCGCCGACCTCTTCTTCTCATTACGTCATTTTTTTGGTTTCGTTTTCGAAAAGAATTTAATTAAACAAACGTAACTGTACCGCACTCGGGTCGCTCGTACGTACTCGCGTTAACGGTGTTGTACTCGAATGAGTATTTCCGAGGATCAATCTGGTCCCACGTTGTTTTCGGCGTTTTGTTTTTGACCCGCCGATTCGTATAAGCGTGTCTGTATAGCTTTCTTTGTCTTTTGTGTGGTTGTGAAGTGAAACGGAAATATCGTAGTAATAATGTTATGCAATGCCGTGCAGCTTTTAACCTTTACGTTTTGTTGTGGCTAGGTGTTCTCAATCGTGATGTTTCGTGTTAATATATTTTATTTTTAATTTTTAATTAACGTCATGAACGTTTTTAGTTATATGTTCTAGAAATAACGGAATTTGTTTGAAAAAGTTGATGGCTTAACCTTGTTAAATGCATTGAAGTTGTGCGATATGTAGCGTGATCTGTACGTGGATGTGTCATCTATCCATTTCATGAATTACAATTTTAGTATTCAGTTCGTAAAACTCTTACAATTAGTCAGTCACATTTGATTAGGAAAAAAATTCCAATCTTTAAATGTATTATTCATCATTGGGCATTACATATAATTTATGTATTAACGTGAAAAAATATTTTTAATTTATTAAATTTTCTCAGTCTTAAATTTCATGTTTAATGATTCGAATGAAAATATTTTACAAGTTGTAATCACGTAAAATTGAATGCTTAAATCTATATCTTAATTTATGCGGGTTTTTCTCTTGAATCCAACCCGTATACTTACTTCTACACACTTGAACACTTCTGCAATTCATTTCCTATGCGTACATAAAAAACGACTCTTCTCCAAATATAAAATTCGAATCAAAGTGCAGAGGTAAGGGGAAAGAGTTGCCCACGCGATCATTTTTATTAGGAATTCTTGTGTAGTATGCAAATGAGACAACATTGACCACTTTTTTCTCTATCGTAGGACAAATGTGTTATTGGCGAACTGATTGTGAGTGCATCGGTCGAGAGTTTTTGTTCGACTTCTGTTTGTTTGCTTATGTAGTCGTATTTGGTATCTCGAATTTGCGTTTTTCTTTTATTTGTTCGTCGAGTGGCTGCTTCCTACGCGGGAACGTGCAACGAAACGATCGTCCCTTTCGAATAGTTAGGGCTTTTCTTTTGTGCTTTTGCGAAATGCGATATCTCACATCTCAGCGGCGGGATTTTGGATCTTTTAAACTGCTATTGTCTTGCAGTATGAAAACGCTATCGGACCCCTTTGCGGGTTTTCTTTTATGGCGTTTCCGAGTCGTGTATGCGTTGCCAATTAACGAAATTCGACCACATTCAAAATTTTCTTTGTATATTAATTCGAATACAAAAAGCGGTTATTTATCTGAAGCAGAAATACATACAAATGTAAAAATCTTAATCGTATTTAATATCACCGTTAAATTGACGATTTGTTTATGAGTGTCGTTTTGCATTGAAAATTCAAGTTTATACTAAAATATCTCTCGGAAGAAAAAAACTTTAAAATGCTAATTTTCTATTTTTGTTTTAATTAAATAATTATATTATTGTTATCATAGAAAGTCGCCGCCTAATAATTGATTAGGAATGTTTTGATCGTTTTATTATCCTGTGTGGCATGATTTTCGAAGTGCCTGAGCATTATTAATCCGAAACGGAAAATTTCGGCTTATTAATTCGTCTATAAAAACTGTGTGGGCAATTTTTATTTATTTATAAACGGAAACCACATTTTAATAATGTCTTTATTGCCCTGAAACGCGTCTTCGGCGTGAAATTTTATATCATAAAAATTCCTGGTTATTTTTATTTTTAATAGTAGTCACGATTTTTCACTGAAGGGGTAATTTTTTATCTTACAAATCGATCAAAGGTCTGCATTGGCTTTTGAAACAAAAGATTGTACATAACTTTTTTCGATGTAACAAATAAATAAAATTGGAATTTGGTATTAAAAGTATAGCACGTAATCAATTCGTTTCACTTAATAGGTCCGCGCATATGGTGAATGGAAGAACTCACTTCGAGTTTCGAAATTCTTCAATGTAATCATTCATGAGTATTGTGATTTCTTATATGGTTGAGCAGTCCTGCATTGAAGTTAATTAAAAAGATTGTTTACGATGTTGTTATGAAAATCTAATACAAATACCGAGGGCCTATTACTAACGGACGATCGATTTTAGTACTCTAAACACGAGATTACTTATCTTATGTACGCTAACCCTCATTTGAATATCGGCCTAAGGCCCAATTACAATTACGAATAAGAAGTCCACCTTTTTTGTTTTAATTAATACGATTGAAGTAGTAAAATTTCTTTTTTTTTATTTATCAAATGATATGAACATTTTTTGACGGTGAAAGTCAGTTTTGCAAACGATGCATTATTTGTGCTATGTGCATAGATATAAAGCCCATTTGTTTGTCTGGATCAAAAGGAAAAAAGCTTACATTACATTTTTCGTTATGAAAACATAAAATTGTAATTCCTGAATATTTCAATTTCGCTTTATTTTCCACTCATTGAATTTTCGCATAAATGAGATCTAATCCAGCAGTTGATTTACTTTTTATAAATCGTTATAAATATTGCGCTTTTACAATTTGATTCGAGAAGAAAGGTTATTATTAATCATATCTAAAAATTCACTTATTAACAAAAACAAATATATTAAAATTCATAACCGGATTTTGATTTAGTCATTAATTTCCGATTATAAAGCACATGCGTTTTTTTTAAACGCATTTCCAATTTTGCATACGCCTTTGTTATTTGAGGGCTCGGCCCTCGTCCGTAACACATTTCACGTTCAATTAAATACACGAATCGACTGATGGGCGATTTCCTTTGCGTGACGACATTTTCTAATCCTTTTATTTTCGCATAACGGAAAAGTCCCATTTGCCGCGACACTCCCGCCTTCCCGAAAACGTTCTTGCAATACCAAAAAACGTATACAAAGCTACGTATACCGATAAGCGTGTAACACTTACCAATTCTGCGGGGTTACCATAATTCAGTGTAACGACGGCACTCCATTGTTCCGTGAGGATTTTCTGCGTCTAGTTTTCGCGAACGGTCAAACTATTGCATTTATCTCACGGCGATTTCCTTTTATTGTTTTGTGTATACGCAGTAAGCGATGCGATTTCTTTTTATCTCGAACATCTGCCTAGTATGGTTTTAGATTTTTCAGGTCTAGTGTTTGTGCTTTTTGTGAACGGAATCTTTATTATGTGTTTGGTTCCGTTTTTTGCCGGACGAAAGTTTTTCATGGAAAGTGAATAAGCGAAAAAATACAATTTATTTCACTTGATTCTTAGATGCTATCAATTTTTATTTCAGATCTCAGTTTTTTTTTGTAATTGATGTAGCAATAGTATAATTTTGAGCGGGCCGTGTTATCGATATCTATCATTCGGAACTAAAAAAATTGATATTGTTTTTACGGTTGTGCTTCAAAAGCTAGCCGCATAATGATATTGTAGACGTTTTTTAAGTCATTTTATTTTTATTTTTGTAAAGAAGATTAATGAACTTTCCTCGAAGTGAACACGCGTGTGCGTCGGGCAGGGGTTGGGTTCAAATCTTGACGTGCACGTGGCGCCTGACAGCCAAAAGGTTTCTATTTTCTTTGCCTCTATTTTACTTTCGGTTACGAATCAAAGTTAGATTTATTTCTTTAAAGCGTTTATTTCGTACTTTTCTTTAGTTCTTTCGACGGCGTGTCGATAGCGGGCGCCGCGCGCTAATAAATTGAAATTCCAGTGAAATCGTATTTTTTAACACTTTGACGTTGTCGAATCGTCGCTACTGGGATAATCGACGCATTGCGTGATGATGAACGAATTATTTTTTTTTTTTTGTTGTACATTTCGTTTTTGAAATCGAAGGAAATGAGGCTCTGGGTGACGTGTTTCGCCTGTTTCGTACTGGAAAAAAAATCGGTATTAATTCGACGCATACGAAACGATGATAAATTGACATGTTGCTGTGAATCAATGATACGTAATTAAGTTGTTTGATTAATGTTTCTCTCATTTTGGATTTTTTTAACACCACTTGTATAATTAATATCTTATACGAGGTTTGTGTCGGTAGAAAATGAGTTTTGAACTTTATCTCGTCAAATGCGCTTTGTGTGAATCTTTTATGGATTCTTTGGGCTTTGTGCGCGAGTAAGGGTTTTAAATTCCAGATTCGTTTTCATTTCTAGTCAAATCAATTTGAATGACTCTTCATTTTTAAATCAACAAGTAGTGTTAGTTTTATGACGACACATCCATCATTCATTAGTTCATATTCAAAATATGAATGTTTTTCTCTTCAACACTCGATCAGCCGCCTGTTTATTTTCAAATGATGTTTGTACAACAGTTCAAGTGTTAAAACATTCATCGAAAAGATCAAACGCATAACTATCGATGTCTTTTATGAATACGTTTTCGAACGTCAACATATCTTTTCATTACTTTGATAAAACCGAATGGGTTAACGTGGATATTTTCAAAGCAAAAGGTTGATAACCGTTCAAAAGGGACGAAAAATACAAAGTGGAATAAGAAAACGATAAAGCTGGATGGAAAAACGATAAGTTTTTCACGAAAGGCTCTTCTAGAGAATTGAGTGCCTTGCTATAAATAAAAACGTTTTTTTTTTTTGTATCGATCCTACATTTACCGCATTGCATTTTATTTTTACAACATCGTTTAATGTTTGATGAAATTGAATATTCCTTGTTTGCTTGAACAGAAATTCACTTCTATATAACATTCTAAACAACGATATGTTGAATATCAATAAAATGTGTTTTTTTTTTATTATTCTTTTGTACTTAACCACAATAATGTTATTTCGTTTCGACGCAACATACACCTTTGGCAGGTTAGGCCGCGGTTCTTCGGTTTAATTTATGTTTATTGAAATCGAACATCGCCAGTGTGTCTATCTAATGATGTAAATTGTACAAACACGCTCCGGTTTGTGTACATACATATGCTGTTTCGGCAACGCAATCACTCGAAAGCGTTACTCTATGTGCCCTCCTCTCCCTTGAGCTTGTGTCGAATTAATAATGCATTGCTCATTTGGTCATAAATGTTGCAACGGCTTATTTTGTGGAGAGCATTTCGATGCCGAGGGTAGCGCATAGATTCTCAAACGTGGCAGATTCTTCATTTCATTCTAGAAACAGTTTTTTTCTGTACACGAGTATTTTTCAGTTCAGGGTTTTCATAGTTGCAAAGGAATTTGAAAAAGCTTTACAATTTTCAAATTGGAAAATCAAAAGTAAGATATTTAGAGTTTTTTTTTACTGTGTTAACATAAAACAATAATTGGAATTTGATTTTTTTTTTCACAAAGTATATTTGGAAATCGTCGAGTTAGGATGACCCTGCAATGACCGTTCATTCGGAGGGTTAACTAACTAATGGTCCAATTCGGTTAATTTGCTCTCCCGCAACATTCTGGACGCAATGATCAGATCGAACAATGCGTAGAGGGAAAAAAATCCACTTTTCTGTTAAATAAATCGTCGCTTTAATTAGATTCGTCGACGAATTCGAGAATTTACTCTTGTGAAATGCAGAAAACTACTTCGGCAACCGTACGCTCACAACGCAATATATCCTCGTCGAAGGGAATCCCTTTTCATTTCGAAAGGGTCAAGCAGTTATGACCATAATCGAATCATTGATCTCGAGTAATCGTTTTGATGTGCTCCGTTGATTGAAGTCGACCGCAACTCTCAATTTATCGAACGATGACAACTTAATCGTGTTGAGTGATGTATGCTCGCGTGAACTCCATCGCATTGCGTTCCGAATCGAAATCATCGTTTTTATTTAACGTCTTCCCTATTTATATCGACTGATTTTTACGACCAACGAGTCGTTATTTCGATCGATCAGATCGTTGATTCGTATTTGAGGAAATCCTCTGGTTTTGTAGCGAGAAACTTGTTTTTTTTTCGTAACGGTTTAGCATTCGATGGGCAACCATTATAATAAAACGAAAAAATATCGCGTTCCGCTTAATTAAATTACCAAATTAGGCAGTAGTTTATGTCTAGTTCGAAACATTCGCTTTATTAACTGCCTATTTTTTTTACATATCGGTCAATTTTCGCTCAATTAGAGATTACGAAGCGAATCAAAATAAAATATCAAACAAATTCAAGCATATTCACATAACTTGTTCACTCGTTAACATACGAATGCAATCCTCGCTGCGACATACAAAGTACTCACATTCAGATGTAAAGTGGTCACAATTTAGTTCCCATCGTCCCTCACCGAGACGGTGCCATGTAATTCCTCGCCACAGCATCCCCGCTGATTTGTTTGTTTGTCGGATGTAACGAATAAATATGCGGGATGCATCAAAGGGCCACAACTCCATCTTCCACATGGACCGTTCACCATTTACCATCATGCGGCCAATCCATCGTCTCCAGTCGTTCATCCCTTCTCTCCCTCATCTGCTTGTGTATTTATATGCTTTGGTCCTTCATCTATGTGTACATTCGATGGTTTAGTATGCGCAATAAAGCTCGAAAGTAAACATTGTACAAATTGGTCGCAGCGCTTTGACAAATTGATCAAATAAACGCGTTCGCGATAAACGATTCGAATTGGCTTAGTTGATAGTTTGGTCTCGTTTTTTTTTTTAATGTGAAATCATCAAATTTTAAATAATTATTGTTGGAGGTTATTTTAATTTATTTAAAAGCACTTTCAACTGTTTTTTTGTTAATAAATAATTTAATTAGTTTCGAACATTTGAAAATGCACTTGAATTTAATAGCCTGAGAGTAAACGAAATTGCATCTGTCAACTCAAATGTGAATGGTATGAGTCACCCAATCCAGTGCAATAAACTCGATTAAGAAGAGCTAAAGCAGCAATAACGAAACTGTAATCCGAACATTACTTCCCTTCAAAGATCGAACGGAAGGGTCTTATCGAAGTCTCGAATTTTCGCTCCTATCGAACTTTCGAGATTGGTTCTAAAACGCGACCGAACTAAGTTACTGGGGCTCCGAATTGTCGTTTAATTCGATTTAGGATTCGAGCTTTCGGGGATGAAAAAAGTCGTCATACGTCCACCTAAACCCTCGGGACGGACGTTTTGAATAGGGTACCCTCGTATCATCGAGTGCGTGTTTTATTCTTCGCGATTATCAAAGGGAAATGACGTGTGCTAGGGATAGGTCTAACCGAGTGCCACTCGAGGAACGAAAGGAATTTTTCGGTGCGAATTTTACCTATACGTTTTTTTTGACGACCTCATACTTATGTAGGCATCTGCGATTATCCTTCATTATGTAAATTCGAATACATATTTCGGAGCTGTCGATAAAATATACGGTTTATTTTTTATTAGGAAGAAAAGCGCTCATGAAATTTACGCTTGTTGTGTCCCGCTGAGCGATTCGATATATCACCATCTAATTAAAGCTGTATATCATATTTTTATTTGTACAATGAGAATATATATTTTTGATGTGCTTGCCTTATGAACTTTGATATTTGTGATTGATCGAGAAATTATACTCGTTTAAATACGTGTTGGGTTTCGCGTTGGGACAGACGGACTTTTGACTCAATTCGAGTCTTGTTAATTCATTTGTGTGTTTCCTATCTATTGCGATTAATTATTTTTAATGGGCTTAATAACACTCTCGTCATTTCGGTGACATTGTAAATATTAACGAGTGTATCTCGTGAATGAAAATATCGTTTGCATAATGCATTCATGTGCTGATGATATCAATTCTTCACTATTTTTTTAATACAAAAAATTAAAGACGATTTCGTTTATTCAAAGAATTTTTTTAGTAATTGTAATAGACCTTTAAAATTGGTTTATCAACGCAATTAAAAACGTCATCCGGTCCATTAACTCGCTTGAATATTCTAAGAACGCTGCATTTTATTCTCTGTTAGTTATGCTTGTATTCGATTATGCTTCGATTAGGTAAAAAACAAACATTTATCAATTCGATACTTTGAATAATGCATTTCCGAATAACCGTTATTTATACAATGCGGAATCGTGAAGCGTGCGATTTTCCCTTGCGTTCACTTTGAATCTTGGTATATTTTCTGACCTTACCCAACCTTGTAGTAAACCTGTCCATGTTAAAGTTCATCTCGACGTGGCCTCATCTCTGGCATTTCATCTCTCGGGCAATCGTGAGAACGGAACACTCACTCGAATATAAAATTTGATTAGAATATTTCTGCGGATGGCCAAATCTCCTTTTCGGAACAAAAAAATTGGGAATCTTTCATTAAATTTCGCTTCGGAAAAGATCAACGCTTTCGAACAAGCCGCAACCGTTGGAGGGTGTTTTACACCAAAAAAATGACGCGTCGAAGTCAGCCTTTTTTGTCTTCTAAGCCTCGTGTGTTCACTGCATATAGATAACATTGTTCGATATATTTGACCTTTATAATGGAAGAATGGCAGTTTGGATCCTTTTGTTCGCTGTTCAGAATTGATGGTTGATGCCGCCGATAACTCCCATTCAAATTTGGTATCCATCTTCGTATCACATATCGAATCTGCATTTTTCAAAGATTGTTTAAAAAAATATATAAATTGAACAGGAGAAAGCTTAAAGTTGAAAGGTTAGCCGAATAACTGACGACGTATGTTCGCTTCGAGAATAGACGGAAACTTTTGCTAGCGACTTCGATAATACTCACTCTTGGCGCATGTACAAAATACATACGTAGCAGTTTGTTTTGAAAGCAATTTTCCCGACAACGTTTGAGAAGGTTACATAACGTTATTAAAAGATAGGATTCCTCGATATATATGACGGCAGAAGACTCATCGGTTTCATTACGTTCGAAAAACAAAATGTTCCATCTTCGGTTTCTATTAGATAATGCGTGTGTAGTATTGCAAATAAATCTTTGCGGTTCTTCATTTTGGTCATCTTTTCACAGAAACCGGTCGTGTGTGTTTCACATGTTTTTGATTTATAATTGTGCAAAAAAAAACATGATTTTGGCGGCTTACATTGTGTTGTTCACACCCATTTTTATCATGTTTTCTCTTTCTAATTTGCATAAGTTTTGATTTGTGTAAAGTTTTATCACATTTTACGTAAAACGAATTTTGATCTCTGACCTTAGCAAGGGTAGAATTTTATTTATTTCTTTTGTAAGTCATAGAAGAGTCGATTTACAAGGAGAGCTTTTTTCCTTCTCCGGACGAGTGTGGCTTGTCGTTATCTAAAAGTATGATCTCGTGGGTTCTTCTATTAAGACGTTTCACTTCTCTACATGTTATAAATATTGTTCACACCATCATTGTCGTGATACTGGCCGAAAATGTTGTAATTTGTAGTTATAAAATAAACTATTTTTATGTTTTGAATTTCAATTTTTAACTATAATATTTGAATACGATTTCTGCGTATACGAAGTAAATAATAGTACCGAAATTTAGGTTTACTGTAAGCGTATCGAATCCTTTTGAGGATTATCGTAAGTCACAAGAAACGATATTAATTACAGGAATTGTCAGTACTCGGATCGTTCCTCCATAGTCAGTGGGAAGGTGTTTATTGAGCTCGTGGCACATTTATGGATACAGGTGTTCCTCTGCTTTCCTACGCTTCTAATGAAATATTATTAAAGTCGTATAACGATAAATAAACGACCGCGAAGACGATAGCTTACGTTATTTATCGACGGGTCCGGTTCCAAATTAACTTTCACCGGATAATGAAAAAAGAAGTTATGGATTTTTTTTGACGAAAACGTCAAAATGTGCTCGTCTCTTCGCGCTACTCGTTACGGTTAACGATCCAAGATCGTTTTTCGTCCTCGTCGGTTACATCAATCAAAGTTGTCAATTATGATTCTGTTCTGTGAGATTTTCTTATAAAATAAATACCTAACTGTAGTTGTACTTTTTTTTATCGTTAAAGCAATCGATTATTAAGCGCTTATTTCTTGTTCGTTTCAAACGAGAATGACTCTGTAGATTTTATAGAATGATTTTCGAATTCACTAAAAGCTGGAATAATGCGAATCTAATGGTTCAAATGCCAATAGGTAATGTTTTCAATTGACATGCTTAATTTTTTAATGCGTATAATATTGATTTTGAGCCGGCATTCAAAAAAATTTTCGGTCCCGTATTTTTCTCACAATCAATATTCATTTTCAACATCTAATATTTTGACACTGCTCCTCTAAAGCCGTTTCGATGAGCACGGAATGTGTTCCTTCGTTACACGCACTTTCATAAGATCCTTTTGTGACGTTCTAATCTACTCGTCCATCCTTCTAAAAAGTTGAGATATAATAAAAATACAGACACTATCTGACAAGTTTAGTACCGCACTCAAAGTCCCCATAACATAACACTCCTCAGAAGAGAGAAAGATGCGGCTGATTAACACGTCAACACATACACACGTTTCCGTTTTATGACATCGTAAATAATTCCCGCCAAAAGGACACAATTCCTCCTCCTCTCTGTCTAGTTTCAACCCTTAACTATGGTCGGACACAACTCGGCGAGGCTTTCGTTCCTTTTGATGATGCACCGATAATGCCGCGTTTCGGCAATTAAACACGTTCGCATTCACACGAAAGCCGGCCCAGGTTGGTACCTTCTTTGGATGTTCTTATTGACAAAAAGGTCCCTTTTTTTCGACCCCGGTCGATACTTCACGGACGTTACCGTCCTCACTTGGTAGTTTCTAAAAAGTATGAAGAACGTGACACTATTATTGTTGGCGGCAGGTTCCTAACGAAAAATTCCTCAATAAAAAGGTCAACGATTTCGTGGCGTGGAAACGTACGACGCTTTTGCTTTTCATTTTTTCCCCAGTTAATTTCCATTCAATTTCGTATAAAGTTTAATTTATTCCGTCGCATCTAATAAATATGAAAATTTCTATGCGCGGCACTTAAGGGTTTATAAATTCTATCGGCGGTCCCATTGAGAGCGACAGTTTTAATATCGCCTCAACTTTCTGAACTTATATAGTTCTTTATAAGTTACTATGATTAGGCAATCATCATTAAAGCTCGATTTTATTTACGTTCGATTTCGAAAAGGAAAAAAATATCAATTCATCGGACATATTTTCAAATTGATTAATTATAAAATTTTATATTGCATAATGTAATGTTATTGTAGAATCTCGAGTTCGATTTTATACAATAACGTTTTCAATTAAATGGCGAATTCAATTCGGTTTAATGACAGTCATTGAAAATGCCGTCAAGTAAATCACGTTCTCTTACGTGCCGATGTAATTTTGTTTTTTAGCATCGTCTTCGGATTATAGCGCAAACTTCGTATAGCAATTCCGTAGCTTATCCGTAGATATTTTTTGTGTCAAAGCCTGCGTGTCGCCATTATAATTGAAATAAATGGACGATGACGCTAGATCACGTCTCTATTTGTTTGCAAATGAATAATGATTTTGAGTTTTTGTTCGCATACTCGAGTTTGTGAGAGTTTTTTTTCAGCTCATTAATCTGATGTTATTAAATTTTTACTATCCGGGGACGAATCTGGAATATCCCATAATCACATTTTTCTTGAAAAATAAGTCCATGAATATTATGAAAGCCAAAGGTTACGTTGGGTTGAAAAAATTTACCTCAATATCGCCGATGTAATCAGATACCCGAAACATATGAAAAACGATATCGTTATTAAAATCAAATCAAATAACAATCGAAATCAGTCAGTTTCGATTCAGTGACTTTATTGACAAACGGGCTCCACCTGTTTCTAATAAGGCTCTTTTCTTATTTCGTTTCTCCGTTCGTATGATATTATATTATTATTATGTACATATCTACATTTTATTACAAGATCGATAAGGTCTTTCGTTTCGAACTCGTTGTTTTTCCATTATCTTGTCTGTCCTTCGTCTAGGTCGGTTCAATTAATTACTCCGTCTTGCGTTCGATTCAGTACATTCTTTTGTACTTTTCTTTTGAGAAGATCCCAACGCTCGATTGACACAAATTTGTCGAACTCGAGAGCTTTTATTCGGCGACAAGCTACAATACTCAATTGACTAACGACGCGTTTCACAACTCAAACGAGATATTACACATTTATAATATTTTGTATATCGTAATGAATCCTACATTGTTTCAATATTTTTATAAATATGAAATTCTGACTATCGAAATTTTATATGATAGAAAACGTTTCTTACAATTAGTTGTAAGTTAATGTGCGAAGATGTTTGGAAAAAACTTCACAACGGATTTTCCCATATCCATGACGCGACGGATCTTGCGATCCCATCCTAAACATACTATCAATTAATTCCATCCACATCACAACGTACAACATGTAAAATTGATAGCACAAGCACCACGAACATCACGCTCGATACCCAAAACATGAATATTCCGCACATCGTCAGCGTGCATTCGACGAGACGAGAACTTGCGGGTCAGCGTTTCGGAATCGTGACTTCTCTCTTCCCATCGATGGCGATTTATGGCCCCGGATGATTATCATGGCTCATCATGGGGTAATGATGAATCGCTTCATTAAATGCGTTTGCGCGGAATCGCGGTGATTTAGCGTCGCGATATCGGAGATGGTGTCTTCGCGTTTTTCCGCGGTTATGGCGCCCAACTAGTGTCGTATTTGTTTTGATTTATCGGCTGTTTGCTATGCGAATTTGCGGTCGTCGATCATTCGGTGTTTTAATAATGACGTCCGTCACGGCTTTCGCTCGGGTGGGTTTTTTTAATTGTTCAATTAATGTAATTGAAATCGTGACCGCTTGCTGTTCGGCGTTCGGTTTTAACAAGTTTGTTACGTGGTAATAGTCGGATTGATATATTCATTGATTTTTTTTTCACGTGTACGCAAAATAATCATCTCTCTTATTTTTTGTGTGGTTTGAATTTCGACGGTCGTTGGATGTTTGATTGTGATGAGCTCTCTTTATTTGTTTACTAATAAAATGTAGTTTATGGTAGTTTGAAATCGCGATTTTACGACTTCAAGTCGTTTATCTAATTGAGTTTATTGCCTTTTTTACTTTTGAATGAGGTACATTTGATGATTTTTTTGGTTATTAAACTGGCATATTATTTCGTGAATAAACTTTATTAGATGCAGGCCCGGCTCAAGGGAGAGACGAGGTTTGGCGTCGCCCGAGAACATCAAAGGCACCCAAATATTTTCTGCCATAAAGGCGCATCAATTATTTTAGCACCGAAGGTGTTTTGAACATAACCGAACAAACAACACGTAATAGTTGAATTGAGACGAATTTTCACATGATTGTTAGGACTGAAAATTTTGTAGTAAAATCCTTTGATATTGTTTTCAACAAAAATTAATTATAAAATATATAACTTCTTTCCGCGACAGTGCCAGATTGAAAACCCAAAATAATTGTAAAATTATAATTTTTTTTTTAAAATATGTTGTTTTAAACCGAAAAAAAAACGATAAACTGTTGGAAAAACTTTGTCTGAGGACGCCAAAATTCTAGAACCGGCTCTGATTAAATGCATTATTATACGCAGTCAGTTTTAACGACCGAATTAAAATAATATTTATAAAATAAACGATATTAAACATACGGGTCTTGATATTGAACGTTTCATTGTAACATGATTCCGTTATGTTTCCAAGATTAACGAGCTCCCTTTGAGCAGGTAACACATGTTTCTCGTTAAAAATATTCAAATTCTAACGCTCGTGTCTCAAATACACTCTTTTGACGAAAATAGAAGTTCACGGGGTTGAAAGACAAATGTTGGCAGACTTTGAAATAATGCTCATCCACCCTCGCATACCCAACACATTAGAAAGCTTAGTGCGTGCTCCTTCCAACTGTTGTCTATCGACAATCCCGCTTTAAATAACACATCACGCGTTCGATCACGTATGAGCGATACATCTTCCATTTTACCATATGGAGAGGCTAAAAAAAGTACGGTGATATATCGAACTATCGTTTATTTATATATAGGAATGTAGAACGCGTCAGTCTAGCTTTATTCGATTATTATTAATTTCGATAATTTACATAAGGATCTGGGTCGTTCGGAACGTTTAACGCGTTCCGGTCCTCTCCCAATAAATATTCTCAAATTAGATATGAAACCCGACTTTTCTTTTATGACCAAATTTATGCTTTTTACCCTTTACTTGCCCGCACGATAAGGGGTACGCCTACGCTTATTTTATTAGTTAAATTATTTTTTAATAATTTTAGTAGTCGTTAGGAAATAATAATACGTTTATCTTTCTATTCCTCTTAAATGTTGCTTTTAAAATTTTTGATCTGATTGTATTAAAAAAAATTAATAAAATTTTAATATGATTTTATTTTGTTTCAGGTAAGCGTGATTTTTTTTAAAATCCAATTATAGAAGTCTATTGTAAGTACTTAGATTAGTTGACATCTCAATACGTGGAAGATTATCGACATATACCTACTACGTACCAAATTTAACATCGGCCTCATTGAGATAATCTTCATACGTTATTGGAGTTTCGTGGGAACGCTGAAATTTCTTCTAAACACAAAATTGTACTTCCCGTGCAGCGATTATTATGAGTTATGGGGATAGATCGAAACAATACAAGAGCCGCTTTAGCTCTTCCATTTTCGGTAGTAGAGCATAATGACTTCGCTCCTTCGTTTTCAGCATTACGAGATTTGTTTAATTAACTTCAACGAGTTACTAGGCCACGACGTATTATTTTTTCAACCCGGACAACTCGGCAATCATCTCGTTGTGCTTTCAACGTACGGAAACCAATTTATCTAGCGTCGCGTTCACACGTCCAAAATCCGAGTGCGTATATTATACGTACCCGCCCGCGTAATTTCTATCATTTTTACAAGTGCCAGTAGAACAAATTGTCCAAATGCTACCTTTCAACGGAACGCCAAGGATGACTCGTCCGGAGTACCTTCTCCGAGTACGTAGTTGTGTAATCGGACCGGAGAAGTCGGCTCGTCGGGTTCTCTCTTTTCTTTTTTTGTATTTATTTATTTTTTTCTGTGTTCTTCGGTCCGTTAACGGTCTTCTAACTCGATGGAAGTTCTCGCGGTAATACGAATCCGGCGATTCCGTTCAAAATTGTTTTTATCTTTCGCGTCGTTTAAAACCCGGCTTTTGTTTGGCGCGAATCTGCTTCGAAACACGCGTAAAAATCTACGACGACGATATTTCGATCCGTTACACCAGCGCTTTTAAATTGCTTCTAAAGTGTACAATTTTAAATTGAAGCAATATAAATATCGTCGAATATTTATAAACCTGAATAATTTATTAAATTATTTTATTCAACAACTGCGATCTAATTAGTACGGACGCTGTAAAACGAATTTTAAATTATTTTGAGATAATATAATTTATCTATACTTTCATGGAAATGCCACTGTTTGTTCGACCTTTGAGAAACGCCGCATTACGCGAGATTCGCCACGAATAATTTATAATTTTGTTCGTATCTTTTTCGTTAAAGATATCTCGTTTTTTGTCTTTCCGATTTGTTTCAGCGGCTCTTTTGTTTAGAGAGGTTCAAATATGAAATCCGTAGCATGTAAATCGCCTTTAATTAAAACGAAACCTTTTCTGAAAGGATTCGAGATACGTTTTCCATACGCGTTGTTAAAGTGTTTCGAGACGGGCGCGCTCTAATATTCAATTTCCATTGTACACAATCGCGTACTGTATGCATGAAATCGAAAGTCAAAAAACGGATCTCATAATGCGATTGTTCTAGATTCGGGTCGCATCTAACATTCACACATTTGTTACTAAATGAATAGTGTTTTTTATATAGTCGGAGTTGTCTAGTTCACGAAAACCCTTCATTGTTAAATGATTAATGTGTTGCATCTAGGTCCTAATGTATTGTTTTAATTTATACCGCTTTGAAGGTAATTAATGACGTTGAATTAGACCTTAGATTAGGAATTAATTTATGATTTTCAATATGGTTGTATAATATAATTCGAGCCGCTCGAAAGTTCTATGTAATTTTAAATTTGAAATGCGTGCACAGGGAATAATTTTAGTTAATTTATATATGTTTGTGAACGTTCTTCACTAAAAACCTTTCTATATTATTTAGGGAGTCTTTTATAAAAAAATAGTGAATCAAAGGATTTGTTCAATTGTTCAGTACGCTATTTATTATCGTTTCCGAAACGTTAATGTTCAGATCAGCTCTGAAACGACCGCCCATACAACCGAATAGTCCTTTTTGCAATGCAAGTACCGTTTCCATGCGCATTCACGAGGACACGTAACGATCTCACATAATGTCCTTTCTCCGTTCACAATCTACAAAGTCTACACGGAGTTTATCTGAATCGAAAGTCGGTCGTTTTTCGAAAATAGCGAACTCCACCATTTGCGCATCGGATGCACGTACACCCAGCTCACTATCATTCGCGTGTGAGCTCTCTGACCCACATTCCTCGACATTCAAACCGTGGATTCGTGACCGATCCTCTGGTTCTACACGGTAATTTATGGTGTGATGCAACCGCACGAAGACGAGTCCTCCGAGGCTCTGGTGGAATGGCGTTGAGAGGCATTGTTACCGTCGAAAATAAATACGACGACCTTTTGCTAAGAAAAGGTGGCGTCCGCAACGGCACATAGAATCGACGAGGTATCAATTTAACACCACTTATCGGTAAACCCCTAGAAAAAAATGGTGGAGCGTAAAACGCGGTATGTATGATTCAATTATCCTTTACGGTCTGTGCTGGGGTTTTTTCACGCGGTGAGGTTGCACAAAATGTAAACGAGCGGACGCCGGTTACGATGCGTATGATTATTTTTTTGTGTTCGGTATAAAAAATTTAGATAACATCTAATTTCAAATTAATATATTTTTCAATTAAGTTGTTAAATTATTTATATAGTTCGATATTTATCGAACGAATTACATTTTCAGAAACTCCTATTGATATTAAATCTGAACTTTTAGCATTAAGCCTTTCAAGTAAATTTGAATCGCGCGTCTTTGAACGTGTATATAGTTTCGTTGGTTTCTTTCAATTCCACATTTGGGTTCGAAAACATGAAATAGATACATTTTATGCGATGCGATAAATCATTTAGTCAAATTAAATTTTGCGAAGGCTTTTGATAGGGTCCCAAAGAAGAGCCCAGTCACCGTCGAAAGCGAGCCTCTCCCTTTCAAGTTCTTCCTATGTGTTATATACGCACATTTACGTATATAATGCGATGAGGTTTGGAGCTTTACACATTCACGTGCATGCTTCTGCTATCATTATATTCATGAGGATCATACTTCAAAGGAACAAAGCCTTTTTATTCCTCTTGTACCTGTGTGTACGTTTCTAAATGTTGAATGTGAGCGGCTCGCGCGCGCGCACATAACACTCGTATCGTAGAACGGACATCTGTGATTTCTTTGAAGTTTCCATCCGAATGTAACTTTAATTTTTAAACATCTGACACGATGAAATGTCTCTCTATGCAACGTTTGTTTTCCATCTTTTTACAAGACTATATTTTATAACAACACGTCTGGACTCCGAGTCTCGTTTATCACAGCAATCGCGTGCAGGTATGAGAAAAGATTCATCTAACGATGTATACTTGTGATAGTAACAATAGATTGATGATGGCCCGATTTCCACGATAATTTCATCTTACGATTGTGTTGAATTGGAAGGGCTTAAAAAGCTTACGTTTTTATATATTTTCGACATGTTTAAACCATATGCCCAGATTTGCTCTGAATTCTTCGAAGTCTATTAATGGAGAACCTAGACGTGTTTTTAGTCTGGTTTATTTAACGATTTCGAGACGTATACGGTTTCCAAAGCATATCAGTTTTAGTTTTCACTAAATCCATATATTAACGTATTCATGCAGACCATCTCCAGAGAATATTCGTTTTCGATCACTTTTTAATGGGTAAATTCATGATTAAGGTTGGCAGCTATTCCATAAATAAACGTACACTATGCGCAAATAAAGTTTTACGTAATTGTAATATGTACAACTTTTCGGCATGGGAATAAGTTTATTACGTTATTAATTAAATAATACCATAACAACAGTTTTGTATTACGAACCGTCAAACGATAATTTTGAATTTCAATTGTTCGTTGCAAATTAATATAATTTATTATAACAGTTCACGCACGATGTAAATTTAAAAGCACTTCAGAAACGAGCGCTCACTGTCTGATGAAGCTATTATACAACTCATTAAATATTTATTCCTAGTCTTGGACGAAATTTGTGGACGATGTTCTCGACCTGAGTTTGTCATGCTAATGAAGCAGCATTTGTAGTAAGCATAAATAATAGATGCGTGTGTGTCCGCGACTATCGTTTTCAACGAAGTTTCGACTTTTGTCTCGCGAGACGAATGGACCGTGAAATTTAATACGTGAGTCCATGGGAAGATGATACATTGGACGGGACCTCTGCTTATGAAGCCTTCCAGTCCCATGGAAGTACATTTTAATATACCCTTTCTGACCATATGTGTGCTGTGAGTTTATTTTATTTACGGTCTGGTTTATGACTCTTTTTTTTCTACCGACTGTTATTTCTCGAGATGACGGCTTAATTACACGAAAAGTGACGTTTAAAACTATTTCAATTAACTGTCGCCACGACGGAACAGTTATCTTGTCACTTGCATATGACAGACCGTGAAACTTTCATACGCTTTCATGCGAGAATTCATATCAGTTCAACTGTTACGTGTTAGTTGTTCGGTTATGTGTTTTGAGTAAGAGAATCACGAAGGGACGTATAACAGTTCCAACATTTACTTTTGAAGAACGGTTATATTTTGAAATCGAACGAGCCCTTTTGTTATTTTGAAAACCCTTGTAATATAATATAAAGGCTTGATATTTCCAGTCTTCACTCCATCACATATCTGGCGCGTTACGAATGCGCCGATTGTGCCGACAATGATGTAAATTTTTACACAAAACGTTTTTCTGAACGGCTGATTCGTACGAGTTGTCAAACACAAATGTTCATAAGTTTCGTAAGCGTTTTGTAGCGCGTTTTTCCCACCGCCATTGTGCCGAACCGTATTGAATTGCCGAGCAATTGTCCACGCGGAAAAGCGCTTTCGAGTTTCAAGTCCAGAGAATTAACGACAATTAAACGAAACGGAAGGAAGCCCGAATGGTCGCGGTAAAATTTTGCCATAGTTCACATTTAAATGTCGTAACGAGGTCGATCCGCGGTCGCATAATCGCAGAATCGCTATCGGCATGCGTTAATTTGACCCGCGTACGTTTTCCGGCGAAATTTATTAGTATTGCGAAAACATCGCTGATATCTGTGCGTTTTTTTAGGCGAAATTAATTTGAGAAATATAAACCGATAAGGCGCTAACGAGTGGACGGAGTTGTCTTAACGAGTTGCGTGCTAAGCGTTAATAACATTTAGCTTAGCGCCCGGTTTGCCCTTATCGGAGATTAACACAGTTTTTACATACGAATTTCGTGTTAAATTCGTATAAAAATACGCGATAAACGAGTCTAGTACGAGGATGTGTATTTTAGATACATTAATTTCGAATGCGATATGGTCGCAGTCAGAAAATTTCTCACGATACGGCCGTTCTCTGTTCGTTTTCTGAGACTATTAGTACCTTTCGGGTACTTTGGGTAAAACGTGCCCTTCTAGTTGCATAATTTTTGTAGAGAAAGGTTGATGTTATTTTAATTCCGCTCATTTTGCAATGTAACGTTTCGTTGGATGGATTCGTGAAATGTTCATCCGTACATTTGTATAGGCGGCGATGCGTTAAATTCGTAAATGTTGATTTGTTTGAAAAAATTGCGAGTATCTATCTGTTGTTGTTTTTTCCTACATTACTCAATTCGTATGTTGAAAATTTCGTTTACAAATAGTTAACATATTTATTCTGCTGATGTGTATCACAGAATCCTAATTAGTAGTATAGATTTAATCTATGCTGTGTTCTTTTTCAGAAATGCGATATTATTATTTTTCTTTACGATAGTATAAAATTAACTGGTTAATTGCAACGTGTCACTATATTGCCATATATTTTAATTAAAAGTTATCGCGTTGCCTTTCCCCATTTTCTACAGTGTACTCATACAGAATTGGTGTACTCTGTGCGTGTGTGATATAATATTTCATACGCATAATAGGCGTATTTATTATTGCTATAATTTGTCGTATATTTTAAGCTCGGTATCCGTATTGTGATCTATTGTGAGTCATATTTTAATTTGCGGGGAAAATTTCGCCCGAGTTTGCCATATCACAATATTGTACGTGCATACCGTTGTACGCATAAATCGCAATATCCTCGACACGGATTCTTCATGTATTTTTGTATAAAAAGCGAAAAAAAAAACATAGTCCGTATGAAAAGAAACGATCCTTTGGGAGGATTCGTAGCCATTGAGAAAATGAGAAAATCCCTATGAGAATACTGCCATATGTAGATTCTCCTCTTGAACCTTTCCGACAATTGCGAACTAGTGTAGTGTGTGTGTGTACGTTTTCAATTTTCACTGCGATTTTTTTTCGCCGTTTGCGTTCTTGTAACGATAAATCAACAAAGGCTTTAGCTTTATTTTATTATTATTTAATGGAATAAAGTCGAAAATATAAAAGTTTTTGACGCTGGTATGTGATAATCCAACTTTTGTATGTGAGAGTTAAATGTATTACAATTTTATTACAGTGTGTACGCCTAATTGAATATAGCTTCGAGTGTTAATCTCATTTGATACGGCTTAACTATTGTGAACCAAATGAGATGTTCGCGTGAAATTGATCAAATTTGAATACGAACACGCACCTAACGCGCATTAATGCGATAAGAGTGATAAATTAAAACGTTCAGAATACAAAGGGCGAAGCCTTACACACCTCTCGCATATCTTACGCACTAAATGACTAAAGCTTGCGTACGTTTCTATTTTGTGAATTTTCCGTAAATTTCTTCAGTGAACATTGAATTTGAATATACTTTTAATTCGTTTTAACACATAATTCATTCATGCGTTGTAGCGTCATTTCGTCGCATATTTCAAAGGTACTCTGTACATCTTGATTATGAATTCGTAACGCATGTCTGAAGGACTCAGCCCTACGGGGAGGGGCTCGTTCCCTCTAATGATCCTCTCGACAGCCTCACGGTACACTACCACGAGTTTTCAATGATGACCGAGCCCATCTCATCTCAGTCAATGTACTGAACAATCCGCCCACGAAAATCATTAAAGATATTATAATATTCCTTTGAACGCGTCCGACATACTTTGTTCGAGCTACCGCGGTCATATCCCTCAAATTTATGTCTTATTTTAAAAATTATTCGAATATTTTGAATGTCCAATTGTGCACATTTCATACAATATTTAACTTTTGAAAAATTACTTAATTAGTATGCATCATTCAAAAATTTACATCTAGCCGCCATAGTCACGCTCCGTTTTCGCAACAAAGGGCACAATTATCACCGTTTTAGCAACTTTTTTTCGAGGGATACAAAAACCGCGAATGAGGTGCAGCATGGCCGTTAATTTGCACGATAATTTTTAAGTGGTCGAGGCTTCGAGCGGTGGCGTAACGTGTAAGTAATGCGATTATGCAAATGTTCGGGCGCACGTGTAATCCGCCGCGGTGTTGTTTTCGAGCGATTATCGCCTCGTTTCCATCTTTTGCGAATTAAATTGTTGGGCTTTGCGAATCTGACGGTACTCTGTGGTCTGTTTTCGGAGGTTTTGCGCACCATTGTTTGGAAAGGATTGTGAAGGAATTGCGTTTCCGTGTTGCGCAGGTTATGATAGTTTTGTTTATTTGTTGGATAGTTTGCGCTTGAGTTTAATCGGTCAATAATATGAGAGTTATTATATTTAAACGATTTTTTAAATTATAATTTTGTTAATAAAACGTGTTAGTATAATATTTTTTTTAATAGAAAAACCTTTATATACTTTTATGCATATGAAAATTAGAAATTTAACGATGGATTAAAAAAAATCTAAAGAAATTTAACGAATTCGTGAGTATTTTATGTTAGGAAAATGGCATTTGAGTACCGAAAGTATTAATAGCACAATAAACGCGTTCTTCTTTTATATTCACAGACCTCCCATACTCGTCTGTATATTAGAATCGAATTAACGTTAACCGACGCGCATAGGTGCATTGTAAACATCGACAACCAGACGTTAACTCAGATTTTTTTTGAACTCACAGTAAACAGTATCCGTGTTAACGAACTGTACCGTTCACACGCACAAAATAAATTGAAATTTTATTTCAAAAAGTAAACTGCACGTTTTTCTAACGGCGGGATGTCAAAAGCAGACAAAAGGAATTGATGCAACGAGTGCACCCAACCGGATGCGGACCAAATGGGCGCGGTCACTCGACTCGTCGAAAAATATGCGAAACATATGTTTCAACAGGTCGTCGTGGATTTCTAGAATCTATGTTGAAAAAGTGTCTTTATTGCTGTGAAGTCTATCGGTTTTGGGACGTATGGTACCACCTGTCGGTTTCAAAATGAATGATATTTGAATAAATTACTGTTCGGAAGTTTTTGATGTATAAAAGTGCAAAAATATTCAACTTCTCTTTCAAAATATTAACACGCTTTCATTATGTAGCCATTGAAAGTTTATTTTAATCACAACATATTTCAGTCAACTTCGCATACCTCGAGTGCAGGGATGCAAAGCATTTTGGCGTCGATGCGCCATGTTTATTAAACAATTAACTCTCTTAAGGGTCAGGTCATCGAACTGGACCGCTAATGACGACGTGCACAGTTTAGTGACAATGTGAGGCCGTGATGAGCGTTTACAGCAATTAGCTGGGATGGGCGGTCGCCCCATAACCGTCTTCTGTGTTCTTAATCAGAAGACAACGAGCCCCCGCTGACGGTTGGTTACTTCTTGCTCCTTCGAAAAGCTGATTATATTATTATATTTTGCTTTGCGATAAATTTCGTAATTCTTTCGCTCCAAATGTCGTTAGTTAGTTCGTAAATGTGTTGCCTTTGTCTATTTGGTGGCGTTTTTTCTGGTGAATTGTATTTTTTTTAATACTGAAATTTGGGAATGGCTTAAGAATGTACTTTGTTTTGGTAGTTAAAAGCAATGTCTTTAAAATTTTGATTTTAGGTAAGCAAAATTAATACTAAAATTATAGTCACAATTTAAATAATCGTTCATTCTTTGACAGCGCAACGTTCTCAATGATATTTTTTTATTGAAGCGAATTTTTTTAGAATCATCGAGGGTGTTCTTGAAGACGTTGCATGCGGGCTTCATTATACAAAAGGGTTCAACGCGACACTGTTAACCTTTTGAGTGTCATTACCGAGTTGAGCAATTCTCGAGTTGCAAACTGTCGCAGAGGGAGCGAGTGAACGCTAATATTTCACTAATTAAACCTAACTTGCATCTTCCCCAAGTATTATTCTCTGGATGAATTCAATTATAAATATGCTTTTGTACAAACTATAGATGCGACAATCCATCGAATGCTTTTTTTCTATGATTATAAGTCGTTCGTGCGTGATGGCGAAAAGGGTACGCATTACATATCCGGCGAATGTCAATCGGTCCACATCGTTTGTTTTTTCAACATCCGCTTATTTCACGTCTCTTTTCCGTCATGTAAGCTCTCTATGCTTTTCCCTCTCACACTAGATGTACATACATACAATTGAACACGTGTATTATACGCGTACAGGGGGTGACCGAAATAATCGACCCGAGCGCGGAATGTACCCGTTTATTTGCGCGCTCTGGAAACAAAATAAAGGATTGTTTCCCCAGAGACGGCACTGTGTTATTTTCGGTACGACGGGCTTGAAGGGTCTGTTTCTTGACTTATTTGAAGTCGAGACGAGACGAGAAATCTCGAAAATAGGTGTGCGGATGTCGAGGAGTGTCGCGCCACTTGAATTAGTCATTGCTATTCATATCTAACTTTCATATTGTTCCTCGGGCATATACTATGCACATATTATATTTTTATTATATTATTTTCAAATATGTATTATATAATATATGTAAGTTTAAATACACTTTAAGAGAAAAAATGCTATGTTTGAAAGAAACAAAGATGTAGAAGATGCAGCGTTGTTTTGTCGAAAGCAATATGTTTTTGAAAACCGAAAGAAAAATAAAATACGTGTCTTGTTTCATCGAGACGTATTGTATAAACTCAAATATTTTGTTCTGTCTTACAATAGAGTAAAGACGATTTGTATTATGTCCAGCAGGGGAAATTGGAAAATTTCTGTCTCGTTCAATAGTTCGTTTTGAGTCCACTGAAACTAATATATGCGCAGATCGATGAATTCTGTCGTATTCGTATTTACATACGTAAATTTTAATATTTCAAATGGAATTTATTGACATTAGTTCGATGGGAACATATGTATATAAAACGATAAACTATTCAATGTTCAATATTTCGCGGTTGACGTTCGTATATAATATGAATGGGAGGTTTTATTGCTTTCTCTATGTAACCGACGTTTTGATATGTGACATTCAATAAACATTTCCTTCTATTGCACGAAAACACATTACCAAAACGATGCGCGAAATATGCGTTTTTACTGAACAAACATAATTTTTATTTTATTTTCATATCGTCAACATAGAAGTACATATTTTATATTTTTATATATGTACATTGAACGAATTTATTCAAAAAGCGTCGTTCCAATAAAATAATATGTTTTCTAGGTAATAGCTTTTCAATAAAATTATTTTTTAAATTTTTCCATTGAATACGATGTTCTTTTCCTATGAAAAAAGTTATTTGCGTCTGAAAAGAAAAGCAATCCTTGCAAATCGAAAAAGTCTCATCGCATATATGTACGCAAGTTAAATATTCTAAATATTATTTTTTTCATCAGCTAACACGTGCATGTAAAAAAGTACGGCGAAAACTTTTACTTTGCAAAACAAAGATGAAAAAAAAAAAACAATAAAAGTTAACCGTCGAAGCACTTCAACAGACGACAGTCCGCTGAATCGGAGGGGCACTTCTGACTATCGCAATAATCGTGAGGTTTCGCACCCCATCCACTAAGTTGACTTTGTCATCGTTAATGATTCTCCCTTCCATTTGATATCGTGGACAGATGTGTATGGATTCGACCCTCCACCCTGAATTTTACGACCCTAAATTCGGGGAGGTCCCGTTTATTGTGCACGCTTCGGTTTCGAGACAGGTGATTTGCCTAGACGTGACGAATTAGTTTATTAAATCTGGATTTGTCGGAGCTTTTGTTAACGGTTTGACGTTTTTAATTTCTCTTTATTGGCGTCGACTCGGTGTATTTTTATTGTGTAAAATTTACGATTGCGATGCAAAGCAAATATATATTTTGTATGAAGTTTAAATGTGCACGAGTTTTATGAGTTGGTTTGAGAAAATAAAAACTTTAATACTAGTTTGATGTAAGATTAGTTCGTTTGTTTCGTGTTGTGGAATGATTAAATATTTAACTGCTAATTATATGCAAAGATCATGAATCACCTTGTTTCACTCGACAGACTGATTAATATGTTGAATTTGGAATATTAATATGTTTTTTATAATGTACTACACATCTAAATATAATAAAACATAAAAATTATTTTAGTTTTCGGTTTTATAAATACTATATTCATCAAAGTTTCAACAAGACTCTCTGGTACATAATTCAGCCATAATTTTTGTGTTATATCAATTATTCTATATTCTCTATTGTCCATATAGTGCACACGAACCCTTTTTGTAATTATCAGCACGCGTACGTGATTTTTCACCCTGTCAACTCGCGAAACCCTTTCTCCATGCGCAAAAGATATAAACTCGTACGCAATAACCAAAAATGAAAAATTACACGGGGACACACCCGTTATATTTTGATCCTGCCGCAATGGAGTATGTGACAGATAAATAAAAACGTGACGAAGGGGTTCACAGAGTTTGTTTTCAGGACCGAAATAACCCTTCGTTCCATAAACAATTCGTCCCTTCGTCTGAATAATGCGTAAACGCGTCTTAAACTTTTCGATCGATTATTTGTCGAAGACTGAAGCTATCAACAAAGTGTTTGGTTTCTGTTTCGTGTTAGTTGTCATCATAAAAAATTGTTCCGATTTAGAAATTACTAAATAATGTTTTCATTGAATTTTTTAAATATGCAATTGGTTGACAGGCGATTCATGGGATTTCTCAGCTATTGAGAGGCATTGCTGCGGTCGCAGATAGTATTAAAAATTGATGCAAAACCGCAACCGCGAATATCAATCGACTTGAATTCGCTTCTGGCCCCAATTAAAATAATAGAAGCTAGATCCGTTTTTGCCGAATGAAAATATACGGTCGTGTTCAAAATCCGATAGTCAGTCCGTCATGTTGGCGCAAGTGACAGCAGGTGCATACGTTTGATTGCATAATTCAAGCATTATGACTATTCGTTCAGTTGGCGCCAGGTTATATTAAATTTTCATATGCAAAAGTATGAATCGGAAGTACTTTCGGGTCTCTCCTTCGGCTAATTTCCATATGTAGCTTTGTTTCATATTCGATTTTACATGGAAATTCTACATTCGTTATATTATTTTATTCGAATCAATAAACTTTTATATTCAAATGTATTGCGATAAATAAACGTACCAAATTCAAATAAAATTCGCAGATAAAAGGAGTTCTTAGAATTCGTTAGTCGCCCGTTGTTTGTTTTGTAAATTTCGCTATCTAATATTCCGCCAACTCAATTCCAATATACGAGGTATGCATTTACCATAATTGATATGTGAAATGCTTTCAGCAGAATTATCTATTTTCGTTTCGGAGAGTTATTATAGATACAAAGCGTGTATTCGGAGGCTTTTGTATCGATTTTGTCATAGTACGAGGTGTGTCGCGAACCGGTACAAATTTGCGTGTCGCTAATGGAACACCGGGAACATTTTGGGAACTTGTACACCGAAAGGTGATTCCCTAATGAACTTGTTTTGACGTTCTATCCGGGAATAATTTATTCCGGCAAGCGAAATCGATCAATTTTCCGCCTTCCATATATAAACGCTTCGTTTTATTCGTGCGTATTCGCGATCGTTTCCTTCGGCTTTCGGCACATCGTAAAACGAAATATATTTTATGAATTCGCATGTTGTATTTCCCCGAAGTTCGAATTCTTTGGATTTTATTCATATAATATTTTCCGATGTGTATCCGATTCGTGTCGCGAATTGTATGCTATGAAACTGTAGAATGAAAATTCGTTTCGCATCGATATACCCGGAAAGATGCGAGAAAACGATATTTTTCAATAAAAGTATTAGATTGAATGCAACATATTATACACAATATTTCATATGAATACAATGTATAAAGTTTATTTTTATTGGATGCAATAGTTTATTTGTTATATATTCGATCGATCAGGTTTATTAATTAAAAAAAAAAATATTTTCGGTGGTCAAATAAAATTTCAGCAAACTAATTATTCAGAGTGGCCATTCATAGTTAATTAGTTTGTCATAATGGATTTACTAAAGCCGTTATTTATGTGCGGCCGCTGCAGCAGCCGGTGCATGGTCTCCTAAGGGATTCGCAGGTTCAGATGAGGGACTAACTTTAATTTCGATTAAATTTTCACACCCCCGGTTGAAAATCCTTTTAATTTTTCATGGGATTGCAGCGGACGTCCCACGAGGATACGCAGTATTCGTTTACTTGCAACTCCGTTTTCGTCGCATTAAATAGTTAATTTTGTTGGTCTTTGATTGACGACCGACGCTGGACGTACAACAGTCGTATGTTTCTCGCACAATGAGAGCAATTAGTGTGTGTGTGTATGATATTTATCAAATATACGAACTGGAGTAGCGTTTCGTTGATGACGAATTAATTTCCCACAATGTGACGGACAACTAACTGTTGTTGGTCGAGTGGATATCGTGTTCGCGTTCACGAGGTCATCGTGTCTATATCGTGTCCGATTTGTCCGAATCGTTATGCTGAATCAATTTTTTTAGATTTTTCAGCAAAAAATTCAATTTCCTAACAATCGAGACCCTTTTGAAATCAATCGAGCGTTTTTTGGACAAGTCGATTGATTTTTTTTGAAACCCCTTGATTGATTTTATCGTTACCATGTTTAATTTGAAAAATAATATAAGTACTTTATTTCGAATTTGAATTATATTAATGTTAATATATATTATATTAAATTTTATGCGAAAATGGTTCATTCGTAATCGTAACAAAATATTATATTATAGAATCTTTCATTTCGTACAATATTTCAATTTATGCTTTTACACTCCATTGATGATAGACCGAATGCTATCAGCAGCAATCTGGAAGCGGTTGAAAAATACAAATTGAATAAAATAATATGGCGCCCGCAAAGAAAGTAAAAGGGCCGCAAAACCGTCGACTTTATACGGTCCAGAAACGGGGGAGGAAAGGGGAGGGGCTGTTTTGGAGCCAAGCCAGATAAAAGTTGGCCATATCCCAAAGGGATGTAGCCGAGCCAGACGTCGAGATATTCTTTTTTTTATCATTATTTAAATCAATGCGATACTTTGCATTACGCTTCCGTGGCCATCGTTTCCCGAACAAATAAAAAATGGCGTAAATAGGCGAAAAGTCAATGACCGCCTCATCAAATGGACACATTACGGAAAATTTGTGCCGAGTGTGCATATTGTGAAAACGATTTTCAGTTTTGTTTGGATTGGATGTTCAGCCTTGATACTGCTTTTTTAATGACTACTTCAATTTTCATAACGCATGGAAAACTCGATTCATTGAATATGAATTTTGAATTACTATAGAGTAATGTTTATGTAGTGACTGTGGTTGATATTTCTCAGCTGAAGAGTCGATGTACTCGTTAACATGAGAAAGTTCTCATTGGTTCCGAACTACATTGTATATCGATTTATCATCAAATCACATATAAAATTGACAATTATTGGAAAAGTGTGTGAAATTTGTTTTATATAAAAAACTTGTCATTATATGAAATCTAATAATAATTGAAAACTTTCTTATTTATTACACGTCAACTTATTTTCATCTTGTGGATGATGAATTGTGATTCAACGCGCGATTTTGTGTATCTCTAAAAATATACAGTACTCTATAATGCTTACCCTCCATATTGTAGTCGAAAAATTTCCGTTGAGTAAAAATCATTATTTTTCGAATCGTTTTAGTGTTAAAGGTTGATACTATATCAATTTAATTTTTGTCTGAATTTGACGCGGATAAAGCGGCTAGGTATTTTCATTTTTATCTGCGCACATACGTTACCGCACTCTCGCATTTACTACATTTCATATGTGTTCGTTATTTTATTCGATTTTTTGATACGGGAAATCTCCGCCCCGACGATGAAAAATGTACGTATCGCTGCCGCGTAATGGTTTCTCGAAATTTGTTTACAGAACGTAATGTATTTTTCTCGACGCGTGTCGCGCAAAAGCGCTGTCAAATTATATAATAAATAATATTTCCAAACTTGCATATATAATAGTACGCATATCGCATAATAAAGTCAACATTGAAATGACACGCTTGTAAATTGTCGAATAAAGTAGTGATTAAATGCAACATTGCGTTTCATTATATCAACAAGGGTATAGTAGATGTCACAATAGTATTGCAATCAATCACTTGTGCTTTGTTAGCAGTGATATGCAAATTCGAGCTATGTTCCATTTCTGCGACAAGAACGTTATCCGTCATCATATTTACGTTCCATTTATCCACTGTTCTAGATAAAAGCTCGCAAAACGGAAGCGCTTTTTGAAACAGCCGGTATACTCTAAATTTTAATCTTTAAGCCCGAGGCGTTTCCTTGTTCTTGCCACCCCTTTCGCTCGCTCCGGGAGTTACATAAATAAATTTTAGAAAACGCAAGATTTCACTTCGCAACATTACGCCCTAAAGTAAGCCGTCTATATAATAGTGTATTTTGTGATGTATTAGTTGAAAACATAAATTCAGAGGTTTCAAACTTAAGAAACGTCTCGAACAATTTTCGATACTTTTTTCATTTATTTTGTAAAGTTTGTTTCTGAAAATGTTATATGCAATTTATTTGGTGTATTCAAAAAATCTAAATCTATAACCGATCAGTTTCCAAATCTTTTCGATCTATTTTCATCTTATTGTTCGACATAATTAATTATTCGACCGCAAGTTTCTTCTTACGTATTACAGATTCATTCGCTTTGTCGAGACAACGTCTAATTTAACAATAACCCGACAAAGAGTCCTTCGGGTCGGACGACGATCAATATCCTCGGTCTGTGTTTAACAGGACAATATCCCGGTGAGTGTAACGAGCCACTTAGGTCGTTTCGTGACGACCGACGAAACGGACCCGACACATTATATTACAACACATCTTTTATATCGGAAGACACGTTACACTCGGCGTTCAGCTGTATTTATTTTGTACATAAGATTCTTGAAAGCCTTCGCTCGAGAGTGACGGCAAGTTTTCCCCGGAAGCCCGTTACGCGTTCTATGGCGCAAATTCTACATCGAAAAATGTTCTATATCGTACAATATATTGCATTATGTTCGTGTAATTTAAAGCGAGTTAGGGGCTGTATTTTCAAACAATAAGTTCGCAATTTATAGTAACACGAGTTTATGAATCGTGAATCGCTTATATTCGGCTACTGTGCAAACTTTTCTATGTGTTCGGGACCGACTTAATGAGAATTCGCGTATTCAAATTTCGCGCTGCGTCTGAAGTTGCTGTCTTGGAAATTTTCTTGCTACTCGGGATATTGGAAACGTCTTTGGATATTTTTGACGACATGTATTGTGAAATATTCATAATTTACTTGGTGACAGAAGTTTGTTTCAGTGAAATCTTTGCATTATTAACGAAATCATATTTAGGACATTTTCACGATGCTCGTTTCATAAATCTTGTATTGTCCATTTTATTATAAATAGATGATGTCTAGAAAAAATTCGAGATTAATGAAATTCATTCACAGTTAAGTTGCGAATAGTACTCATTTCTGTTTTCGTGCATTAACACTACTTCTTGATTGCTAGCTAAAGTTGAAATGCTTTCAAGTCACTTTTTAATAGAGATTCGAGTATGAACGCGTAGCGAAAGGAGCACTTTTCGCTCTTTCTTTTATTTCGAGTCCCTTTGCGAGATTTGCTTTGCCTTTTCGCCGGGCAATTTCGCATTTTTTCCCTGTCGCGTATACTTTCGCGTTCCTTACACTGTCACTTAGCCTTTACGTCTCACCGTAAATATATACGCGAATATAAAAAAAAATCGGCCTGTTTTTGTCGCCGTTTCACAGTCGGAAAGAGCGAATGCCGTTTTTTTTCTCTTCCACCGTCGCTCGGGCAAGGGGAATTTTTAAAAAGACGGGCAATTTGCATTCTGACCGAATTTAAAAACGCGTAAATAAAGTGGGCGTTATCTTTCGGATGAATGTGTGTATTGCGAGCGAGGGAAAAAGACAAAGAGGGTCTGCGCATTGTGGCGGGCGGAAAAGCGCGGAAAATGATGGAGCTTCGTCCCGTTTCGGGTCCGATCTCGAATGTAAATATTTGCAGGGCTTTATTGCCGTCGATCGGATCAGGTTATCCCGGTTTACCCCCGTTTCCACTTTTCATTGTATAAAAGTATCCCGTTTCATTCGGGACGCGATTTGGCGGGTGTGAAATCGAATAGACGTTTTTATTAGGCGTGATTTTCAGTTTTCATATTTTTGCGTAGTCTTTACAACTTTGTAGAATACGCGAGTTTTAATTGAAAACATTTATCAAGAAAGTTTTCATAGATCTTTTATAATACAGTTTTACGTGAAATAGAATAACTAATTAAAAATTATACACTATATTTATTTGCATCATATTATATTATAGTAAAAAAAGCATTTTCATGTACTGAAATTCTATTTAGATATGAAAATTTCTTTACACGAGCACAATTTTTTTTGTATTTCATGCATTACATTTCCATACAGTATCACCCCACTCGAATGGATTTCGATCCTTTATATTTTCTTATTTCTTCGGTATTCGATTAATTTTCCACGTCTACGAGTTATTTTGGACGATTTGTATTCTAGACGCATATTTTAATTTGTTTTTCTCGAAGAGGCCGAAACAAAGTTTTTCGCCGTCGCGCGAAGCCGAAATTGGTTTTCGTGTGTGCGAGAGGCGCATTTTCGTTTAAAACTCCCTTATTTACATAAAATATATTGCTACACGGTCGCCGGTTGCCTTTTCCGTGTTCCTTCGTTTATCAAAACGTTGTATCTTTACGGATAATCCGGTCGAGGCCGCGTTATCCGGAATGGTCAAATGTGTATCGTTGGTGTGTTTTCATGAATGCGATTTCGATATTTTGTACTCTATCACCTGCTTGAATTTAATATGAATTGTTATTTCAGTGCGTGTTGTAAATATGTATTACACAGACGTACAATATGATATATAAAAAAATGACATTTGTATATTGTTTTCGAAACAATACTCTTTGAAATCTTATTAGATACAAATACGTTTTGACTGTATAATATTTTCGTTAATGTCCGAAGCGATAAAAGGTTTATTATCGTCAGCATGCTGAATAATGCACAATCGTTTAAAATGCCACGAACAATAAGCTGACTTAGTATAATTTGGAAACATTATAGTCATAGCGATCCGAGATAAACAACGAGCAAACAATCCTATACAAAACGGAGGCATTGAAAAGGAATCCATGAATAAAATATTAGACAAGTGGAAGTCTTGCTGCGCGTTGATCCCATAACGACTTCGATGTGTTTCATTTTTTCCTGCGTTTTTTATTCGTTTTCGGCTTTTTTCGAGCGCGTCCAACTAACCGTACCTGCATTATGGATAATAATGATTTGTATACGGGAAGTTGGACGTTCTGGAGCGATCGTATCTGGGTTCTAAATCCCCTTATATTTTGTAGTATCGATTCTTGAAAGGTCGAGAGCGTGGAAACCTTTGACTTTGTTAACAAAACTTCCGAGTATCGCTACTGCGACTTTGCTCAAGTTTATAACGCGTGTTTGAGACATCTTTCACTAAGGAATTGTACCAATGTAGAATTTCCTTTGATGCGGTACGTGTTTTGAATATTCTGGGTCGATCGATACATTTTTTATGAGCATAATAAATGAAGGAATTTCTCACGCTATGCAGTAGTTGCATTCGTAAATGCAATAGGTGTTCCGTTTTAATAATTTTATTCCACATTGTTCTGACATACTTCGCTATCCAAAATGATATTATTCATAAAATAATTCGAAAAACAGGCACAAAATGAATTTTATATTCTGAATTCATTTTATCGCGACTTTACTATTCATTATTATATCAGTTTTTTTTCAATATTGGAACTTATTATACTGTACCGTCTTTGCAAGGTTATTGAATTGGCTCTTCAAGGAATATTTTATTAATATAGTTTTGAGTATTCTTTATTAAAAATTTTCAATACAACTTTATTTGATTTCAAAAATTTACAAAATCATTACGCAAACATTTTTTTCATATCGATTCATAATTTTGTTTCTCATAATAATAACAACCAAACTTAATGACTATTATTTTTTTTTCATCTGAATTTCACTGCTCTGTTTCGTCATTGAGGCCTAAATATCATACTTTTTCTAGCTTCTTTGTATTTTCTAGGACGTAAAACAAGTGGTTCATCCTTCGGGTATATTGCATTATGGTCGTCTGGATCATTTCCTATGAACCAGATTGAATCGATTCGTTTTAAGGCGACGACGCGTCTTCTTTCAGACGTTCAATAACCCGAAGCAAATATTTATGAAACGGGAGAAATCGAAGATGGATGATGCTCGACGTTTCGATCTTCCTTTTTTTCATATCACGCGAAAAATAAAATGAAAAAATTGCTTTCCCAGATTGACGGTAATTCGTTTATCGGTTGTTCGTATGGGTACGAAAGTCTTTCGACGCTGTTTTCTTGACGCTATTTATAATTCGATATTTTTCCTTTTAACACAATTATAAGAAAATGTTTTTATGAAAATTATGCTGAAAACTGCCAATCTTACGTAATTCTGAAATCAATTTAGGTCATTAAATTATTATTCATTATTTTATTTTTAGTATATATTCCTGCGTTGAAAAAAGTTTCTTTCTTTGGAATTACATGTCGGTAATGATTTTTTTCATATTTTGTTTTTATCAAGAAAATTGTTATAGCATTTTAAAGATTATACCATATTGATTTTTCACAGAAGGAAATAATTCTTGTGTAAAATAAATATTTTTTTCATTATTATTTGTTTTATTTGCAAATATGAAAAAAAAATACATTTATAAAATATTGATGCTTATAGAAAATGTAATAAATTCTGTTAAAAAAGTTTTTTCATGTGGTAAATGTCAAAAAAATTACAGCGGCCGTACATTAACGCAATATATTCGGAACGAAACCGTTTTCGTTTGCACTCTTCTCGTAACTTCTCCAATTATGAATTTCATATTTTTCAGTTACGACGGCGCAAAAGAACGATAATGAAATAAAAACAAGGTAGGCAGTCCTTGGCAAGCAATTTCGTTATGGACTGCAAAGCATTTTTTTCCATCTCCTGCTTGAACTTTTTCGTCTTCTTATCGCCGAGCGATTCTTTCCTTTCCCGCTGCGTTAGTATTCGATAATGGCGTTATTACGTTTTCGTTCTCCGCTCCACGTTTTTCTTTCGGATTTAATTTCGTTATTTAGACGTACGAATGCTAAATATTTTTCATCAGAAACGTTTCAATCGCGCCACTTGTTGCTGAAATTGGCTCCCGAAACGTGCGAGCGCTCTCTGCTTTTAATTTAATACTAGTTTGATTTATGATATTTTCGAAACGTCACGGAAAAGAAGCCTTTTTAATAATTTAGCTAGTTTAATGCGTAACTTAAAACTCGTACTTACGAGTCGTTTTATCTTTCATTCTATTGTATATCGCTTACGTAAGTGAAAATGTAGAAATTTCATCTACGCTACGACGAAGCGCTTTTTATACACGCTTGTTATTTTTCCGCTCAGAAATTCGATATTTTTTTCAATTTCAACGGTAGGTATAAACAACTACGAACAATTGCGATCGGGAAACTAGCTGCTTCAACTTTTCGATTAAAAGTTGTTACTTTCGAGTGGCGTTTTTGGTACCGCGCCACTTTACCACTTAAGGAGCTTAAAATATGCAGGTTTCATTTAAGTGCCCTGGACGTCTCATTCACCTCATCTTTTGTCATAATCGTGGTGACCTCTAAAAGTATGAAATTTACGTGAAGTTTTATCATTCTTCAAAAATTATAAACTGTATTTTATGACAATAGTTTCATAACGTACGTGCTCTTTATTAATAATACTCATCGTGGCAAAATGTTTCATTTTGGGTTGAAATTTTCATTTGTGTGAACTGAGTCCTCTAGAAATTTAATTCCGAGACGCTATCTCTGAGTAATTAAAATTCAAAACGTTCATGTCCGGAAAATGTGCTAATCTGTGCGTATTGCGGAAACGTCGATGGAAATAGATAGCGAAAGCGGCCTCCAAATCCCCCTTAAAGACTTCTCTAATGATAATGCTCGTTTAATTTAAGTTAATTTTAAAAGCTTTGTATATTTTACTATGCGACATTCCGCCCGAAAAATCAATACTGACTATTCAAGAACACTAACGAACGATGGAACATACTCGAGCTATTTCACATCACAAAAATAATCCATTTTACGATATTATAATAGTATTTATGGTCCTGTGGTTATTCTTTATCTGAATATTTTATATTATATATCTTGAAAATCTGCATATTTCTTTATAAAAGCCTTATAAATTCACGTTGCTCTAACTATTCTACTCTAGAGTGCGATTCTTATGCATTTTCACCTCACACGTAGACTATAGAGCTTGCAATTTTATACGCAGATAAAGCTTCGACGGGGAGACGGAAGCCCTTCAAAAGCGCTTCAGACTATGGGGCATGAGCCACCCCATCTTTACACCATGAAGTGCTTCACACACGTACGCAAATCATATACGACAAAACTAAACGAAAAATAAAATAGAATGTATGAAACGATCGATCGTCTTCCTTTCATCGAAGGGACCTTTTCACTTAGGCGGGTCGTGCACATGTGTATTGTACGAAGAGGCCGACGGATTAGTCACTCATGACATTTGTAGACATCGTCACAATGGTCAAAAGGGCGCAGTTGTACAATGGTATGTCTGTCCTCGCACACGATTCGACGTTTAAATTTCTTCATTTACATATCATATTTGCCGTGGGCTTCCATTTAGCATCGGTACCATTCACGTGAAAAGAGAATTGAGCGGTCGTCGTGTGAATGAGGTGTCGAACGAGGCGTCTTTCACGAAACGTGACCGACGAGTAGCTTTCGTGTGAAAGAATCCGTCGGTTTTTGTGTTTTGAAATTTTGATGATGTCGTTTTTTTTTTTTGATAGAACGATTAAGAGTTGAATCGATTATTCAGTAAAAGAAGTTCGCATAGTACAGTTTTTATGAGGTGTCAAATGCAATACAATAACGATAATGTAGTCTTTTGAAATCGTTATGAATATTTAGTTTCTTTAGCTGTAATGATTTGGAACTCGAATGGAAAGCGTTATCAATTACGTATAATTTTTCTTGTTAAGCACTTATTCGTAACAAGGATACATTTCATCCATTACACAAATATTACTAACCGGCCCGTCGGATTAACTGTCAGCACAACGCATGACCATTTGTAACAACATTCAATTCCCGTTTACGATTTAAACATCGTATAAATTCAATTATAAATTCTGACCCTTCCGAAGGGAGATACCAAACAAGCGTCGAGAGCTCGCTTTTCCACTTTATCGAAAGGAAAAATATCCTTATGGTAATCGCGCCAGTATTTTCTGGTTTATTGGACTGTTTCGATACGCACACATTCGCCGCACTCGCCCCGAAGCGAGAATTCTATAGGATATGAGGGCGTTCGTTTCGAGAGACATCCTTTCCGTATTATTTCTCATTTTTGTCTGCGATGTCGGATGGAAGGGGAATCCCCTGTTCGTCTTACGTATAAATATGTATTTTCTGTTCGCCTTTACGGCTTTTTCCCGGAGTTTTTCCGGGTTTTTTGTTCGCTCGCGGGATTCGCATTCCGTGCGCATCGGTCGTTCGCGCTCCTTCCGTTAAGAAGGCATTACGCAAACGTTTCGCACCCTACCCGCTTTTGCATTAGGGCTCACCTGTGAGGGTGGTGGATGTGGAGAGAATTCGAATTTGACGAATTGATTACGAATTTGATATTTTTTCCTATGCGTTTGTAAAACTGAAATTCGTATAATTCGAAGCCCAAAATCTGACTTTCAAATGTACATTTTTTTAAACTTCTATTATTCTTTCATATTTCTAATTAAAATTTCAAATTATTTTATATTACATTGCATAAAAATCGTATATAAATTATTAAAATTAGTAATCGAAAACTTTCGCATTGTAATTTTATACTGTATCGATCGATGGCGTGAAATATGATAATATACATAATCATTTATCGTAGCGTACGTGTTCATCATCCCCGACACAATAATTCTTTTCTCATTATAATAAATGAGAGTGCACATTCGTGCCTAATCAATCTTCGAAAGTGCAACGAAAGCCGAACGGGGATGCATCTACCGAAAGGGCGCGCACGCACAATAGAACCCACCCTTCGAATGAAAATATCACACAGCAATCACGAAAAACCAATATTTTTATGTACATATACGGCGAGAAATTTATGCAACCCGTTAGCTCGTCAACCTTTGGAATTTCGATAGTTAAACTTGCGCTTCAGCACTAGAAAGGTTGCCAGACGGCAGGCCGTTCACCGACCCACCACCCACTTCGTCGCCTGCTCTTGCCGCCCAACCACCCCCTAGAGTCCACCCTTTACCCCGTCTCATATCGATTTTCTCCCACAGGTTGTGTGTGCGGTGTGTAACGTGCCTCGGATGATGGGCTCGTTTACGGTCTTGGCGCGGGCCCACCTGTTCGTATGTGCTAAAAATTGCGCAAACCCTGCGGTTATGATACGTACACGTGTCGTTTTGTTTTTTCATCTTCTGTGGGTTTGTCTTTGAGGAATTGCGTTTATTTCGGAGGATTCGAAAGTGAATAGGTGCTCGGTAATGGTGGACTTTTGTTCGGTTGTTGAGTACATGTATATGAATTCGAGAAAAGAAAATATCTTATCTTTCATATTTATTCATGATCGCCCGTCTCTTTCAATAAATTTTATCTCGTATTATCATCTGTTATTCATTTTCATTATAAAATGAAATTAAAATGAAAAAAAAAAAAATACAGCACGTTTTGTGAAAAACGTTCATACGCGGTCGGCGCATGCATATTTTTTATTATGTATGTTTTCATACATTTTGTGGTCTGTTTCTTTACGTTTTATTTTACGATCGACCCCGCGCGTTTTCGACCCTTATTTACATAAGTATAAACGGTGGACCTTTTCGCAATGAAATGTTGATTTATTCGTGTATCACATAGTCGATAAACGTTCCGGAAATTTTCTCACAGACTACTTATTCGTTAACTAATTGTATCTCACGAGTTTTTCCATCCGAACGGACGTTTCAGATCGGAGCGTAAATACGTTTGGATCTATCCTTAATGTATTAAAACAGTACCGCGTCCGGATTAAAAAGTGTTGCGTTTCTTTGTTTATTCCTTCGGTGTGAAACTTTGATAAAAGTTTAATCCCACTCGTACAATACCTTTAATTAAGGCTTTGTAACGGGCCGACAAAACAAAATCATTAATCACGTTCGCCATCCCGAGTTTTCTCGGTGTTTCCGCATGTATTTGTTTTCTCGGTTTTCGAAGTACTTCGTAAAATAATAATCTAACAATAAGATCTTATCGGAAATTATTTTTATTCCCCTCTGAATATTCGTTCTTCGCGTTATTTATAGATTACAAATAATAATTGAGTATTCTTTGGAAAAAAAAACGAATTTAATCATATTAATCTAAGCCGAAATACAAACATCAACCGATCGATTGATTCATTATCCTTTCGAATGGGAGGAGTCGAACCGCGCACGAACGTAAACATGCATTTAAAAGCTACAGCCTAAGTGTCATGTTTGCTTTGTATAAATTTCAACTATTTTTCCGTATCGTTATACCACAAAAAAATTATACATTATTGATTGAGATAATGTTCGATCATGTCTAGTTTGACGTATGTGTGTGGCCCAACCGTGACGAACAATGGTCGGTATAACAAGCGGCTACGCCACCTATTTATTACACGAACGATAATGTATGCTTTTATTCGTGTCGTGTGCTCATTGTGATGTATACGATGATTGTATTGTACATTATGTCTAATTTGCATCCTTTCATCTTGTTTCAGGTGAGATATTCGACGCTTCTTACGATTAATGTATGGTATCATTATCATAAGGACGGTTCTGTGTAAGGTTTTTTTTTGTATTTTTTGAAGTGTTCGCTATTTGATGTATTATGGTGTTAATTGTGGATTAAATTATTGGTAGATTTAATAAAAAATTTCGCGTCGAGTTGCATTCGAGACAGTGTCGAGGTTGTTGGATTGTTGCCCGAAAGTTGTATGAATTTTCTTTCATTTAGTACATCTTTTATGTAGTGTTTTCCGCTATTAATTAAAGCCGCATTGTATAATAAAGCTTTGTACAATGGACGCAACATCGTACTCAGTAACGTTATGTCTATGCAAAGTTCGAATTTGAATTTAAATTGCGCTGAAAAAAGTTTTCGACGTTAATTTAGATCTCTTTTTTTGTGTAACTTTTTTAATTGTTCTCGAGAGTGAGACGTACGGATTCGTTTCGGATTTTCCGCTTTGACAAATTACTTTTTGACCTTATCGCTTTAAAAAAAATTCCGAAAAAGAAATAACCTCATAGAGATATTTCATTATAAAATTTTATGATAATTCATTCAGATAGATTCATCGAAACGTAAATTCCTCGATCATTATGATGTCTATAAGTCCTGTTCAAATCAGATGAATACCCGAGATTAGTTTAAAAAACGTTTGCCTTTACTTTATGATTATTATCTATGAAATATTTAAGTTTTTATTGTATCGTATATCTGCATAAAAATGCGTAATTTATGAAATCATCGTGCTTTTGTGTAAATTTTTGCTGTTATAATTAACAAGCCTACTCTAATTTCATCGTTAACGAGACCAACGAAAATTTTCAGCTGAAATTCAGTAATGTTATAATTACAATAACATACGCCTTTTGTGGTGAGTCGACAATAACCATCAATTCGGCACTGCACAAACAGACGCGTGCCCAACACACCCCACTCATATAAATCAATAACAAGTTTGTGCAATGGGGAAAAAATAGTACAATGGGCGGTAGTAGAATAGTACAACGAGAATAGTTTCCGAATCGTCGAAAAATATCGATGAGTTGCAGTTTCGTCTCCCCAAAGGAGACTTTCGGGGTAGTTTTTGCCCCCGCGTCTGAATCCCCCATTGGAACTTTGAAACCACTCCATGTTTCTATAGTTACCCCAACTCGGTATGGAGTTGTACGCTGGAACGTGTCGTATTCTGTATTATATTCGCGTATGTTTAAAAAAAATGGAACAAATGTGCTTTTTTCATTTTGATGTGCACATAGGTATATAATATATTTTTTCACAACGCATATGTTTAGAAATCAATCGGTATCGAACAAAAAGTTTTGTAATATGTATAATTTTTTTTAATTTGTTTAATAACAATTGTGATTAATTTTCATAATGAATCCTGTTTTTGTTTGATGTAATTAGTGCTGTTAGTAAATTTGGAAAATAGACGCTTTTCTTATCTCCAATTAAAACTTTGCCGACGTCAATCCGCATAATATAGCATCATCGTTTAACTCCAAAGTCAATTTACAAATTAATGAATAAGTAATGATTTTATACGCACACTAGAAGTAAATAGAAAGCGAAAGTTTGGAAAACTTCCGAATTTGCGGCTCCGTCCAATAATGCGCTGACTAACCTTCACAACGACGAGACCCCCTCGAACTTTGAACCACGAAAACGTAGATAGACACACCGCTGCGGGGAACAGCTCAATTTTTCATTAAGATTATTACATTGGGGTGTGCACAAAAACAGAAAAAGACTCGAATTCCGCGTCCCGATCCCGTTTTAGACCGGCTCGGAATGTCCGCGGTGCGTCCCAACGAGGTTATCCATGGCGGAGTGCGAATCCGTGATTTATGCCGTCGTCGGGAGTTAAAAGCTCGCACACTCCGCGGATAAAATCGGAAGAAAGGGCCGAAAGTCGATGGAGAGGCCCGAAAGTGTCCCCCGTCGCCGAAAGTTTATCATCTCTTTGTGAAACAACTTTGGCCGAGGCTCCGCAGCGAGCGGCCAAAGCTCCTTTCGAAGAAGCGCATTTTCGAGTCGGCTATGGGAGATTTATCGTGCGCCTACATTTTTTTCTATAGTCTTTTATTTTTTCGCGCGAATATATTCTTCGGTTTTTTTGTCTTCGTTTTTGTGAGCCTAAGCACCTCCTATTTACGATTCTATCATTTCGCGAAAGTTTTTTTTTTTTGTTTTGTGCGAACGTAACGGTCGTCGGGTCGGATTACGTATATCCGATTTTGTAATTTTTAACGAACTCTCTAATAAAAAGAATTGCACCTATAAATATTTTTAGAGTGCTATAAAATTTTAGTTTTATGATTCGAATCTTAACGATATTTTGTATAGATGATGTATATTCATATCTTGATGTTTTCGCGCGTTGTTCATAAATTTTTATCATATTTTTGGTTATAGATATTATGTGTAAATTTGTATATTTTTATATTTTATATAATATTATTTTAACTATATATATATCAATATTAATTTTTATGCAATGAAATTCGAGATTCGTGATTATTGGGTTGAGTGCTTTCCAATAAAACTAAAAAACTTTTAAAGATCAACAAAGTGTTGTCCATTAAAGAAACACGATATTTATACCCTTTCAAATTTCCCTAAGGCTATGTTTAATCAATTGCATTTTTACATAAATTTAAAATTATCGTAGTCGTATTACCGATGTTATATACTCGTATTCCAGGAAACATTCGATGCTAATGCTTGTAACTCGGCCACGGGGGCGTCGGAGGGTTTTATAGAAAGGTGTCGCGCGATTTTTGTCATTGGTCCTTTTCAAAACGAAACTCACTTTTCCTGTGTGATTTTTGGTTTTCGTGAGGTTTTTGGTCGGCGTCGCAAATGCGACGCTCGCCGAGACGAAAATATTGATTTTGTTCCCCGGGCGGCTTGCTCCGACGCTACATTCAGGGGTCGAGAAAAGAAAAAAGACTTGAGTTTTCAGATGAGAGCTTTGCTCTCAACTTTTCTAGACCATGTGTCAGTTTAGTTTAGAAGATGCTTAAGTTTTTAATGCATTTTATCCAAGGATATCCATGTAAAATATTATTACTTCAAATGTATTCATTTTCAGAGTTTGAAAATTATTGTGTATTTTCAAACTCTTGTTTTCAGTCGAGTACAAATGTCTCCGTCATTACTTTGATTTAACAACCTATCCTGTTCACTTTAAGTCGTTTACAACTTTCCTTATATTAGTATACTTAGAAAACCACGTATTCTCAGAAGGCGACCGATGCACAACGTGTTCAAGATCAGAAACACATTTCAGCATCCGGTGAAAATGTATATATTTAGCAAACCGTAAAGCCATTTGTCGCAGAGCGGTCGGGTTAACGTACAAAGCGGCTTAATTAACCCCGTCACACTTAACCATGCAGTTATTTCTGCGGGTTGGCCAATGCGGACAAACCTGATTGTGAGACATCTCGAAATTTTCTGAAACCCCAGACCGGAACTTAACTCGATAATTCTGCGATCGTAATTAAATCTGGCGATGATAGTCCAACGAGCGGAAAATTCGCATGTGTGACATCTTGGTGACTTTCACGCTCCAATTTTTTTCTATAGGTTATAAAAACGGTTCGATCTTCGCTTTTACAGTTGTTTGATACGTTTTGTTTTAATAGCGAGAGAACGGATAATGTGTGCGGTATCATACAGCACACACATCCGTTCACTCGCTATTAAAACAAAACGTATCGGTATGTTACTAATTATAAATGGTGTGAACGGTGCTAATTATATGTTGAGGAGTTCATTCATATTTGCAACGCGTTCTGTTTACTTCGACAATGCGCAATATTGAAAATTTACATCACGCTGTTCAGAGTTATTACTATCATCTGTTGAAAGAAAACTGCACTCAAAATATTTTCCTCATATGAAAATGTTCACATGATAATTTGTTTTCATTACGTATACTCGATGTTGGTTCAAATAAATCATCTTGAAATGTTTTCATTCAAATCGTTCGTTTCAACAAATCATATTTTCTCTTCCGTAATTACAGCCACATATTATTTCCATACGAAAATCGAAATCTATTTTTTCACACTAGCAATTTGAGATTTGAGTGGCATCGTGAATAAATAGCATATGACGCATTTGAAATTACATGGCGAGTTAATGCGGTATCCACATTTCGCGCTATAGCTATACCCGTGATAGAGTATACATAGGATCTTTCTCCGTCTCGATGAGCTATTCTGACCACCATAGAGTATCCATGGAAACAACTCCCCACTCGATAACGTTTCGGCTAATATAGTTTAGCGGAAATTTCGGAAACAGCCCCTGGCGTGTGAATCACGTCCGACGATGAGTTCGGTTTGATGAATAACGTACTCAACTATATCGTCGAATACTCGAAATTAATAAACGCCATGCGTGTTTCATGTATAGTTGTGTTTCTGACGAATGTCTCGATGGTTTCTTTAATTTGATCGTTCAAATCCCGGGTTGGCCAGAGCAGGACCCCGTTTTTAACACCTACGCCTCAGATGGGAATTTAACCATTTGTCCCAAAAAAATGAGAGTCTAATCTTTCGTTTGATGAGGCGATTCCAAAAATGGTTCCGATGTCATTCTCGTCGTCCGCCATACAAATTATTGTACCGGCGCTGCGATTGCAACAATTACATATTAAAACCAGATTGCGGTATGCGCGTTTGTCGGTTCCTTCCTATCCCAATGATCTAAAAAAAATGATTTGGCCGCAATGGCAATTTGAGGTTACATTCTAATGCCATCTTATCATATTGATAAGATGATTATCGATTTATGACGACTTTGGGGTAAAACCTGTAATGTCATGGTGGTGTGATTGTATTTGTGTGTGTACACATATAAATGAGAAAAAAAAAAAAAAAAAAAAAAAAAAAAAGAATGTCTCGATGGTTTCTTTAATTTGATCGTTGTGTACTCGGTCGAATGATCTCGTCGAACTCGATTATTGTACAATACAAAAGATTGCTTTGTCGTTCAGTATATTTCGGAGGAATTCGATTTATCACAAACAATTCGAATTTCCAATAACACCGCACTTTCCATAAGATTCAATATGTGCCGAATTCGCCACGCGCTATTTCGATTATGCGCACATTTCCACAAGCGTACACACAATGCGTACACGAGGGGCGCAAGTAACATAGGTCCGTTGACTTATCGTCGGATTCCCGTTTTTGCTCGCAAATTAAATGATTTATTACGCACGCACACACACACAGCCGCGATCCCGCACCTACCAGTCTGCCTTGAATAAATTTCGGTTATGGCCAAATCCCGGCTAGGAGTCCCTAATGCGACGGCAAGAAATTCGCAAATTCGCCGAGTTGTATTCTGAACGCGTGTCGTGGACGACGCCCCAAGAAGGCGGATATAAACGGATTGCACGAGTGACTGGCATATGAATCATACTGTCACTGGAAGACGACCCTCGCAGGATTTGGAGTCCCTTCTGCGAGGTTTAGTCGTCCTTGATTCGCGGTTAAACGGAGATGCGCGAACGGAGACAAGAGGAAGATGCAATGTTTTCTGGCGTTTGAGGATTACGGTTTTGTTCGTGTCCGAGGGTGTGTCGGCGTTGGGAATTGCGCCGTGTCGTAGCTGATGGTCTTGGATGTGTTGGAGATTGAATGAAATGTTGATGCTGTTTGTATGGTCTGAGGTTATGGAATAGTATATGTCGTCGGGTCGACCGTTTTCATTGTTGAGTTTGCGAGGAAATTTATAGTGTGCGCACATTTAACAGGGATGAAGATTAGAAAAGACGTTTGTTATGTAAAAGATTTAAAAGGAAAAAAAATTTCGGCTCCTTAAATTGATTTGCATGACACGTTTTTCGAATTCTCAAGATGCAAATACGAACGTATTCCGTGTATGAATTATTGAAACGATTATTTTGTATTACGTCAAATATTTCGATGAAAAATGTTTTAGAAACTTCATTCGAGGCGTTTTTATAAATGTTTAAGGGCAAGCGTGCTGGGTCTTACTGTCAAGCGTATTGCTAGGCGGTCTTGTCAAGTCTAATTGAATTGATTCGATCAATTCGAGTTAGCGTCCATCGTTGAATTGTTGGTCCGGTCAACTAAATAAGGTATACTGATGTATCCAACGAATGCGTCGTAATATTATAAATTAATGCTGAGAGCGAATTCGATGTCTATCATATTGTAAAATAACTGCCAATTTGTTCGATAAACTACCAATGTAGATAAATATTTAAGTGATTAGGAAAATAATTTTAAATACTACACCATTTTAATAGTTGTAATATTTTCCTAGAACTATACACAATTATACTCATTTGTATAAAGATTTAAATTCATAGAGCTCATATCATAAAACAGGTATTTTTTTTATGATTCGGTAGTATAATTAACATAATATAAGAATAAAAACGTGTCGATTAACACGTTGAATATGTGACAGAGTTAATACGGTAACCCTTTTCATTCCCACACCTTTTAATATCGCCGATCAAAAAAATGTTTTGACATTATTTATGCAAACATTAATCGATCGTACTTTGTGACGTTTCATCTCACAAATTAATCCGCTTATTTATTATTAATAACATTTAATTTTTATTATGCGACATTAAAAACACGATGCGTTCGGTTATGAACCTCCCGACGAAACATTTCCGATCCTAAATTCGAATATTATGCAAATTCCGCGTACTTTTCCAAATAAAGATTTAACGGTTGCGATTTGTGCAGATTTTCAAATGAACGATCCCCTCACGTGTTCAACAAACACGATATTGTAAAAGTTGGTCTTGGCCGCGCGCGACTTTAGCGCCGGCGATAAGCCTCCGAAGAAAAATCACACTCGCGGCAAACATTTTTCGCTTCGGATATTTTTCATCGGGGACCCCATCCACCGAGCAGCCACACGTACGATGTTTACCTGCTCGTGTGTGTGTGAGAGCCGTTTCAGACGTTTTTGTGCTGAAACTTTGATCGCAGGTGGAATTCGCGCGACGGCGTTTACTGCGTCCGTTGTTTGAACTTTGTAACGAGCGCGCCAGAATTTTCGAACCTTTTCGCCGTTGGCAAGCAACTTTCGACCATTAGCAATTCAAATGAGGTCTGAGCTGGAAAAATCGCTTCCGACGATCGGGCGATGAAAATACGTGCGCCACCGAAAAGGCAGATACTGAAAAATTTTCGAATCGCTTTAACGTTGTAACGGAGCGATGTTTCGTTTTGAGCTTGTTTCTTTCGGTGGATTTTTCGTGCTGAGAAAAAAATCTTTTGTATCGGCTTATAAATTTTGTTGTATAATATTTATTCATTGCAGATTGAGTACATTAAAGGATTTTTTTATTTTTGAACGTTTATGAAATTTTATATATACGAGTTAATTTTTTAAAAGCTTTTAGTGTAATTGTAGATAGCTTTGACCCATTTTACTATTCGTATAATTACACCGGAGAACAACTTACAGAGTCCCGGAAAATATACTTCCCGGCTACTGCTTTTGATGCATTTAATATAAATTGCACAACTAAACTCCATTATAAGTTTTTTACGCTTTGTAAAAGATAATGATTTTCTTCGTTTCGAACATTCTCATATCGCTCGACAGGTTTCATTTAATTACTCCTGCAAAGGAATCGAGCTGTTTGGCGAACTTTAGCCGCAAAGCTTTTGATAGTTTCCTTTTGTTTCGAAACCGTCTCTATAAAGTATCCTTTTATTTCGAGGGAAGACTTTTAAATCACAAAGGGGAAAACGGCTCGCTGTTTTCTGGCAAACCGACATTTTTCAGATTTTCCACCGTAATTTAACAAACCACAGCCCTGCCGCGTTGCCGAGTTAAATATTCATACTGGACGCATTCTTATTTTTCTCATGGGCGATTTTTCTCCGGGAAAGTCATTAGTTTTTTGCTCGCTTTTTCTCTACACGCAAAAAGGGCGAAAGAAACGCCTGAGGGTGATATACGTATAAAAAACACACATACAGAATGTTTTCATTCTGATTTTGTCGTCCCTCTTCCGCGTCGCGCACAAGTGCTTATTATTCGTACAGAATGGGGTTCTTCCTGGCTTAGTACCTTAAACTTCTGGCGTCATTATGTTCCCCTCACATTTTTTTCATCTCGTCGCTCCAAAGTATTATAATATAATAAAATTTTCGACTTTTATATTTACGATAATTTAATATCGCGGCGACGCCCCGCACATCGCGTTAAATCGCCGCTTTTATTATACTTTCATGAGCAAATCAACGTTTATCCTCTTTGGAAACGGTCAAATCTTCGCGTGTATTGTTAAGTCGAATTTATGAAATGAATTAATCGCATGCGGAGGCTTACCAATTTGGATGCACGCCTTCCGGAGCGGACGCAGAACAATTCACCAATTAGGATAATTCGTGCCGGCCATCGGATTAATTAAACTCGCTCATTTCGCATATGTATCCTTACTTGGGTGTACTCGGACATTAAGTACAAATAGAACGTTGAACTTTCATCGGAAGAGGAAATTTATTCGTGGCGGAAGAGTGTCGATTCGCCCTCATAAACGCCGCCCCGTTTCTGCGATTTATTAACCGTTGAATGTGACGATAAGTAAAAAATGACCTTTCGGAAGCTTCTTCTTTTTTAATATATTATTTTTTTCGTTCGACTTTATGGCGACATTCCCCTTCGATGTTAAAATATTCGTGCGTTTGGTTTTATTTTTTTTTTACTTTCGCTTAGGGGGGGTTGGTTTATGATTGATAAGATTTTGCCGTGACTCGCGTCGGCCGCCCATTCCCTCAATTTTTTCACATTGTAACAACTTATTCTTAGTTGTTTTCGTATTATTATATTTATGCATGTAGATTTTTCATACGACTGGTAATAGAATCGAAACCTGTAATATTTTTCTGAATGAATTTGAAACGTGAATGACTAAATTAAATGAACCTTCGTGTTGATAAAACTTTCTTTGTGTTAAAAATATCGTTCGCTATGTAATTAAACTGAAAAATATATAATATGTTGAAAGTGAGTTTTATTTGTAACTTTTTTTAAAACATAAATAAGAACAGTTAATATGTGAATTTTTGATGTTAGATCGACAAAGAAGATTGTAAATTTTACTTCTTCGCTTCTCGTGTGTATGAATGTGTGTTTCTCAAATGATCAAATATTTATTTTTGTGTGCCCACCTTTTTAATGTTGAGGGCTTTTAGTGGGTATATTTCTTAGTCCCGCGGGCGCATAATCGAAAAACTTTTCATTTGCACAAGGGCGAAACAAAAGCGTTCAGTCTGCCGTTCGCCGAATTTCTCTGTCTCTTTACCATTGTTTCCAATTTCCCATTTTCGAGTCGGAATTTTAAATTATTTCACCCTCGTTCATCCTTTTGAGTGTGGATTTTGAATGAAAATCCTTTCGCTGCTAAAACGCGGATCGCATTACGAAATAAACGACCTTTGATAACTATTACAATATGATTTGCTTATCATTTATAAAATATCGTTCAATAGAATAATATAGCGTACATTTTTATACTATGAATTTTCAGATTACATTTTACCGAACTTGACTTATCTGAAAAATAAACTTTTTATGACACGGAAAATAAAATTTTCTCTTACATTTATTCAAATACTTCTTGAATTATTCCAAATAAATTATTCATATTATCGATTGATCTAGTTTTGAATATGAATATTTTACCGTGGAAAGACTTTTACTTTATATACAAGTTTAATAGTAAATTTACATAAAATTGTGAGATGTAAATTAGTAGTGTTATGTTACACTGCTATTTAAAAGTTTGTTCCCGAAGGACTTTATAAGCATAAATTGATTTTGATTTGGATTTTAATCATATAATATTGTATTAACATAAATTTATATTTAAATAATACTATACTCTCAGATTTATAATATATATTTTTTAATATAAAATAAAAGTATTTATAACATATATCATTAGATTCCAATTATATCCCCTTTTGATTAAAAGCTTTTCATCACCGGTATTGTTTTTGCGGTCTTCGACAATCCACTCCACCATCCCATGTACGCATCTACACTGAATTAACCCTCTCGTGTCGTTGCCGTTAATAACGTGTCAGAGTAATTTGGATCCCCCTTACCCAGGCGGTGATATTTGAAGATAGAGGACACATCTTCGACCCAGGAGATTCGCGTTAAATTGGTTTCAGCCACGCCGACAGACGCCAGTTAACTGCCTGTTAACACCCCACACACACGCAAACAAGTACACAAACCGACAAAGCTGGAGTGAAATCGGAGAAAAACTATAATTTTTTCAACATCGGCATTGTTAACCCGTCGTCGGGCTTTCTTCGACCGGCGATTAATCAGAGCGCGAAACGCCTAATTGAATGTGACGTATTCAAGATGAAAATCTCGGTAATTAGACGAAGAGCGACGCCTCTTTGACTAAGTTAAATCTTTATCGCTTTGCTCTCGCAGCGTATAATTAAATCATTTTCCCTTCGGCGACAACGCCGAAACGACTTCGTTATTGTGAAGTTCGCGAAAAAAATAAGCCTGCGACGAGCGGGTTTCGGCCGAGTTTCGTAAATTAATTGGGAAAAAATGTCAGTTTGGTGAGTGTCCAAAATTAAACGTCAATTCGGGACTTCATAGCGATGTAAATAATCGTTTCGTTTTTTATTCAGTTATATAGCGCTACGGACTCGATGAATCTTCTTTGATTATTTCCACGTGCAAAATATACGATGGTGGATATTTATTATTAAACATACTTTAGCGAGGGCGAGTATTAAGAACGAGACTTATGTGTGCTTGAAAAATATTTCACCGGTGTTCGTTCGATATTTCAGCGGGTACACTTTACTAACTGTGATACACTACGGGGCTTAGCGAGTTGGGAACTCTACTAAACAACACACATACTGCATACGTTATTCTATCCGTACACAAAATGTTAAAACGTACAATATATATTTGATAAATTATTTTATTTATATCAAATTATCGGTTCTATAAATCCGCACAGGGGCAATTTGCGCCAAATGTTACCTGCGTCGTCGCCTTTATGAAATACGACCACTCCTTTCATATCGGATTTAGCGGAGAACTTTCCTAGTCTGTTCGAATTTCGAATTCGAAAAGGTGAAAGATTAAAAATTTGCGGAGGTTCGTTGGGAATTTTCCCCGGAACGGAATGAGTAATATTCTTTTATTAAAAATTGTATCGATTTTGCGATGGAAAGTTTCCAAAATTATTGCGAAGATTTCCTTATGTAATATTCAGAGGGATGATCGGATCGAAGTTTGTTTTTAATTAAAAATTTCGCAGTCGAAGTTTATAAATTCAATTAAATTATATTCTATTTATAGCGAAGCACTAATGATTGTGTTCAGCTGAATACGGTTTAAATAACCGCATCGATTGTCATTTAACAAAATGCAAATTCGGAAAACAAATTTCCATGTAATTTTCGCGCACATTATATCGACATCGCAAAATGTGTACGTTTTTAGAATTAATATATTGCGTAATTTATTTTTGGAAATTTAATAATACGAAATTTTGTAATTTTCATCTTTGAATAGGGTAAACATTTATTTCTGGAAGACAAAACGGGATGCTCCGAAAACAATACACGTCAAAAAAAAATTTTCAATTTTTACCTCAAAGAAACATTAATATCGTCAGAGAATATCTATTTTTTATGACAGACTTGTCTAATTTGGTGATATTTATTAAGCGCTTATTTGTCATTATCTTGTATTTTATTGAAAAATAGAATACAAGATAAATTACACCCTACTTTTAAATGAATATAGAATGACAGTATTGTAAAATGGAATTCGTTTTAAAAAAATTATATCCGTTATTCAGTGATTATTCATATTGACTTCCTTTGAAAATTTTATACACAGCATGAAAACATACATGAAAACGTTTTACATAAAAAATAAATCCAATTATTTTCGGTACATTCAATCAATGAATTTTCAAACTGGATTCTCTTCACTTTGAAAAAAAATTCTTATAGAATAATTCGACATCCGCTTTACCTTAGATCCGGTCCCCTGTGCGTTCGCAAAAAAGCGTAATAACGCGACTTCCTCTTCCGGGTCGATCCGATCAATCGAAGACTTCAGATCTTCCACAACTTTTTCAGCAAAGCGCACCCCTTCTGGCACCACCCATCCTCCTTATCTCCCCCTGGCCTATCCCAAAAGACCATTAAGACGGGCATATCTTTCCTCTGCGGTACGTGCCGAAACTGGGAAGAAGAAGGCTTGTAATAGTCTTCTTGCGGTTGGTGCATTGCTGCATCCTGTTTGCCAAATTGCAAATATTTATATCCTCGTGCAGACCGCATTGCACGTAATATTGAATACAACATGTTCGCGTAATAATTCGATGCGATATAATGCAATGGGCTGTCGATGGATTTGAGGTTGTTTGTCGGTCGTTATTGTCGAATTCTGTGGGGCGATGTGTATTTTCGCGTGGGTGGTACTTTTCTCGTTTGTGCGGTCGGAAATTTGTTTTATTGTTCGATGTCGTGTGATGAATCTATTGAATTTTTGAACGGACAAATGTGTTAGTTTATTGGCATTATTTATGATACAAATAAAGCTGATTGAATACGTTCAATTTGAAAACGTCCAAATTAATAACGTTTCGTTTTAGTATTTGATATATTCATCATCATCATTATTGTCGACCGGTTTAGTGCCCACTGCAGGACAAAGTCTCCCCATCAAATATTGGGGGTCTAGGCTATATACCTTATCCGAGAGCCAACTTCGTACCGAGATATATTCATATATGCAAATGAAAGATAAACAGTGATTTAATATTTGGTATGATTACATATATTTTACATCGTAAAAATCGTGGCGTTTATAAATATGTTATGTTTTTTCTTGAAACGAATTTTCTTTCAAGGTTCAGGGAGCGAAATTTTCAGAAACTCCCACGCAAAATGGTTAAAATTAAAATTAAAGTAATTCATGACAATGTAAAGGTTAAATTGTACCGAATTTGCAAAGGATCACGCACGGCGGTACGCCGACCGAAAAAACACCCGAGCACAAAGGAGTTATTATTTTCGATAAACCTCACTTATTCAATTTTTCCTTTCTTCTCCGCAAACGAGTCTCCCTATTTTCCTGCCTAAATAGAAACGGAATATTTTATGTATATGAAAATTTCCCCTTTTTTCCTAACATTTTCCACCCAGATTTTAATTCGGTCGAGGTTATTACGCGCGCGATAAACGCGTCACCGGATTACGATCTGAATGAAAAAGGTGTTGTAGTTAACTACATTTCACATTTTTCATAATATGAAAAATATAAAATCATTAAATTTTCCATTTTTATGTCGGTATTATAAAAAATATAAAAACCCATTATATTATTATATATTCAGAAAATCCGTTTGATATTTCAAATAATATTTTGACTAATTATATTATACAAAAATAAACAAATACTTCTACGAAATATCCGTCTGTAGAATACATGATAATAGTTTATATTGACTTTGCTATAAACAACAGTCTAAGAATTTAAATCAAAACATTAACAATTCGGCCGACGAGTGAAAACGTCTCATCGAACACGTCGTATTCGTGTCTATGATTTTCGCGGAAGTCGGGAGTCGCCTAGCCGGAAGGAACGCATAAATTTAATCACTTAACGGTCTGAGACGCCTGTTTAGGATTCGAATTAAACCTGTCACTGGCAGTTGGCACCCTTGCCTGCAATCCAAAGCCCCTCCTTTGAATTTCCCGCGAAAATATTCAAATTAGGCAGGACGTGGCGGCTCGCTTATTTTTGCCGGTTCGCGAACTCTTTTGTTTTCGAATGAATCAGTTATTATAAGGTGCGGTGGTTTTGAATTTGTTTTGTCTTCATCGGTCGATTTATGAAGTTCTGTATTGTTGATATTGTCAAATGAAATTTTCGGTATAACTGCAGTTCGATATGTTTCAGTGTTTCAAACGAGTGCTAGATTTTTTCGAATAAATACATCAAAGAACGCACAAATAGATACATCAAATAAATTATTCTGCACATAAAAAATAAATCAATGTCGATTACAGTATCATAAAGCACATTTTACCCCTTGATAGAACAGACTTTTCCCTAGATGCAATTTAAAGATTCACTGGAATCTTCCCCTTTTACATAGTTTGGTGCATCTAATGCATATCGCATATAAAGGACGACAATATATTCGCCATTATGTTTTTTACAACATTGATTAATCGATTGCAGCAGAAAAGCTTTTGCAAAGTTTCACCAGACTTTCCATAGATCATGAAAACGACCATATTTATACCGTAATTATGAAATCGCAGCGGTTCCCTTACGTTCCCATAACGTCGAGATTGCCCCTCGGCACGACACGGTCATATTTAATACTTCGTGAACGGGAAACGTCTGGAATTTTCCGCTTAATTTCACGGAAAACTCAACTTGCATATTATAGTATGTTCTCTGCGTGCTAACGAATCGTTTAAGTTTCTCCCGCTAATTTTCCGAATGTCTAATTTTAATCCGCTCCCGCCCTAGACTTTGGTAATTTAGGTATTTTCATGCATTGACAACGAATAGTATGAATTGATATATAATAAAAGACTTGCGCTTTGTAATGGTGAACGCCACCGGTTTTATTTAATAATGGTTTATTTTAGCGATGCACCCCCATATTTATGTGTTCTATCACGCGATGGGGTTGTTCACAAAGGGAATCGAAACAGTAGATTAGTATGAATTTTTTCTTGGAAGTCGTTCTATTTATTTTACTTGACATGCTTCCTGATATGGTAACGGAAGTTCCGGCATGTTTACACGATGTAAATTATATCACGTATTGTAGAAGAACAATTCATTCACAAGTAATGATATTATGTAATACATATGTATTTAGTTTAATATCAAAATTTAAAATAAATTTTAAGGATAAACGCAGGTGTGACTAGCTGGAATATTGTTCCGTACGAGTCCATGCATGGAGATGTTTCTCCATTAACAGAGTGGAATAATGTAGGATTATATAATACTTCCAACAATTTCTTACAGACGCAATTTTCTATGCTGCTATTTTCTCGTGAATATTTTATACGAAAAACTTTCGTATATACTTTTTTCCGAGCTTTCGAATAAACCGACTTTAGAACGGGATTCGTTTCGTTCGTTTGCAGTAAAACTCGAATATAGGACGGGTTTTATTGAGTGATTTATCTACAGGTGTATACGTATACGTGTAAATACGCTAGTATGTGAATTTGTTACTTTTTGACATTTTGGTTTGAATTTAACAATTTTACGACTGAACTTCGACCGTTAAGATGAAAAATGTTTTATTGCCAATATTGCGGTTTTGTATGATTGTATTTATTTTCATAGTTTATAAAACAACATTTTTGAAAATTCACTTTTCTTGGTGTCCAAACTATTTAATAAAAACGAAGACGTTATCTTCTGAGGTCATCACTTGTGAATCATTTTCGACCCACAGCTATGCGGATTCGCCAATTTAGTACGCCAAAACATGACTAACATATAAAAAAGCAAGTTTCATTCGTATTCCAGACGATTCCTACTATTCTTTATAGCTTCGATACAACACCCTAATAATAACAACTTTTTATACACAGAGAAAGACGGTTTGTGTGGTGAGAAAATAAACAAGTAAACAGTCTTTTTTTTCAACGATGGCCGAATCCCATTAGGCTCGTTAACCGGACCTCATGGTGATAATTACGAGCGTGAGTCGTAGAATTCGAAAACGCAACACCCGCTGCTAGAACAATAGGATGATAAGAGTTATTTAGGATAAAACCATAAGAAGAACGAGGGGGGTCCCCACGGACCGATCCAATATTATAATATCATATTATGATTTTATTTTAGGACGATGGGAATATGTAATGCATGAATTTTAAATTCCGTTCTCCAAATATCGACATATTTCTTATCCGTTTTTACGGGATATAATACTTTACATTTTTTATTATTCGATAAAGTTCGTAGAAAGCGCTGAAAGCTCTTTCCTTTCAAATGAAACCTCGCGTTATACGATCGAATCGATTCCTTATCAAGATGGGCACGTTATCAATTCATATGTCGGAAATTCTCTGTTAAATGTAGAAATCTATTTTTTTTATTTAAAAATGTATTTTTCATATACATATAGCGTAATCAGCAATACACGTCGTGCAATTTGGATAACGGTTACGATACCTTTACGACGATGCAACTTTTATACCCCGAAGCGCCGCTTTTAAAGGTAGATTGATCTCACCAAGGGTGCACTAAATTTTGTTAAATGTATCCTAAACGTTTCTTTTTTTCTCAAAACGAGGGGAAAGTAAAAAATATTTATGGCTTTTTCGTGGGTTCTCGCCGACTTCATTTGAATGCGTGCGGAAATTAAACATTTTTATACGTTCGTCTCGTCTTCTTTTCGCGATGTCTAGTCTTAATTACATGAAAGATTCAACGTTTTATATTTTAATATCAATTTATCAAGATTATTCAAGGCTCTCGTGAGACCCAGTGGAGCAAAAATTAAACTTTAATAACGTTCAATTATACAGGTATTTTAATAATAAAATATTCTTAGTTTCCATAATAGACGAATTAATTTGCGTACAAATAATATTCACGCAAATAAAATCATCATATCGAATCGGCATTGTAACTTTTTACGAAAAGTAATAAATAATCTTATTATACGAATCGAACATATTCGTGTATCTGAATAAAAAATAGCAAATGGTTAAGCGCAAATTGGCTTAGATCGTATACACGCAACAAGCGTAGTTGTTCGACACGACGCAACTTTCGCAACGACCGTACAATTACGCACGTCGTATAATGAAAATAAAACGGTTAACTCCATCGCCGAGTTTCCCGCAGGAATGTTATCCCCGTTCGGGTATGTTAAAAGGTGAAAGTGTGGCTTTATAATTTTCGTGTTTTCCTTCCGAACACCCGACCACGTGTGCGGATAACGATGTGTTGTTGTATGCGTGCGTGCGCACGTGTTTGTGATTGGCGTCTCCCATTACGAATCCCGCTTTAATCCGTGGACTTTACGATCCTGGCAAAATTTTACCGGATTAATGCGGATTAACCCCTCGTCGTGAAATGCAGCGTTGTTAAATTTAACTGGATCGGTTCAAAGGGAATTTTCCGAGCTGTGCTTCGATACGAGTCGCGTTGATTGTTTCTTGCTATTGAATTGTTTTTTTTTTTATTGATTGAGAATTTGTTGTGTGAAATTCATTAGATGCTTTAGTTTACGTTCGTCAGGTTTAACTTGAACCGAACGCATCTGGAAAACTGTTTCCGATTTATATATGGCTTCGGGCGTTAACCTCGCGTGTCTGTTCAACTGCGTAATTTTAATTTATCTAATTAACGAATATACTGATGTCGCGTTTAAATATCTGTTTGTTTTTAATAAATGTAATTCGTCCGGAAATTATTTTCGTAATGCTTCTGAAAAATGACTGTTAATTAAATTAGTATTGTTTGCGGACACGTATCCTAATTACGTAAATACCGAACAATTAACTGACCGGTAAAAACGCTCTGTTTTAATTAATTTCACCCCGCGTTGGCTTAATAAATAATTTAATACCAATTAGAAGAAAACTGATCGATTTCGCACGAATATGTTAAAAGTTTAATTCACTCGTTAAACGATCAAATTTTATCAAACTTTTTTTCGAATATGTGAATTAATCGCGTGCCCAAGTGGACTTTATCGCTCGTACGTTCATATATTTTTTTCCTCCCTGTCGGTAAATTAGCATCGTGGAAAAACCGAGTTCCATAAATCACTGTTTAGTTAAGATTTGAAACGAAACTCGGTTCGTATAATGACTGGTTGCATTTCCCTTTTAGTGACCCAATTCGTGCTCTATATCGGCGGTGTGTGTACACAGAGAAAGAAAAACGATTTTATGAAATTATACCGTTTGCAGAGTTATGCTTTCAACTTCGTTCTATTATATATCTAGATTCTGCAGCGGAATTTGCTTTGATGTATTGCGATTTCACAGTAGATATTCGTATACAGTGGAAATATGAAAATGTTTAAAATGTATTGATTTTATTCGTGTATGAAAATGTGCAGTGAAACGAAAGCAATTTTACAATTCCGTATCAGTCGGAAATCACGTTTTCGATTTTCCGGTTAAAGTATTGACTTTTTTTCACAACCTGGTTAAAAATTTCAGGTCGAATATATAAACGACTATGTAATTCCAAGAATCATAAAGCAAACGCTTTTCAATCTCGATCAATATAAACAAACTACGTTTCTACCAATTCGAAAAGCACAAAAAATATCACAACGAAAATTATTATATCAAAAGACATAACTTACAAACTTTCAACGACACACTTAAATTTTAAAAAAATCTACAAAAAATCACATTTGGACACTATGAATATGCGATTAAATTGCATTTTGCCCAGCGGACGTGGCGATTCAGCACCGCATGCAAGTATGTAGTGTCTCGTCACGCTTCTGCCATCCATCAGCGGTTAAAGCGGCGCACGATCTCTCCACAAACCATCCCCGGTTGTTCGTATGGGTGTGTGTATGTACACGAGAGGGTAGTTTTATAGTCAGCCGTCCACTTAACTCGAATTTATCGCGATTTTTGAGTTTATTCACATTCCAGCGAACTCTCTTAATGGCGTCATAACGCGGCCTCCGCAAATGAACTTTTGCGCTGCCATCATCGCGTTTTCGCATTACTATGTGAGAAATTAACGATATTTTTCCGTTGAAGTAATTTTTGTAGTATTAATTTACGGCCGAAATAGCCTCTATTCGCGGAAGCTTTGAATATACTGGCTGTAATTGCGGTCGCTGTTCTTATTTTTTTTATATTTTACGTTGAAACGCTTTTTACAGCTTACGTGAAAATTTTCGCGTGCATTTTCTCTTTACGGATTTACGATGGACTTTAATAAGGGGAAGTTTGCGTGTCGCCTTTGTAAAAGTGTAGATGAAAATTTAGTACGTTGGGTGTAGGATTAGAAATTTTTCACCTGCTTAGAGCTGCGACGTAAAAAGAAAAAATAAATAAACACTATAATTTCGTCAATTTTCTCATAAAAATTTATTAGGAAATGTTATTTCAATTCGCGGCGAGAATAAATCTTTTATAGGAAAAAATAAATTTCGGCTTCTTTCTTCGTACTCTTTTTTTGTATAGTCGGTTTCGGCACATTCGTCCTGCGTTGTCGGGTCTCGGAAAATGAATCCGTAAGGTCGCTTGAGCCTCTTTTTTCAGACTTTTCCGAGACGAGACGACGCGACGTCTGAAAATAAAAAGAAGGACCGACGCCTTTGGATCTAATAAAAAATTCAATCGCCGCCGTCTCAGGTGAACACGTAGCACGTCTCCATGCCGGGGTGGATCCCGAATTTATGGGATTTTTCGGCCACAGGGAACTCTCAATTATCAAAAAAAGGATCGGAGATATGTATGCGGGTGGTGAAAATTCTGCGTTGATAAAACTTTATTTGCCTTTCGGAAAATTGATTGATGCTTCGCGTGTTTATTTTGTTTGTTGATATTATGTATGAAAATCTCAGGAGCTTTTAGCTTTACAATTATCTTTCTTATTTGGTTGTGTGAAAATAGATGAATTGAAGTTTAATTTAATGTGTATTGCTTTTGAAAGTCGTTCGTGTGGAATCCGCGATAAACCTTCTACAGAATATTTAATAAAATTATAATTTATTCAGTGGGAAAGTTAATTTAAAGGAAAAGGAATAATTATTTTTTCTTGGAAGAACAAAAATACACATAAATTGGATTTTATTTTAAATTGAAATAAGTTGTTTAAATTTACGTTTACGTGTACGTGAGCATTTTTTCTTATCCGAATACGAAAATAAATCGATAACAAAGCCAATTTTCCGCTTTTTCTTGTCAAAAATCTAATAATAATCGCTCAGATAAATAACACATCATCGATACAGTTTTACGAGCAAAATACCGATATCGCACAAGAGTTTTCAATTTATCACATCTTTTAATCCGATATCGAAAATATTGTTTGCATTCGAAAATTCCATTTCGCGAAAGCGCTTTCGAATAAGCGCGATTCCGAGTTTCCCGTACGTGCGGATCACGCGAGATTGTTTATTCGCGGCGACGACGCCGTTAATGAAAAATACATGAAAAATCCAATACGAAAGAAAATTCAGCAACCGATAACACGACCGTATAAACCCCCGCATTATATTTCGGATACGGCAAAGATTGTTTCGGGCACCGCTTTGTGCGGCTATCGAATTCGCATCACGTCCTCTTTAGGTTGCCGCGATTAACCGTTCGACCGCGGAAAATCGCCTCTTCGGAAAAGTGCGGTTATTTTTCATCGCCTCGAGACGTTCGTTATCGCTAACGATATTTGTCCTCCGTTTAATTGACTTTCGGTTGATTTGTAGACGTTCTTTTTGTGTTGAGGTTGAACGTGCTGAGAAAAGTCGGCGCGCTGAAATATGGCGAAACTTTGTTTTTGAAAGTGTAGCTGTTTGAGCTGAATAATTTTAGAACTTAATTAATATAATATATAATTTATGTTAATAATGTTAACTTGATATTAATTTTGCAAAAGAAATTCGGATGCGCTGTGTTCGAACGAATTCGTATGATTTTTTTCTTGGTGAGGGTGCGCGAGGATTTATTTCGTATTTTATTCTATTTCGAATTCAATGGAAAACTCATCACTTTCTGTGCGATCCGGGCCCGTATGATAGTCTCTTTATGAAAAAAGTTTCAGAGCCGCGCTGAAACTTTCGCTAGTTCGTCTGCTTTTGGCATATCCGGCAAAAATATACGCGTTTTAGTTAGAACGCTGCGCACCATGAATTTCAACGACCGCATCGTCAGATGAGCGAACAAATTTAAAAGTTTCATATGTTTTTTTGATAAAGCGAATTAATTTACAACTTATGCATGTGATGTTGTCTTAAATATATCTGATTTTTTGATAAAATTCTAAATTTATTAATTTTTTACATGCAATCCTCCAGCTGGACTTAAGTGTGAGTATGAGATAGGATATAACAATACTTTAATCATTAGAATATATAAATATATCAAAAATTTAAAATAGTAGTAATTTAATCATTACAAATACTTAACGAATCGATAAAATTATTTCAGATACCGATAATCAACGAGTGATTATTCACGTGAAAGACATCAACGATGAACCGCCATATTTCATCAATCGGCCGTTACCTATGCAAGCTGTGGTACAACTCAACGCTCCTCCCAACACTCCAGTGTTTACTCTGCAAGCTCGAGATCCTGATACCGATCATAACATTCACTACTTCATCGTTAGAGATCGAACTGGTGGTCGTTTTGAAGTTGATGAGCGGTCTGGGGTTGTTCGCACGCGTGGAACAGATCTTTTCCAACTCGATATGGAATATGTTTTGTATGTCAAAGCGGAAGATCAGGTAAAACAGCCGAAACACATTTGAATTTTTTTTTATTTGTATGTTTGAATTGATAATTTTCATTTTCATTACAGAGTGGACGAGTTGATGAACGAAGATTTCAATCGACACCTGAAGAACGTTTATCCATTGTTGGTGGAAAACGAGCTCCCCAATTCTATATGCCTAGTTACGAAGCTGAAATACCCGAAAATCAGAAGAAAGACTCTGAGTAAGATTTAATTTTTTTTTTAATGGATATTCAGAATTAAGTGGAAAATTATTTATATTTTGAATCAGATTTTGGTTTATTTATTAAATTGTACTAATATAAAATTTTAAAATTTTCCAGCATTATATCAGTGAAAGCAAAATCGTTTGCTGATCGAGAAATTCGATATACTTTAAAAGCACAAGGTCAAGGAGCAGGAACGTTTAATATTGGACCAACATCTGGTATTGTGAAATTGGCAAAAGAGTTAGATTTTGAAGATCTGCGTCAACCACATGTTTACTCGCTCGTTGTCACCGCTACAGAAGATTCTGGTGGATTTTCTACATCAGTAGAGGTTGCTTTGCTAATTTGATTCTTTCAATTATAAATATGCAATAATTACTTATATTTAGATTTAAAAAAGGCAATGTACCACTATATAAAATGTCAATTAGCAACTGATAACTAATATTTTCATTTACTTGTTTCCAGCTTACAATAAGAGTGACGGATGTTAATGACAATGCACCGAAATTCGAATTACCTGATTATCAAGCACATAATGTAGATGAAGATATTCCTTTAGGCACTAGTATTCTAAAAGTAAAGGCTATGGATTCTGATTCTGGGAAGAATGCTGAAATAGAATATCTTGTATCAGGCAAGTTAACAGTATTTTTTAATATTGTTGTATTTCGAAATATTTTCAAATATATTTAAAAGAGATGATATTTCATTTAATAATTTCGGAAACTGGTATCAATAGTGAAAATATAGAAATATTTATAGAACAAATAAATTAATAAATGTCTTCACACATTTCAGATGATCACTTTAGTGTTGATTCTAGTGGAATTATAACTAATAATAAACAATTAGATGCTGATAATAATAATGCATATTATGAATTTGTTGTGACTGCTAAGGATAAAGGAGAACCGGCTAAAACTGGCACCGCTACAGTCAGAGTATACACAAAGAACAAAAATGATGAAGAACCGAAGTTTTCCCAACAAGTGTACACACCAAACGTTGATGAAAATGCTGGACCAAATACTCTCGTTACAACCGTAGTAGCATCTGACAAAGATGGAGATAATGTACGTTTTGGTTTTGTTGGCGGTGGAACAAGTTCTGGTCAATTTGTAATTGAAGAGATCACTGGTGTGATAAGACTGCACAGTAAAACCATATCATTAGACAGAGATAAGTATGAACTTAACGTGACTGCTCTTGATGACGGAGCATGTTGTGTCAATGGTGATGCTACAATTCATACTTCAACAGCAGTAGTTGTTGTTTTCATTACTGACGTCAATGACAATAAGCCAATGTTCAAAGAATGTACAACTTATAATCCAAAAGTAGAAGAGGGTGCACCAAATGGAAGCCCTGTGATCAAAGTAACAGCCTTTGATGAAGATAAAGGAGTAAACGGACAGGTTAAATATTCAATCGTACAACAGCCAAATCAAAAAGGTACCAAGTTCACCGTTGATGAAGAAACTGGTGATGTTTTGACGAACAAAGTGTTCGACAGAGAAGGTGATGATGGCAAATTTGTTTCGGTAACAGTTAAAGCAACAGATCAAGGAGAACCATCCTTAGAAGGTGTTTGTTCATTTACGGTAGAAATTACTGATGTTAATGACAATCCTCCATTATTCGACAGACAGGTAAAGAATTTTCAAAAACTGGGAAAATATTTTTCAAACTTCAATAATATAATTTGTTAGCTTGTTTAATTATTTTGTTCATTGTTTTTTTCCTAAAATTCCAGAAATATGTAGAGAATGTCAAACAGGATGCTAGTATCGGAACAAATATTTTAAGAGTATCTGCATCAGATGAAGACGCTGATAACAATGGTGCGATCGTATACACCCTCAGTGCTCCTTATAATCCGGGAGATATTGAATATTTTGAAATCCAACCAGAATCTGGTTGGATAGTACTTAAGAAACCTCTGGACGTAAGTATCTTAACTTAATTCTTTTAAACTTCAAACATACAACTACTGGTGAAATATTTACTAAGATGTGTGATGAGGTGTGAATGAATATTTTAGCATTTAAGCAATTATTATTATATTTTATTAAAATGATGAATTAGCTTTTGAAACCAGACATTAGATAGCAAAATTCATTTTGTACATACGTTTTAAATAATTTTTATTTGGATGCGCTAATGCTGGTTTTAACTGTGATCATCATCCGACCACTTTGTAAATTAACCCGGAGAATCTAAGGAATACAACACAGGCGCTGATCGTTAGGTAGCTTATTCCTTCCTTTCAGCACTATTTATTTCAGTTGCTGCCCTCGCCGTGTAAGGCCGGGCGAAACTCAGTACATATATTATTATTACGATGAGTTTATTTCTACGGCACCTCTTGCATATATATAAAAACTCTTGTTGTTCTATTATTATAAAATAAATCCATGTATTATAAATAAACAAAAAAAAACTCAACTGCTGTAAATATTTCACTGTCGACTTTTTATGTTTAGTTGTAAAACATGTACAGTTTACGTATATAAAACTGCACTTCTTGTATATCCTGCGCACCACATAGTTATTGATTTTACAGAGAAATTCGGTTATTACGAAGAAATATTTCACTGTTTGAGTAATTCATGGAATACAATGAAATTAACAATTTTCAGAGAAATTAAAACTTGCAAAATTAGTTATTATTATGACTTATTTGAAAAAGATATGTATACAAGGTGGTATAATATTATTTTTCATCCCAGGTCGCTATAACTGAATTCCGCTGTACATTATTTTGACATAATTTTGAAAGGCTTACAGCTTTTGGATATACTTTTTTGTACGTACATGTTTTGTTACTAACTGTGATGGTTTATTTAATTTTTTGCCGTCGTCGGCTGTAGGGGCGCCGCCACCGCAGATAAACATACAAACATATATATACGCCGCATTGGATGGCCGCAGTGAGCTAGCGGCCTTCTATCATTTTTCTCTTGTAATTATTACTTTCACCGTATCAGACGACATCTCATATATTCATTATCAAAAAACTCATTTTACATATTGTATAATATATCATGAATTTGGTGGTTTGTTTTCAGGGAAGAAGGAGATGTGGTATTATATATGATGATTATATATTTAAACTGTAAAATATTTGATGAAAATTGGGGGCAGTCAGGGTACTACCCAACCTGTAAATTGATAAAAGTACCTTGACTGCCAACCTATTATTGTTGTGACATTATTCCTTCTGTGAAAGGGGCGACGTACTGTAATATATTATCGCTACTAAATTTTTAAAACGTCCATTCTTTATTTGTTCGTTTATTTATCTTTTTATTTCAATGAGTGTCGTTCCATTTTGTAAATTAGTGTAATACGTGAGGTCAAGATAACTATATTTTATGACATCCTGACCTTCTCCCGCCAATTTTTTATTTTATTATGAGAATGCAAAGCTCCGCATGCAATGCCTGCTTTCGAAATTTTTATTTTTTAGTTTAGTTCATTGTACATTTTTATTAAGTACTACTTGCATACATAAAATTCTTGTGTATATTTGAGAAATCTTGTAATTATCATCATCATTATTTTTCTTTTTTATTCTTTTTCAATGCACATATGTTTTCTTCGGCATTGGCCGCATCCAGGGATGTTTTCCAGTAAGTAGGTACATGATATATAATATCAGTGAAAATGTGAGATATGATTACATATCTGCTTCTGAGGAATGTTCGTTTTGTACAGTAGATTTATAGTAATATAGTAAGATATCTCAGATTTATAATTTCGATTATGATTTCTTTTTAGCTTTTGAGTGAACGGTGACTGTGTGTTCGTAATCATGCCTGATATGTTGTATATGGTGTCTCACAGCTTATATCAAATGTGAATAATAGGTGATAAGGAATTTCTTCTGTAAAAAAACTATTTCCAAATGCATGTTTGTAAATATACATATATATAATATATATTGTACATTGTACATTTTCTGATTTTAAGCATCTGTTGTGATTTATGAAAAGTGATGATTGATGTTTGGATCATATATTTAATATTTAAAATTGGCTTAAATACAATACATTTAATAGAACAAAATTTTTACTTATCTAACATACTTATTTGAAACCTTAAAATTGATAAATTTCAGAACCTATATAATATTTTTCTTCAAACATTAATAAAGATACAAAAGTAATTAATAATTATAATTACAAATATGTGTATTTACTCAATATTCCAGTTTTCGTTAATCCAATTATTATATATTAGTTTTGGCCTGCAAAGTAATATTTTAAGGATAGAATGTTAACTAGAGCTTGTTTCTTATTAAATGCCTTATGTCATCTGTTCCATGTTTGATATAAGCAGTGATAACTGATTTTGAAAAAGGCACAGAGAGCAGTAGTTGAACTGTCTTGATATGTCTTTATTTCTCACACAAGTGAACATGTCGCAGATCATTGAAATTCTATTTGTTTTTTGAAAAGTTAATTGTGTGACATTGATTCAATTTTATTTTTATTATTATTATTATGAGTTGTTTAGCCAAATCAGTGAATTATAAGTTATTTTTTGTGGTTATGATTTTGTTTGCCCCCCGCTGACCTCTGACCCGTGTTCCCGTGCCGCTAGCGAGACAGGTACCGTCTGAGGGTACGCGCCGCGGACAGGGGCGAGCCTCCCTCACACGCGGACGTGGACGTCGAATTAGACGTCGTAGACAGGAATAATAAGCCACCCCTGTGGGATGACAACATGTACGGCCCCGTTCACATCAAAGAGAATGTCACAGTGGGTACCGTAGTGACCTGCATAAAAGCGAGGTTGGTATCAAAGTGCAGAGCGAGCGTTCCTGGATTTCGAATCCCATCCATAGCGGTCGCTCTCCACCCGTACTCTTTCCCTAACACTACTAACGACGTGGTTTTTTGTTTGTTTCCATTCGACCCCGTTTTCCCGATAGCGAGAAACGTACAAGCTGGAGGCCATGGCACAAGATAAGGGCTTTCCGCCCCTCTCCAGAACCGTGGAGGTTCAGATAGACGTAGTGGACCGCGCGAACAACCCGCCCGTGTGGGACCACGTGGTGTATGGCCCCATCTACATACGAGAGAACCTGCCCGTCGGGGCAAAGGTCGTTTCGGTCAAAGCCAGGTCTGTGGCCTCAGTGTTTTGCCGCGCACCGGGCACCGCACGCAGCCCCGTCTCACTATTATTTGCACGCAGTGTGGTGTGTGGCGTTACCAATATACCCGTCCCTTATTATTATTATATCGATATTATCGTAATACCTATTGTTATACTTACTCGTAGTCCATACATTATATATTCTTAGATGTTAGCGAGCGTGGTCTGTGGTGCAAGCCGAGTAAGTAATTGCTCCCTCACACCCCTCTGGCTCGCTGGATGTTGTTGCACACCGTCACGCGCACGGAAGTACCTATCTGCTTGTGGGGCAAATTCTTTAACCAGCAACATTCAGTCTGAGCATCCTCTTGAACGTTTCAAATGCATCGCAACTTCAATTTCATCATTGTTATTATTATTATATTATTATTTCAATTTCATTTGCATTTCATCCGGTGAACGTGTGCATCTAATTTCGATATTGTTACATTCATGTTTGCATTTTATCACATGGTTGATTTGAAAAAAAAAACCTCACAATTATTCGATAAGCATCACCGATGGGGACGCACTGCTTCAGTGGAGGATTTTGGAATCGCTGGAGGTAACATGTATTCTCACCACATCTACACGCAATGACTTCAGGAAATTGTGCTTTTTTGTTGATATGTTCAAGTCTCATCAATATTCAAAGTGAATGTGTTAGAAATTCAATTTCTTTGATTTTTTGTTGTATAAATTTCAAACATTTGTAACGATCGATGCAGTACAAAATTGTAAGGAACTTTTTTGGATTTCATTTATCAAAGGTGGTTCAGAAATTTATAAAACATTAATCAAACAACATTTTCGAGTATTTTTATATTTGTGAGACGCATACTTGGAGATAGGATTTTTTCAAATGGGTCGCCTTATTTGTTCTTAATATCCTAATTTATTTAAATATATTCCATAACTAAAACTCACTAACAATTCAATCATATTTATATTCGACACAAGCACTATTTTGTTTTGTGGATGTTGTGACGATTTTTGTTACTTATAAACAATGCGAAAATCGACAAAATGCATGTAGGCATCAGGTTAATAAAACAACTAGGTATTAATTTGGTTCTATACAATTTAATTTAAAAATATGCAATAAATTCGCATGCGGCTGGTTCTACAAATAATTTAACTGTCATAGTGTTGTTTACGAATCCTCCGCAATATAATTTATTTAGGCAACTATTTAAAATATATTTTTGTACCAGTTATTACACATATTGATAGTAAGCATCAGTTCGTTTTCATATAATGTTACTTTCATAGTTTAGCTTGTCCGTGCAAAGTAAACACTTGATATTAATTAATGATTCTTTCTTATATTGGAATGGGATGCAATTAGTTTTATGCATTGCATAGTTTATGTATTTTCAGCAATCATATTATTCAGTGGTTGCTTTTATTTCGCAACTATTAAATTCGATTTTTATTATTTATTATTATTATATTATTATCAAAACTATCATAAAAACAATTATCAGTTAAAAATATTTGTTGTTTGTGTTCTATGAAGTTTCAATTCATTTTATATGCAATCATGCAATTCAAATTAATTGAAGTTCTATTTTAGAAATCATTGCCATGCGCATAGAACGAAAATTCAGCTTTGATGATGGTGAAAAATGTGATAAATTATTTTTTCATAATATAAAATTTTTCACAATGAATTTTTCATATTATTGAATTTTAACTAAACACAAAAAATAATATTGAATTAAATTTGATAAATAAACAGTTTTTGCATTCTCTTTATTCAAATCATCAACAACCGTTTTTCACATTTTTCTCCCGAATATTCAATGTAGGCTTTGAGAAAATTAAATCAATGTCGTTTTGTGTCAAGTCGTAGAAGTGCTTAAATGTATTGGTTGTATTCAATTGCACGTTTTAAGACTTTATACTGTTTCCACAGCTCGGGGATAGAAAATAATCCTACCGTTTTTTATCGTCTCATGCCTGGTTCCACTGCTCAAACGAATAAGTTTCATACGTTTTACTTACAACAAAGAGCGGATAACGGGTTCACATGGGCAGATATAAAGGTTAATCATCCACTGGATTATGAAAGTATCAAAGAATACAATTTAACCATCCGAGTAGAGGTAATATATTGGAACTGCTATAATGTTTAGGTTTTGGGTTATGAGTATCAATAATATTTTTATTTTTAGAACAATGGAGCCCAACAATTAGCTTCCGAAGCCACAGTTTATATCATGCTTGAAGATGTTAACGATGAAATCCCATTATTCACCGAAAGAGAACAAGAAACCGTGTTGGAAGGAGAACCTATTGGAACAAAAGTGACTCAAGTCAATGCTATTGATAAAGATGGAACATTCCCTAATAATCAGGTCAGTCATAATCAAATGTTATTTTACTATTATCAAATACATAAATATTGTTGATTTATAATTGTAATAATTAATGAATTTTGGTTTATATAGGTGTACTACTATGTAGTAGATTCTCCACGAAATGAAGGCAAAGACTTTTTTGAAATCAACTTACAAACAGGAGAAATCTTCACCAAAATTGTGTTCGACAGAGAAAAGCAGGGAGCCTACGCTTTGGAGGTGGAAGCCAGAGACGGAGCACCATCAGCCCGGCCCAATTCTAACTCGCAGCCGAATTCAGGTATGTACTTTGTATTTAACAAATATCCTATTCGTTTTCTTTTTGTGAAATGTTCAAATATTAAATTTGTATAAAACCTTAAATATGAATTGTAGAATAACAAACAATTTCTGCTGTTCATGTAACCTATTACGTTTGGGAAAATATCAACATTCTGAAATGTTTTGTTTGATTATGTGTCCTTTGGTATAACTTCTTAGTCATATTTGTAAAAGACAAGTAATATTATATATAATCTGTTGTGAAAATAGTACTGTAAGAGCTACGCTTCTCTTTTGTACCCAAATACTGCCGGAGAATTCGTCTCTCTTGAGAGCCTTGTGCGAGCTTGTAAAAGAATCATGAATATACACGAAAACTGTTCAAAGCATAATTGAACTCATTTGTTAGTTTGTTATTCTGCTCCTTTGTAGAATGCCTTCCAGTTTGTAGGGTTTACTTTATTGCTTACTTAATATATGTATGATACATATCGAGGAACTGAAGTACACATGTTTGCAAATATTTTTAATGTTATAACAATATTTATTGTCATTGAGATTATGTTGTTTATGACTCAGAACCTTATTTGCTGTATGTATTAAAATTTTGAATTGTATTAGTAAATTGTTGTTAATTAATTGACAAAAAAATATTTTCATAAGATCTTGTTGAGTTCTAATGAATTATTCGTATTCTGAAATCCTAAATTTCTCATACATTCTATTCGAATCTGAAATTTAATATTTTTCATATACATTAGAATAAGCGAGACGTGATAAATTAGATCAAACCAGACCGCCGACGGAACACGTTCAAGTCGACATAATGAGACAAAAACACGACATATTAAATTGACACAGCACTCCGCAAAAGAGAGAAACTCCCGTCTCCCCGGAGACAGACGGAACCCGAGGAGTTTCCGCAGCGGTAGTCTCGCGAAACTTACATTATCTGCATAATGGAATAAATCGCGCCGATGTAATTGAATCGACCGTTTGACGCATTGCACCGGATGCAATTTGGCAGCAAGGGTTGCTTTTAATAACGCGCGACGCTTTCAGGCGTTGCTGAAACTAGCCGGGAAGTTTTCAGAGGCGTCGTAACGAGGTGTGTTGTCGTTGGAGGAACTACGACCTGCGTTTTTCAGCTATCGGTCGCTATTTTTCGCGTTGTGGATGGACGTGTTTTTATTTTCGGTGTTGGCTTTGTGGGGTTTTGTACAATGCACGAGCGTACGGTTGACGGTTAAAGTTCGTAATTGGCATTCATAGAGTTTATAATTGGCATTTGCGCGTACAGTTTCACACCGGGACACTAAGTAAATTCAATTTTAATTATTAAATTTTATTAAAAGTGTTCAGTTCGTGAAGCGTTTATTCAAGTCGCCGTCTGATGTTATTTGACGATTCTTGCTAGTTATTCAGTGTTATAATTTTGGAGTGGAAGCTGTTGTGTATGTCATTGATTAATGATCGCGTTCGGTTTTCGTGTTTAATAGAGTTGTGTATTTTCTTTTACGCTCGCACAATTTTTTTGCGTAATAAAATTTCGCATTTGAATTCTTTGTTGCCGACATTTCCGTAAAAAAATCCGAAGAACGCATAACCATTTTATCAACGACCGTACAGAATGACCGACGGAGAAAAGAATCGGTTAACCCTTATAACTTGGAAAAGGAAACTGCAAAGCTATATCAGTCGCTTCTAAAGTAAAACCAGGCAACCGAAATTATTTTGAATATTACATCTAGTCATTCTTTTCTAATTTATGAACAATTGACAGTCTACATTTACAAAATATTTTAGATCCAATAAAAAGTTTGATTTTTCATTTCAAATTTATTTTATGCGTTTTGTTGCATATATCTTTTGGTGGTTGCTTTATTTTGCTTCGGGACAAGAATATCTGCAAATGCGTAACTTGGTCCAATATCGATTTCTGGCTCAAGGCAATAAAGGCTTGCCGAAAGTCAAGAAAGGCTAACGATTGCTCCTTTGCAAACGGGAAGAGCGGCGTCTAAGCGAAAATGTAAATTCGATTGCGGTCGGGCGACCGTTAACCCGAGCCACCCCATACAAATAAATTTGATTAACAGCGCACTTTCGGCTTAATAACAAAGCGACCTCTTAATCTATCTATCGGATGTGTTGTGTTGATCATTTGAAATTCTTGCTCGATTCGTATTCATGAGAAGTAGGTGCTTGGACTGATATTACAAACTCAAGTTGCGTACTATTTGTGTACTTAATAAACATTTGAGCGTATCGGATCTATCGTATGGGAATCCTAATTTTTTTTTAATATAACTTAGCTTTTAAAATAGAATTGTTCAGTTTTTCTACATTGCAATTGTAACAAAAGTATACTCGAAAAAAATCAACTTTTTTCAAGCGAATTAATCACGAAAGTGCATCTGCACGATGATTAAAACCGTGAAATTAGCAGCAGAGCACTCACTATGTTCGTAATGATACCTAATAAATTCACGTTTATGTATGAGCTCGCCGCGCTTTATGACGAAAGTGCCTTTGCGAAAATTGCTGCAGTGATTAAGAAAATGCATGGCTTAATGAGACTGTTAATTAAATAAAAGCTTCCTAAAGACGGCCGAGATTTCGTTTTTTTTCGGGATATGTAACGCGTCCAGTATCGTTCAATCATACGTTGGTGAAAAACGGTCGAAATTTTCCGCAGTCATAAATCAACTTCAAAGCTATTCTTTCCGGCTACTTTTTTATTTGTGCACGGAGAAGATTTTTCTATTGTATTGTTTCGCTCGTGTATACGTGTATGGGAAATTTGCGGGTAATTTTTTTTTTTATTGAATTTAAATTGAATCTATTTCTGGGCGCTCGTGATGCTTTCACGTGAAATTTTTCTTATTTAAACGCAATTTTTTTATATACGCTTTGCCGCGAAAAGTATTTAATGTAAAAAGTTTTTCTATATTGCGAGTACGTTTTTACGAGTTTGTTTTTATACACGCCAAAGAATATTTTTCATTTTATGAAATCTTTTTCGTTTCAGTGATTCTTGATTGGTCGATATGCGTACTTTTTTCTTGTTAGGTATATACGTTTATATATTTCTCATTTTTCGATAACGCAATATAAATTTGGATGGTTTCGGAAACCTCTAGAAATATTATTAAAATATATACTGGAAAAATAGAGCGTTCTTTTCAAGCTGAAAGTTCAGTATTTTTAATAACTTTATTTTTAAGGTAAAGCTGAAATAAAATATGTGTAGTGAATTCGTATATATATTTTTGTTTTGAATACGTTCAACTTATTATATAATAAAAGAAATGATTAAACTTTAATTGTTTTTTACCCTTCATAATTTTAAAAATTAGAACGTACGTTTAATTATACTGACATAAAATTTTAATATGAAAAAAGGCATAACGAGTTAAAATTTTCAAAATTTAACTTTTGTTCGTTGTTATGTTCGACGCGACCATTACGGACATTTATCGTGTAATTATGAACACAAAATGCGTTTTAAAAAGTTACAAATGTAAACTTTTTACACCAAAGGGTACACGGTCATTATGAATTAAGAGAAAAGTCTCTTTTTTGGCGGTGTACACATTATGCTCGCTGTCTAAATGGAAATATTCTCTTTTTCATTACAATTACATTCTATAAGAATTTTTATAATGTAGTGTCCGGAAAACAAATGATAATATTATACGTAACTTATGCAATAATGCAATGAAATGGAATGCAGGATTTTGTATTATATTATTCGCCGCGTTTGCAACCTTATTCCGCATTGGAAATAAAGAGAAGCGGAAGCAAAACGATAATAAAAATTGAAATTGAATGTAATGGATTCTTTTACGTGGTAAGAACGATTGCCAACTGTGTTAAAATTCTGAATGAAAAATTTTCCAAGGCAAGGAAACCGTACCGGAATTAAAAAATAGCAACTTTGTCCGACAAATCTAACCGCGTACATTTCATATTTAACGATCTAATAAAGTTTATCATCTATTCTCGTAGTTGTGCGCAATCCGAAATTTATTCACGTAGAATTATTTATGACTAAATTTGACCGAAATTCCAAATTCACGATCCAAATTTGAATTCTCCCGCTAATAAGATTTTAAAATTTATCATATTACCCACAAACGAAAATATGATTCACATAACGACTCCGGACAAAAACTCACGAGATCGCTCACCTACAATTTAATTATACCCACACACCCCACATGCCAGGTGCTTCCACGTTTAAGCATTCGACAATCGGCAAGGGCAGTGGCCGAGGTCTCGGTCGGAGAGGTCCAGGATCTAACCCTTACCAAATTAGCTTTGTGGGCGAAGTCGGCCCATCACTTGCGGTGGTGATGCCCTTCGTCAGCTGTCCGAAGCGCTTAATAGCCCCACTATAAGAGGATTACGAATCGTACAAAGCCCGACGACGGCCATCCACTCCTCTTTCTCATCCCCCAGTTTTACCTGGGCTCGTAATTTCGGAAATTATAACCGGGACGCCTCGTGTTATGGGAGGGATACGATTTCGCGTTGTCGCGGTTTCGAGGAGGACCCGACCGGCTGTCAAGTGCAAATTTCGTTATTATTTTCTCTGTGTACGTAAATATAATAAAACGTCGGATTTAACGTTCGCTGTCCGCCGGCTGAAGCGCTTTTGAGTCTCGAACGTGTGTGTGGGAGAGACCCCTTTAACGAAGCTTCGATTCAATTAATTTCGCCATGCCAGAACCGCTCTGAAAACGATTTCGGATTCAGTGTGTTCATTGTTCGGCTAGTTGTGTTTCCCTTTGTGTCGTTCGGTCGACGTCTTTCGATGATTTGTTATTAATGAAGTTCATTACCGACGTTCAATGTTTTGCTAGAAATTTAATTTCGAAACTGTCGTTTAAACAGTTAAATTAATAAATCATATTTTACTTACTTTACAACGGTTATTTATATACAAAAACAATCTTTTGTAAACATTAAACCAGTTATTTCTAGAAAAAAAATTACTTATCTTCCCAATAAAACTTAAAAGATCTCAGCGAAGATGAAAAAAATCGTGACACGTGTACTGCTCATTGCCCACACAATGAGCCCACGCGCTTTTCTCACATCGGATTTTTCGCAAGGGTGCGAAAATTCGTTTTTCCCTACCCCTCTAATTGATGGCCGACCGGTGGAAAGTTTTTGCAAATCCGCGGTAATTTCGTGGGCCGAATTAAAACCGTTTCCATCCCTCAGTCCCGTTGATGATACGGCGATATTTCACCGACCGTTTTATTACGCGCCGCGTTATGATAATGAGAGTACGGTTCGAATTCGGCGATCTCTTTGTGTTCGGTTTTATATTGCGATTTTAAGCGTCGGAAAGCGGAACGTTTGAATTGCTAACGAAGTTTTTTGAAGTCTCGATATGATGGTTGGTGCTCGTGAGCCATTTAAATAATGCGCGATCGCTTATTTCCCGAGGTTTATAAATTCGAACTAATTAATCGGAGATTGGAATTTTTTTATGATATTTTTAATGAATGTCCCTATTCGTGAATTTGTTTCGGTCGGTTACGTTCTTTCTTTTCGGAAAATTGAGTTGAAATAATTGAGAATTTTCTTTTCGATATTTGAAGCGAATAAAAATTTATGTGCCATTCAATGTATGAATAATCGCACATTTTTTTTTCTAAAATAATCACAATGTAAAATTACAAGTCATGGGTTTTATTAGAGACTGTCTGAGCAGTATTGATGATGGTCATGATGAATAAAACTGATGAAACATAAAATATTATCTCTTACAGACTATAAAAGAACTTCCACGAAATGTTACTCACAAAAATATCGTCTCATTTATGTTCACATTATCAAATAACCTAATAAAAATCGGAAACTCCATAAAACCCCCTAACTAGAACATTCATAAAGAATTCCGATTAAACGCATCAAACAAACCATTTAAAATGTTTGATGCATTGCAGACGAATGTAGAAACACGTAATACTTGTACTCGAAATCGTTTTAAGCGTCTTTTCCTCAGTATCACGTTCCCAGGAATATTAAGACGCTCCGAACGGGATGCGCTCATAATTGCATACGTGCAACGGTTTTCCTCATCGCTCTCATAGTGAAGCGGGAGTTTTCCGGATTTTCCGGTGTCGGAAAAACAGTGGCGGGAAAGGGACAGTGCGGTTGCTGGGCTGCGGCGCAGTTTCCACAGTTTCCGGCAGCTTTCCAAATTAGATTGCGGTCTCGTTCCCATTTGTGTCTCTAATTGTGCGATATAAACTCGTTAACACATACGATGGCGGCATGTCGTACGCACTAATTGTTGGCTGTTTAGTCTGATCGGTTATGATAATCTTAAATTCTTATCGTGTTATGATTTTGTATGGTTAATGCGTGGAATTGAATGATATATAAGTTGAATTTATTTATGTTAGTTTTTTTCGTATTTTATTATACGTTCTCGTGTGGAATGTAGAGGTTTTACGTTTCATCTGTACGACTTACGTACTCCAGATCAGTAATTTGTCAACAGAATTACGCTGTCGACTTTTCCGTTCCGGTGAAATTGAAACGGGACAAATTTTCGCGAAACTAGATTCTTTCAGCTTCGCGGTATTTGCTACCGTCGATTTTTTCCACGTCAATTGTAAATTCCATCTTTAAGCTTTCTATTTATCAGGAATCTACTTCTAAAATTAAATTATACTGATTTACGAAGATTCGATTCGACTTAGACGCGTCGAACGTTTTCGCCACAAACGAAATATTTTTTAACACTTTCACGTGCCGATGTAGAGACCTTCGCGTTCATTTGAACTTTATTCGGTCAATCGTACATAAAAATAAAAGGAAACCACCCGATCGGAAAAAAGTAATATCGCCGGATTCCGACACCGAATCGCGGTCGTGTTGTTGTACATAGAGAACGAAAAAGGGATAATGTATGTGCGCGTATTATACGCGCTGGTTCAAAAAGCGGCATCCTCACGATTTTCCGATTTCCCCGGAAAACTCTCCTCTATAATATAATATCGTACGTGGATGTGGAGCGGATCGTTACTTTCGAACGTTTAATTCGGGCACGATCGCGGTTGTAGCACTCCGGGATCGGAATTCAAACCGGTGTGTGTAGGTTTCGAAACAAATAGTTTTCCGCGTTTGGTTTTGTGGGGAAAACACTCGGGAAAGCAGTTTTCCACCGATTCCGAGTGAGGTATGCGCTCGCCGCTGATTGCAGGTCACGATTTGCACACGATGCAACTATCCGAAGGTAGATGGTTGTTATGCAGTTTCTTCCCCTTTCGGGATGATGTATCGTCGTTTTTATTCTGGGGGAATTTGTTCGGATTTAATCGAATCGGGTCTCGCGTCGATGTGATTTATTATGGGTGTTGGCCGGTGTCTGCGTAGGTTGTTATGTATATGTATATCAAATATTGAAAGTTTGTGTGGGGTTCGATCTAGTCGTAAAATATTTTCTTTGTTAGAAAAATATGTTTGTGTTAAATAGTTTAGCTATAAAATTCGGGGCAAGTTGATGAAAGTTTATAATCAATCTTACGAAAACATTTTCATTATTAATTATCATGAATAGTTTTCGATTGTGATAATATTGAAATTAAATACGCGAAATGCTTGAACAATGCCGAAAATCTGTTAATTTAAGCTGTAAAAATAATATTATGATATAACTGTTTTGCATATTTTTGAATCTTAATTAATATTAAAATGTTATAATATGAAAAATTTCGTTCAAATACTTGAAGAAGTTCAAAGTTGATTCGATATTTTATATTTTTTCTGTCTTTTATGTTAAACCGATTTATAAAGAAACTCATTTCACATTTCGTTAAATGTCTCGTTGTTTTTAGTTAAAATAAAAAATAAAAATCACGCAGAAACCTAATTAATTCTACCCAACAATCAAAATTCACTTCAGATTCACCAATTACATAAAACATAAACTCCACATATTGTTTCTATGTTACTAGATCATATTGACGCACCGCCCGAAGCTTCTGCGAAGGCTAACTTTCTCATATGGCAAAACCGAACTTGCTCCATCGACTTTACACATAATAATCATGTATAAACACATACATATATATAGGCTAAGGTATAGGGATGCGTATGTCGAGCCGGCGATCCCCAGGCAAATGCGATTTGTCCTGCGTTAATTGCGAATTCAGGACACGAAGAGCGCCCCTCGAACCGCACGGCTCTGATTTTCGATGTGCGAACGAACGGCCTAATCGAATCACACCTATGGCGAATCTCCCGTGTGATTTATACGTTTTATTTCATTTTTCCGAAAGCTGTACGTAATTCGGTATCTGGATGTGTTGTTTAGGACGGTCGGTCGATATAATATTATGGAGCTTTCTCGTCGTTGCCGAATGTGTATATATAATATCTTGCGATGTATGTATGTATATAGATAAATATTATTTAGTTCGTGAATAATTGATTGTGCTGAAAGATTTTTTGAATTGAAAATGATTTGAAATTTTTGTATTTGTCGATAGCAATATTTATTTTGTAGATTTTTCTTTCATCTGTCGCAAAAAAATCATTTTGAAATGGGAGTTATTGTTTTATGGCATATATTTTGAGTGCATTTATTTTTAGAAAATATAATACGTCAGCAAAAAAAAAAATTATTTATGTCGGCTTTGTATTTTTCCAATGTTGCATTGTTAGCAATGATTGTTGACTTATTGTTAGCTTATTCTCTATATTTATTTGGTCGTCATTGTATAAGTAAAATGTATACCATACACATTTAATATTACTTATTGATATATTGATTTTGTGTTTTGTATTTTGATTATGAAACTGAACAATTATTGTTAGGTTCAGAAAAATTAATTAATCGAAGACAAAAGTTTTCGATTGATTAATTTTTCTGAACCTCGAAACAGAAAAGTGGTTTTTATTTTTTAATATTTACTCCGCTCAATTAACATTCGATTAATCGAGTCTGTTTATGATTGATTTGAAATTTTTCTGTTGTTGAAATTTACTAAAAAATCATCGAAGTGAAAAAGGGTTTTCAAATATTTTTCATGAAAAATTGATCTGTAGAGTTAAATTTATAGTGTTCTATGTTTTTCATGTAAAATAATTAAAAACACAAACCAGCACAGATTGATATTTATGACGGTTATCTAAACTTTTTTTAAAAAGCCAATTGATACAAATGGGTTTTTAAACATGTTATGTATTAAATTGCATTAACACAGCACATATGTTATATCACCGAATAAAACATAGTCGAGTTGCTAATGCAGTAACGATTTTCGTGTATATTGCCAAAACTATACTGTTTTAGATGAATTTTCGGCGATATTGCATTACAACCGAAACGAAATGAAAAGCGGGAAAAAGTAGGGTTAAATTATTTCGGCTAGACCCGAAACCAAGGCTTACGCGCGATGGCAAAGGTCAAATTGGCCATCGTTTGTTTTATTTCGCTCGTTATTCATTTTAAGCGATTCCCTTCGATAGGGTCTGAAGCGACCCGATTGCGAATTTTCACCATTTTCGCTGCGTACCCTGAATCGAAGATCGATATTTCAAAAAATTCTCAATAGTTTGTCTTATGCAGAATAATTTTTTCGATAAATTCATTTCAATGATAAACATCATTCAATTTATTTTTTTCGTAATACAGTATTTTCTTAACAACATACTAAATGCATATATTCCCGTGCGGTATGGAAATCAGAAAACGTGACATTCATCTTCTTGAAATCCTCAGGGATTCGAACTTGCAAACATTCATCAGTTTGCGCAATGTTATGCCAAAGTACCAGGGGACCGCTTAGTGCATAATTTGATAATATAATATAATAGTAATATCTTTGTGGTCACTATGGGATAGCTTAAAATTTTGAATTTTCTAAAACATCAATTCATATTAGTTTCGTAGTATTAACAGTCGGTTTAATAAAACTTGACGATAATTATTCGCCAGTGGCATCCCATTAGGAGGGTACCTGGTAACACACAACACTTAAACCAATAACGATAATATGAAGATAGGGGCAGAGAGAGCATAGTCCGGTATAGTAATTTATCGCTCGGCCTGCAGTCGAAATTGGCTTTGCCCATCTGCATTATAAATCCCAAATATTATTATATTGGTGGGATGTCGCAAAACATCTGCGGTCAACTCATTATTCATGATTCTTTTTTTTTTTTGAGATTTATAATAAAAGTGTAGATATTTTTTTCGATATTTTTATCCGTTATCAATATTTAATCGATGGTTGTTTTTGTGGAATGGATAATATCTCAATATTTCTATAAAAAAAAAAAATATATCTCGACCTTTACTATAATTCGTCTTGTACAGGAATACTAATGATACTACACGATTTTCATCAAACTAAATAAATCGTTAAAATAACGAGCCCATGCGTAGGTTGAAAACGATGTCCGGATGTTGCTTTACATTACATCAAGCGAAAAAGGTCAAAGAGCATAATTAATCGTTTCGCGTACCTTAAAAACTTCAATACATTTTCCAACATCGCCTCGTCATATCGAAATCATAAAGCGCGGCGAGGGCTGACGCTAAACGAGAATCGCACATATTCTTTCACGGCCCTCGGCCCATTTGGAGTGTTTGGCCCAATTTAGTCGCGTGTCCTAAACGTCCCAGATTCAACTCTGTCCCGCGTGCTGTTCACCTTTGTCGTCTCGAGTGGTAACACTCTTTCCCAGCGGTGAGGACCGCGCTTCTCTTTGTACTCCCGCATAAGAGGTTCGTGTGTTTGAAACGCCACCGACTCGAGCAAACTTGATCTTCTACATCTCCCGTCCCACCCCCCGAACAAGTTAACCCAGATAAAATATTTTGATTGCGTTTAAGGACTCGCTTCTTTCGGAATCGACGCTTCGCCCGCTCTATAACCGATATTTTTCCCGTATAAAATAACGATAAGCATTTACATATTCTCGCCATGGGCGTCAGTCGTGGTAACGAACAACTTTCGCACACGCACGCAACTTATACTCGTTGTAGATTATGTGTCGTGAGTATGATATAATAATGTGATACACTCACACACACACCTATGCGCGGTTACATGTGAGATATTCAACCTTAATCCGATTTTCCGTGGGACGCCCAGTTTTGATCTCGCAAATCTCTTCGAACGTTTGCATATGCGGGGAATCTTTGTTTGCGCAAAGTCGACCTATTTTTGGAATATTTTTCGATTTTTCGCGACTTCTGTATAATTCGCTTCTATCGAAATGTGTGTTATAATCTTTCGTTACGTGAAATTTCGTCGAGGAATAATAAATTCTTTGAAGCGCTGATGAATATAAAAGTCGAGTTAGTGAAAGTTTTCATGAAATATTGCCAAATACATTTCAAACAATCGTTTTTAAATTTTGTTTAGAACTTTTTAAATACTAAAATATTCTTCAGTGCTTTTCAAGTTGCGTAAAAATCAGCAATTCAAGCGAATTTCACCATAGCAAAGGCAACAAAACGACTGAATAATGTAAAAAAATCAACCACTATACACACTCGAACTCAACAACTTTCAGTTACAACATAAAAAAGCAGACGCACGAGAAAAGTTGAATAAATATTAAAATGAAGCGAAATCGCGCATACTTGTACAAACGTGCACGTAGTCTACGCGTGCGATTTTCCCCAGGTTTTTTTTCAACATTTTTTTTATCTCTCCACAACATATATTATACGTTAGGAATTTTCCACTTTTCAAACTCTCCCGAAGCAGTTCTGAATTAGCGCACGGGTGGGATTTTAGAAACGAGAGAAGAGCGCGCGTTTTAACTATTCATTCGGTAATGTACGACCCGAGTTTGTGCGAAGCAGCCTCTGCGGGTGGTTGTTGAGCCAGTAACAGGTTTTGTTCTCATTACATCTAGGGGGGGTAGTTTACTTTAACTGGTGGCTATATTAACATACGTCAGTTTAACGGACTACCGGTACGTGTACGCTGAAAAGAAATTCGTGAATCGATCTGTTACGTGAGTAACGAATCGATTTTATCTATTTTTCAATCGTGTATGTATTCATGAGATCTGTCTGAAAAATAGTTAGACAGCGTTGAATTTGTTATTACTATGTTTTGTATACGAAAACGCAGAAAAGAGCTTTTAAAAAGCGGATGGGATGAACCCGTTATAGCGTCTGAGGAAATGCGACTCGTTCGTTCTTTCACAGCAACGTATTACGTCTCGTCGCTTTGTTGCTATGCGAATTCACTATTTACAACAGACACTTTATATGCCAGTTAACATGAGGCATTTAAGTTTGAACTGTATCTTGGGAAGGAGAGAAAGAGCCTTTGAACCCTTTCGAAACTTCCCAACTGATCCATTCTTACGGAGGAATTATGTATACGCCCGCCCTGATTATTTACAATGATATATTCGCACTCAGGGGGAGAAGTTTTATTTCGCGAATCTTCCGCGCGAAGTTTTTACACCGGCGATGCGGTGTAAATTTTATTCTTGCCATTTAACGTTTTATATCTCGCCCGATTTTGTGCGGGGGATTCGAAAAAGTGCTTTCGTGCGAGAGCTTATGCGTACGTAACCGAGATTAGTTCGAACAACGCACGCTTCGGCTTATTCTAGGGGAATTTAAGTTTGTTTCGATTGAAAATACGCTAATGGGATTCAATAGACGCGTTTTGCATTATAAAACGTTCATTCGTGAATTCGATTATGTTCGTGTGTTGATACGTTCGTATAGGACGGCCATTGTTTTTATGACGTCATCACTACACATAATATTATATATTCTATTTCGATTAATTAATATTTTATTTAATCAACACTCTACGTTCATTATTATCTGTATTTTATATTGTGTTATTTTGTATCTATTTATCGTGTTCAATATAATATTTTAACATATACACTGGAGCTAAATTTCGAGCATCTTTTGCGTTTATGAAGTTTTTTTGTTTCCCTTTTTTCCGATTCTCAGGCACACGGAAAGTTATTCATTCGATATTCCTGTTTAAATATCCTTATAAAAGCAAATACGAAATCGCGACGAAACAGTAGATTATTCGAGTTTGCTTTCCTGCGTTGGTTTTTCAAACATTCGTAGGTAAACACGCGAATAAATCAATCCGTGTTCGATACTTTTGGGATTTTGCTAAATTCTTCGCGGAACTTTTACGAAACATTCGCGGACTTATATTATATTATAATATTTCCGCATATTATGTCGAATATATTTTCTCGTAATATATTTTGTTTACGCATAATCGATACCGTTGTTTTGGCCGAATATGAGATGCGATACGTAAAAGAACCTGGACAAAAGAGAAAATATTTCACACGTATCGAAATACAAAACCTCGTGTATTTAATGAAGGTTTGTCGTTGAATTTCGTTTTAATTTTAGAAAATTAAAAATTCTTTAGTAGCACGATGTTACAAAATATTATATGATTTTTACGCTCAAAAAGGCACGTTGTTTTTCAAGCTGTTTTATGATATTGAAAAATCTCGGAATATTGTCGATTCTATTTTTATTCCAATGTTTTCCGGGGATAATACCTGTCGATCGAGTTGTATTTGATGAATAAAATTATTATTCGAAAATAAATTTTAATTATGTATAATATAACCTCAAGAAATTAAAAAATAAGTTGTTAGTTTATGTAAAAATATTTCAATAAAGTATTAAAATTATACATATGTATTTGAAATTCAGTTGTACGTTTTTATAAATTTGATAGGAACAACGAAACTCGATCCTATATATCGTGATTAATTAATGCCCTGATGTCAAACACAACAATGTAATGTAATATATTATAATATAATAAAATAAAATTCATAAAAAATGGTCTTTTAGTTCGTTTGTTCGTTCGAACGGTGTCCGGAACAAAAGTGAGGTTTTCCGGAACTGATCTGTCGGGTTAAATTTTCCGTGAACTCGTCGCACCGTTTCCCGGTACGGTGACTATAAATTTTATATCGGTCGGAATAAAATCCGGAGTGAGAATCGGTGTATAATAACGCCAAATATAAATTAAATCTGTATTATTTTGTTTTATGAATTGTTTGCGATGTTCGTCCACAAGATAATCTCGGCGAAAGCGAAAAAGAACGAATTAAGTAGGCCGAAGGAAAACGTGCAAATAAACACGGTTAAATCTTGTAGAGTTTGATCCTGAGTTTCGTCCACTTGTTTTCTTGTTATGAACTAACCGAACTGGCCCTAGGACTAACTGTCCTTTTCTTGACTTAACCTTGTCCCGTTGTTGCGTAAACTTTTTCGCCGCACAATAAAAAAGAGCGAACTAAAAGTTTCCGTTCGGATAATCTTTTCGAGGTTTCTTTCGCTTTTGTGAGGTTTTACTGACTTTTTTTGAAATTTATTCGCATGCCTGAAAGATACTGTATTTTTTTTCGGTATAGCCCGTGGGCGTGTTCTCATACTCAGGTTCTATCGTTCTACAAAATCTGATTTTTCTGTTTAATTTTTTATGTAAAAAGTTTTCACAAATGTATATTTATTATATACCTCGCAATAATATTACGTTTATTAGATTTTGTTTATACTCGTACACATTGAAAACCAAATTTTCATTTAGTAACATATTTTGTATTGTTCTCAACAAAATAAATTGGAAGGTTGAACGTATAAATTTTTCATCCACTAAATTAATTGATTCTACTCACAAATTAAACACGTACAGAATCAATTCGCAAAAACCTTTCACAGAAAAAAAGTCGGACGAAATCGCAATACGTGCAATCTTTCAAATTGATCGCAAAAACTCATTGCGAAACTGTGAAATTGAATTTTATCCAACGACTTTTCGATGCTCGGAAATCAATCGAGTTGGTTTTTTTCTCGAACATTCATCGATCGAATCGTAAAATATCGAAACAATTAAGTTGGACAAATCGTTCATTAATCTAACATAACGTGTAACGCCATTAGCACGAATGCGAATTTTCGGCGTTTATTTTAACTTGCGTAACGCAAATTGAACGAGTCCGTAATCAGTTTTGCCCCTCTCCCACAAATGTATTCACGTGATTATATTGTTAAGAGTAACTCTCCTCGTCGGGTAGTTCTCATAAGAAAAGATACACGAATACTTAAAAGGTTCCTCTCGGTAATTATATAAGGTATTTCTTTGAGTTTTCCTCGGTATAAAAGAAACTATTCGTATATATTAAATGGCTGTGTATTCGTATACATACATATGTGAGTGTATTTCGTATATTTAAGCTGCGTTTATACCTCGCTGGGAAAGATGCAACGTGAAAGGAAAATAGTGGCTTATTATATCAGAGAGCATGTGAATAAATTATATTTGGATCCCTTTGAAATAATGTTTGGAAAGATCTGAGTAAGTTATCAGATTGTAATATACTTTGAAAATATTCAAAGGGGTCACCACGAAAAGGACAAAACATGCGTCATTTTTAGTGAAACGAAGTCGCAGTCTATTATATATTGTAATAATACACCATAATTGCATTTAAACCAAACACTTTCAACGAAAATATATCGAAAGTAAACGATATAGCAATCAAAACGAACAATTCGCAATCGAGCGAAGCATCATTTCACAGTCGAACAATCTTCGATTTCCGATCGACCATCCCTTTGTGTTTATATCCGAGCGATACGGTTCGTCGCTCGTCACGACAACTTTGTCGACCGAACGACGTTACACATTTAACAGTTGAGTTTTAACGTAGGAGATTGCTACAACGCAAACCCATTCTCAGGGGTTTGAACGAGGGGGTCGCGGCTTACGGCTGTCCCGCATTCGATGATTTATACCGCGGATGTTGCGGTCCCAACGTTTACACAGCCTCATCTTCTGACCCAGAAGATGGTTTCACACGCTGTAGGTATTAGGATGATGTAATTGTAACGTGGAAAGCGTTTCTACGTAGTTAGAATAAATATTTAAAATGTCGTTCTGGTAGTTGGTGTGGATGTCTTTTTGTTTGTTTATGTAAAAAGTGTCGAATGAAATAATTATGGAAATGGTTTCATAATTTTGACAAGCTTTGATAACGGCTTCGTAAAAGAAAATGTATTCCGCGGAGTGTGAATTGTATGTATGTATCCTAACGTATATTATGTTCGCTTGTTCTCCGCTTTGCGACATCATTTGCGCGATGTCTTTTTTTTCCGCGTATTTCATAAATATAAACCACGCGCTTACAAAAATCCTACGTGGGCAAATAAATAACATTTCTTATGCATGTATAATACGTGGTATTCAAATTTGTCTTCTTTTTGCGTATTTCACCCTTCGCAAAAGGGGACAATTATTTCGCTTGTCTTGTCGCAGTGAAAGACGCTCCACCACCAGAATTCATATCAAAACTATGTAATTACATAGGCTTAGGGTAATACTGTGATAATTTATTTTTGCACCTCACGTTTTCAAACGTATACCGTTTCTAAGGGACTCATTGCATATTCATAACATTAATGTGAAAATAATGAGAGTCACTTGCTCGTTATTTCTTTATTTGCATATAAATAGAGAAAATTGTTTCGTACCCTATTGAAGTTAAAAAAAATGACAACCATTTCACGAAATAATATGGTGAAAAGGATAACAAGTCGCGGACACGTTTCTGAAGAGAGAAAAAGTTTCACCAGCACAAAACACAAATAGCGTTATTGGCGTGTCGGGTATCCGTTTATCCCTTTTTTCGGGGTCCTTCCTTTTGCTAACCTTAGGACGCATGGGCACAATCTCTTATTCCCCAGCACCATCGGGAGAAACGTTTCGTGTGTGCCCTGAAAAGTTTTGTGCTTAATAAACATGATTTTCAGCTCGGTTTCTTCCTTTTTATTTTAGTTTCGTTTGCCGTTGCAGGGCGAGAGAGAGTATTCATTTCCTACACTCTACGTACGTCTTGTGTATTCAGTGTGTTTACAAAGTTCAAGATTAGAACACTCTCGAGTATTCTATTTGATTTTCTCCATTAATTTTATTAATACCTTTGTAGATCATTCTTAAGTACTTAAACAATATGTTAAATCATATACATAAAAATTTTTGATTGCTAATAATTCAAGTTCCTCGATTCTAAAAATTTGTTATTTAATTTGTCAGTAATATAAATGATGCAAATTTATGCATAATTTGAACGAAGTACAAATCTGGAAACGTTTCAATTGAACTCCGTGAACAACAACACACAGTATAATGATATCTATAAAAGTATACGATAATATAAATGTAGGAGGAAGAAGACGCAATATGTCGGCAACTGGCAAGCAGTGGAAGCTCCCGGTGCGCGTTTCGCATCAGCAGCTTTTGTGATTTACGACCCTTTGATAGATGATCCTGTCCGCATTTTCCGGATGGCTTATTAATAAATTAATAATAAACAACGCTCACTGCGTACGCACGTTCGCCGTATTTCCATTAACGTACGATTTTCACTATAACGCGTGAAATATCGTGCGACATTATATAAATGTTTTGCACTCACATGTGCTAAATGTCTTAAAATAAATAAGCAATAGAGATATCGAGATGTAATTCATTAGCTATATTCTTAAAGTATGTTGTTATTCAAAATGACACATCAAAATTAATGAAATTATAATTGGAAATTTTTTTGTAAAAAAATTCATTTGTAATTATTAAGAATATAAAATTATACTCTTTAATTGAACGATTTTAAGCAAAATAATTATGTGCCCCAACAAATATATATATTAAATTATACTGCAGGCAAATATTTGTCGCAATTTACAGTCTCTACACACACAGTTCAACATAACATACAATGTTTGTGCAACATAACTCCGCATTATCTCGAAACGATATACGTCCACGTAAACGGCCGTCTAACTCGAATTTCGTCTTGTTTCAGGTGAGTTATTGGTATTTTTTCGACGCTCAATAAAACCGAGAAGATTCCCCGACCATTACGGCGTAGGTTGAAGGACCTTTTATTGGTGAGTTTTCCTCCTTGTGCCAACGTCGTTTTCCGGCGGATCGAAGTGGGTCACGACGCACGAAACGCGCCCTCTGGTTCGCGACAGAATTGTTTTTCTTTTTAGTCGTAACATTTTTTATCGTAGGCATCAGAATCACTCCAATTTGTGTAGCTACGGCTTTCTTTCGCTACATTTTTTCGTCTGTTTCGTCCTTTTCCGATATCGCCGAGGAGATTCCTCCGGAGCGCGCCAGGATACTTCTCGCAAATCACTGTCAGCGTTTTGTCGGTTCACTTCGTGGAAAACAAAATTTGATATAAGAAGTTCCGCTTTTTTTCAATCTGTAAAAAATCGAACGTTGTATTGAAATCTTAAACATGTTATTATTAGCATTCCGTTTTGGCGATTTTTGAATTATGTAATTATTTTTTATTACGTTAAAAGTTAATTTTAATGTATAATACATTGTGAATAATTTTTACAGAAGCACTGTATGTTTTATATTTATTATAGATTCTGCGAATGATTGAAAACAATGGTATTTTAATATGCATTGTTGGTCAATAAATAATAGTATTATCGGGAACACAGCAGGCGGGTGCGTTAAACAACAATAGATGATTATATTCTCGATTTTGCTTAAAATTCTTCAGCGTAATTTCCTAACAATAACGAATACAAACAAATGTATTCTATTATAATATATGAAACCTCATTAGAATTAAATTGCGTATTTGTGATAATTTATAAAACGATTTTCGATGATTATTTTCATCATACACCTATAGCATAAAGAAAATTACACTACACTCAATTTGTATACATCGAAAATTCAGCATATTGCATTCTGTACCTTTCCAAATCAAACGTACTCCCAGGTGCCGTATTTCAGCTCAGAACACACAAACACATATCTGAAAGTGGGTATGCGTCTTTGATATGCAAAGTGGACACAGTCGTCGTTTCGTGACCCCGTTTTCAGACGTCGTTCGGCCACCGTTCATTTCATCCGTTCGGCTCCACGTATTATACGTATATTTTTCAGACGAGTTTTTCAGACGCCACCATAACCATCCTCGGGGATCGATTCGCTTTTGTTCTTGCACACGGGTGCTGCACATTGTCGACGAACGCCACTTTTCTTTAACGACCCAAGCACGCTGGCTTGGGAGCGCAAGCCTTTTTATGTCGATTCATAGTATTTTCGGTTTTTGAAGATCCCGTCCATAATAGGGTTGAAGACGGTTTTGTTTTATTTAAGATTCGATCGTTTGGATTTTGTTCTTTTCAAATTTTTTTGATTGGTTGTTATTAATAGACTGTTCATGTTTCTATTTATTTTTACGATCATTATGTTTATAAAAGACGATATGTGTCTGAAATAACAATATTATAAAGCAATACCTGAACGACTCGAGTTAACTGTTTGTTTGCTGTCGAATTATCCGTTATGGTCTCCGGATAAATTGAGTTTCCGACGGTGTCTGTATGCAAAAAAATTGGCATCCCTGATACTGTTGGTCGGGCGGCGAAATGTGCTATTTGTCAAACACTAAAACTTAGTTTGTCGTCGTAACGTAATAGTTTTCGATAGCTTCGTCCTTTATGGTCGGAAATTGCCGACGCCGAAACTTTTATTAACGCATAAATCGCGCTTAAATATTTCAGCGTTTCGAAAGCAATCAGCTCGGACCGCAGTTTAATTTTATGGAAACGCGCGCAGATTGACTTTCGAGCGAAAAATTAACTCTGGCGCGAAATCGTTTCTTGTTTAAGATTTCATTAGAACGCTACACAGAACGGTTGTAAGAAAAGGCTACGGATTTAGCATTACAAAAGCTATCGATTTGTCGAAACAAAACAGAAGCAGGTTTGTTCGTATTTCATCTAAATAAACTCTTTTGTACGTATGCTCGATTTCAATGTATACATTCGTTTGAATTGCGAATTTTAAATTTAAATATGGTTCGTGTTTGTAGTGAAATAATTATGATCGAAATATTCTATTATATTATGTTTATGCTTTTTATAGAACATCGTTGTTTCAATCAAAATTAATTCACGTTATTAAATTATTATTAGTATCAATTTCCATATCTAAAAAATGATTATATCAAAATTATAATAAATTATTCATTGAATAATATTAACTGAATTTTCGCATTCAACCATTTTATATCTATTATAATATCATCGATTGTATAATATCTATAATAAAATCGATGGATATATTTTATTTACATAAAACGTCGTATTCAAAATAATTCGAACACATTTCCTGCAAGATTTTCCTTATCAACACAACTTCCGACCCTCCTCCATTTTTAAACAACCAGCCTTTCAGCGGCAACGGACGCCGCACGGAAACGTCCCGGAAAAAAAAACCACCCTAAAACCCTACAAAAACTTCGCACGCCCTAACACACCAATCTCGAGACTCACGTATCGTATCGTGATTGAAAATTATAGCCATCCTCGGCCCAAACTCGAAATGGATATGAGACCGTCGGACAAGGACCCCGGCGAGGTCGCCCAATGAATTATTCAATTTGGCCGAGCCGTATACCGGGACCGGGACGCCTTCAATTCTTGTTCCCGGCCAGTTTCCACCCCCTGGCATGCCACCCCCTCAACCTCGGCAGACAAACGAGACAGGACCGCCGCCGTAATAGGGGCTGACGTGTTCTTCGGGAGCTCGGCGTGTTCGCACCGAGACGTGCGCCCCACATCCGTCCGTCCATTAGCCGTTGTACGGGGGCTGTGGGTGTGGGAGGAGTTAAGGGCGGTGTACTGCAATCGAGGGTCAGGGGGTGGTGGGTTGGGATGGACGGTTTTGATGGCTGATGTATGAAACCTTGTTTGGTCCGTTCGTACGTTCAACGGGTGGGGGGTTTGCATATTGTGTTTCGGTTTGAGTTTGATGATCTTGCGCGTTGGAAGATGTTCGGTGTCGATGTGTTGTTTTGCGTTTGAGAAGTTTGTGCGGTGTACCTAAATATGTGTTTTTAAAGCGGCGTACGTTTGATGTCGGATTTGAAACATGTATAATAGTTCATTGTTGCGAGGATGATTTCGGTATTTGGACAGTAACTATGTTGATTCAAGCTTTAGACTTGATTAAGCGATTCGAAGTTTTCCGAAATTAAACCGACGCGGGTTTCGTTTCGAAATTTCAAAATTGTTAACAACTTACACCGCACACAATAGAACCACTGACAAAACTTTGTCTCTAATCATACCCAGTAAATTTTTGCGATACGACACATTTGAATATTACCCGCGACTTCCAATTTCGCGTACATTGTGCACACGATGCAACAAAAGCAGCATCCCGAACTCGTTAATTCGCATGCGCGCACACCGACTTTGGGTACGTCGCCTCGCGTAAAATCTTTTCCGCTTTATTATATGCACCATCCAACTTTTGATGCCACCTTTCATAACACGTACACGTAAATACGGTCCTTCGAGTGCTCGGTTCTGTCCGAACACTGGAGCTTGTGCACATACGTTTGCGGCGTGTCCCACGGTTTATCCCGTGTTTGTTTAGCGAAGGAAGGTCGCTTTCGGGTTTCGGTCTCGGGATTAAAAGATGTCCGTCAATGGACCTTCGACTATATCCCTCCGACTAACCCAAACTGAGCACAGTTCGCTACACGTCAATCTCCTCGGGCATTAGGCCCTATCGAATAATTTCGGCCTGTTTTTGAGGCGTTTAATTAAAAATGGAACGCGCGTTGGATTATCGCGTCTTGCGGTGATGTATTAATTTCGTGAGAGTTTTGTATCGAAGAATTATGTTTGTGAAAATGTCGAGAAAATATCTTGCTTTTGTCGAGGGGTTTTCGTTTTCTTCGATCTTGAGATTAGTTTTTTTTAAATATTCTATCGCTTAGTTCTTAGAATATTTGTGAAATGATTTTTCGTAATGGCGATAAATATTTGGAAACTTGATTTGTCTTTTGAAGCAAATTTGTTATCATACAGAGGTGTCAACTCAATTTGAATTAAATTTAACTGACAACATAATGAAATAGAAAGTAATTATTATAGTTTGACAATAAACGAATTCATTAAAATTTAGAATCCGTAATAGATGGATTACGGATTCAATTCTTTGGTCTCCAGTCGTTGCTGTATATGACTGGATTCACCAGACAGTACATATATATTGCAGACATTCGTCCCAGATAATCCGAACATAAAATATATAAAAAAAATATACACACACTTTACGGTTATATATTTTTACGCGATCGTATATATTTCACTCGTTCAGGTGTAACGTGCGCACGTGAAAAATATACGATATTCATCCGTCTAAATAAACCCGATCTGTCCCTTTTCAAAATTGAGTAACTGAAATATTTACGTTCATATGTCATGTTATATGCGTATATAAATATCATTTATTGTATTTTATGAAAGTTTAATTTTGCATATTTCCGACTGAAAAGACTTTCGTAATTAATAGATGTAATGAGAAATTCGTTTTTTTCAGCTTCATATAAGTTCTCTCATTTTCACAAAAACATTATTATCTTTCGTGATGAAATAAAATAATATATGCTTTTATGTGTTCGTTTTTAACGAAAATCGTTGAAATTCTGTGTATATTACGATATCGCAATTCAAGTCAATATTTTAATTGAGAAAATTTTTGAAATAAAATATTTTACCAACACCATTATAAATTCTTTTCAACTTTCCTATCGTATAAAGAATTTCTTCTGACATTCGCAACGACTTTTCGAATGAATGGTCGTAAACTCGCAGTTGCTCAGTTTTGATCCGGGACCACGGGACTATCGTATATCGGTGGGCGGGTTATTGGCAGGCGCGACCCACAGTTTGAGCGTTGCCGGAATGGGTTTTGAAATCCTCTCAGCTGAAAGAGATTTATGGGACGATCGTATATCAGGCCGGGAGCTGGATGTGTCAACGCAGGGCCCTGGCTTAAGGGCCGACCGCCTACTGATAATTGACTTCAATTTCCAACTAAACCACCCGTCGTCTATTGCGAATTTTTTCCTCTAGCCGTTTATGTATTTCGAATAAAAATGCTTTAAATCTTCGCGCCACCAGAATGGGTAAAAGTCGTACCACGTTTTCGCTACATATCCACTCGCGACATTCATATATTATACGTTAAAAGTTCGCCGTACGTGAAATATATTCGATAGATATAACTCGGCTATATATTTTCGCTGATGTCGTTCAATTTTCATGTAATTTATTAAAACGAAAGAAATATATTCGTCTTTCTGAGAAACTGTCGAACTCATGTCGAAAACGTGTCGCCTCGAGTGGTCCGGATGAAAAAGTCTCAAGTGCAGCGTCATCGTACAAGAGCGATTCTGTTCTACGGTCTGGGTATTCGTTTCGGTGGAAAGTTGAGACTTTCACGAGAGTTTTCGCATTTTATCGGGTTTTATACGTGCTGCACATTGATTCGGATCGTCGTGTCGGGTGTACCTTCGGATTTTAAAGAATAAACTATCTCCTTATACAGACAGTGGTGAATCTGTTTGAATCTATTCGTGTTCTGTATGTGCTCGAAACGTGTTAGTTATTTACTCGGATTTTTCCGAGAGTTTCCATTTGTTTTCTTTGTCTTTTGAATTTTGGATCGTATTGAAAATTTTCTCAAATATTTTATGTACTCATAGATTTAAATTGCAATGTAATTTGTTATGTAGATTCTTTTCGAATTCAATAAAATTTTCATAACGTCAGTCTCAATTGTTTTGAAAGGATTTTGCTTCATATTTGTATTTAGTCACAGAGACGTGTACGTCAGACTTGTCAAGTGTATTTGGAGAGACATTTCTGTATTCCATCTATCGGTTCGCTTGTACACGAAACGAAATTTATTCGTCGAATAAGGGCGAGTCTCATCTCGCATTCCGCAAGTTCTATTTCTTGTTTAGGCGATAGGAGAAACGCGTAGAATTCAAAGAAATTTCCCGGTCAACATTCCTCTAGCCGTCAAGAGACGTGGTAGAAAGCTCTTGCGCAACTTCCGCGTGTGGATTGACGGAAAACCTCCGGTTCGCGAGCCAAAAAACTTCAATTAATTCATGTACACGAATATTCGCACTCGAATTCCGCAACCGAAACGCGTAACCGATCCCGGAAAACATATTTCGACGATTTATGTGCTCCAAATTGATTTTATCTCGGTGAAATGTGAAAGATGTCGCACCGTATCGTAAAATAACGAATTAATGAATGCGCCATATGTATATTTCCACATGTTCGAAAGCAAACAATGTAATCAGCTGTCGGGTCTGCTAATATTTGGGGTGAGCTTTGTAAAATTTGAATTAGTATGCAATTCAGACTAATCAAATATTCGATTCGATGGAACAAAGAGCTCATTATCGATGGGCGTTTCGCAAAAAATTCTGGTTTCAATATCGATCACGTAAAAACTCTATAATAGGTAACATTTGATATATCATAGCCGTGTTTGACAGTTAATTTCTGGTTCCAATCTAGATATGTGTGTACTTGTCAATCACATAACGTCGCAACACTATTTCCTAGGTGATTCGGATTCTGTGGAGCTTACAGTACATTTCAGATTAAAAAAGATATTAAATTTTACGTTTTGATCCGAAAACGCTTGTGTACGTCGTTAGGTTGGTAGCTAATTGTACCCTTAACTTTGTAAATTCGCATGTAAAAATGTAAACACGCCGAATATAAAAGTTCGTTGTCGAGTCGACGCGCTTTTGCATGGATGACATTTTTACGGAAAATTCGATTATACCGACCTCCATTTCCGTAATTACACGAGGGGTTTGAATTTTACGGTAATCGTAACTGGGTCCGAAAAAAATCCAGGACATAAAAGTCGCCTTGTACTTAATTTAATTAATTTCTCTTGTGCTTATATGTGCACATATACAGTTGTATTTTTTGAGCGGACGGTTCTTTTTTCATATCGGAATCCATGTGGCGTTTTCTTTCTTTTATTTTTATTTTCATTCCAAGCACGCACGGACTGTCAGAGGGCATACAAATCCTCAGCAACTTTACAACTTTTTTTCTGCTGGAAAATCACGCCCATTGAAGTCGGCCCACGAAGAGCCTTCGTACTAAGTACGTCTGAGAGTTTTGCGTTATTATTGCTGCATCTTTTACTTGTGAAGAATTCGCGTATTCAATGGTGTGTTCTCACGAAATGGTTCCTTTTAAAAAACGGTTTTAGAGGCGATTTATTCTTTGTGAAAATATTCTGCAAGAGTGATGTGTCAATCGTTGCTTGCCGTGAAAATTTCTCGAACTTTATATATGATGTTGTATTTGTAATTCAGTCTCATTTTACAACGAACGTACTTTATTTTCATTACACATCACCGTAATTAACGTGCATATTATCATTTTACGAATATTATTTACGGTATTCGTAATATTTGTTCGAGGAATTTCCCGTAACTTATTACGCCTTCGCTGTGTCAACACTTTTGTAATATGTCGGAAATTACTGTGAAAAGTGTAGCTTTATTAACTCATAAATTCAAGCGTCATTAATATAATGTTTGAAAATATGAATTTAGTTTTGCACATTATGTGTGGATAAAAACACATGTTTATTGCGATTTATGTCCAATTCGTTTTCATTCGAATGAGTCAAATACATAAATATTGTTAGCGATACATTTTTCGATTATATAATAATGTATATCGCATTTCCCTGATAGGATTATATTTCGATAGGAATTTTAAATTGTGACGTATTTCGAATGTTTATATTAAATGCGAAATCAAAAGTTTTCTTGTAAAAACCACAAAACATAACAGGAAACATGCGATGAAATTTCAACCCTTAAAAGTTGTTTATACGGAACTCTTTCTTCGAATGTTTCATTTCGAGCATAAAAAATGTTTTGTCCTAAATTATCAAAACGTGTGATCTTCTCAAAAACTTTTTCAAATATTTTTTATATGATTTTGCTTTGAGTACATCGCTATATTTTAACGATAACTATCTTCGTGAACGAACGTGTCAAATAAAGAAATAGATCTCATGGGAAAATCGACGGATTTTAATCTCGACAGAAACCAATAGTTTATTTTAAAAACAATTTTTAACGAGATATTCATCTCGCAATATATTGATATCGAAATTGAAATCCAACCAACTGATAAAATTGTCAATATTAACGCGAATTTTGACAATTTCAACGGTCTTTTGATTGTAACAAATTCTTGTTCGACGTAGCGCACACGCGACGGCTAATTTTCAAAATCGTCCCGGTTAACACGCCCTGCTCATAAATAACAAAACGGTGTTTGCGCCTACTAAATATGTGTTCCCAAACATATAAATTTTGACCGGGGGCAGGCTTTTGTATGGGGCGTGGGACCTTCGTTCAGAGTATGGGGTTTTCCATGGAACGCGAGGGGGTCGTTCGTATATTGATTTGGTGCATTTGTAAATTCCGTTCGCAATTGTTGTCCATTGCACGTCATGTCGCATCAAGCCCGCTTTTCGTGTACGACCACAGAATAATTTCATTTTGACAAATCGATTCGCTCTATACACGTTCGAATGGGTTCAATGATTTTATCGAGGCAATTCTGGATGCGGATAGAACTAAATGCGGCCTGAAATAAATTAAAACAATCGTGATCGGTGTTATTGCGTGTATAAATGGAGAATAAGGATTAATTGATAAATTCTTCGTTTGAATTGTGTTTTAAAAACGTCTATTTATATTCAAATCAGTTTTCGTTAATTCGTTTATTTTTGTGCGGTATGAAATTTGGTTATCGTCGACCCAATCTACCGAATTGTTAGTGTTTCTAAATTCGTTTTCGTCATGGTCCTATTTCAGCATCCCGAATAATTTTCTTGCCGGCTACTCGGACTCGTCGACAATTCAGTGGTACACAGCAAGGGGAAGGGTGGTAATTAAAGTGGGAACGGAAAAAAAACCGTCTGGAATAAGAAGAAGAACAAAGAGTTGGCCATTTGTCTGTGTGACGAGGGGCAGGTCCGGGCGGCGGCAGATTGCGGAAGGAATAATGGGGAGGTCGAGTCGAGCACCACCCCCTGAAATCCACCCTTTGCTCTTATATCTGAGAGGCATTGAATCAAAACGCACAATCGAATGAAATTTGAATATTTATTTGCCGAAATATAATACTAGAACTTTTTTTTATCAATAATTCAATTTTACTTTTACGAATAAAAAACTATAGTTAAATAATAACATAATGAAAATCAGTCATCTAATTATAATTTACATATGTTTCGGTATAGTACTCGTTTGCCTTGTAGTGAAGTTGTTTCGGGTCAAAAACCACCCTGTTCAACCCTTTGACCCCTCGAAGGTCTCCGACGATGCGCCGACGGCTATCAAAACCGAGACCTATTATCAGCGATTTATAAGAGAGACGAGTGGCTCGTTTTAAAGGTTCGCGGATAACTGGGCGGATATCGTTTACGTGTTGGAATGGGCGATAGGAAAAATTATTGCAAAAGCCATTGTCACTTTATCGATGTTTGTGTCCAATTAAATTTAACGTCCGACGTTGATTGAGGATCTTAAGGATTCGTGCCGCGTAAGCCTTTTCGTTTATTCTTGTTCGATCGTAAATTATTAAGCAGGAGTCGATTGTCGTATATTTCCAATCAGTTTTGTGTCTACGTATATAAAAATAATAAATTTTGATTTTGGTGCTCTGATTTTTCTTTTTGTAAAATTTCAATTTAGCTAAATGGTAAATTAAATTTATGAAAATTTCATAATGAAACATTCGCTGCGCTATGCTTGCCGAGTAGTTAAAAAATAATAATTTTCTGACGAATTAACCTCGACGTCGGTTATTAATCAGTGTGGTACTGAAAAATTAAGATGACCCAGTGAAAAAGAGAGTCTCTTCTTTTTGCCACGAAACTAAACTTTTTTTGTGATTTACTATAGCCCACCTTCGGTGAATATTTCAACCGACCGTATTTTTCAGCCGCTTGATTTTCTTTAATGGCCCGCCCGTTTTTCAAGCACTTTCTTACACATAAAAGGAAAACGCTCTTTTTTCTCTTTGGAGAAATAGCCCCTAGTTTTTCTGTGTTGTTCGTCCGGTAGAGATGCTGGAGGGTAAAAAAATAAAAGAAAGCTGTACGTGGACGTTGAACGCTATTGATTTTCCTTGATTGAAGACAATGGGGATAAGCCATTAAATAAACAGTTGCGTTTGTTTTAATTCGTGCCGCACATATTTGATGACTTCAGTTTTTATGTTATGCGAAACGCTTTTTTTATTTGTGACGTATGCGATACCAGCTCGCGCGTTTTACGATTATTGGAGTCACACGTTTCATAAAAACGAAATTTCAGGATATTCAATACGCAATAAATTCATTGTGTAAAACTCGTATAAATTTTACATTACACCAATTTTGATATCACATAAAAAAAATCACATACATAAAAGCTTCAGCAACCGTTTGTAGTATTGTATCGGAATAAATTACCATTCAACGTTAAGTAAACAAAAAATATCTTCTCTTTCAGTCCCTCCAGGCGCGGGAAAGTTGATGTGTATTTTGGGAAAATTTGGCAAAAGCTTTTGTGAAAATATACGTCCAAATGTATCGGGCATGCATTTAGGTACGTTAACGGTTTACGTGAAAGTCGCATATCACGCACGCGTTGCGTATACATAATCGAATTAATTCGCTATAAAGGCAACGATTACGATTCGCCACCGTAATTATGCGCCCAATAATTATCATAGTATTGCTATCTGCTCAACTGCATTGTCAATAAAGCTTATATCCGATTGTTCGAACTGTGCTCGTTCTGGAATTGAATTTTGTCCGTTAGGTGCAAATCGCATATCGATCATTTCTTGATTTCTATAATATCGATCTTTTCATATTTTAAATAATGAGAATTTGTATTGTTTTTGTATTATAATTTAATTTTAATTTTTAGATTCAGTATTAACTATAAAGCTTTAATTGGAATTTAAATTATAAAAGAAAATCATATTGTATATGTAACTAATTTATCGGAATTTTAAATAAATGTTATTTTACTTAATTGATCGGAGTATTTTTAACGCTAATCGGTTCAATCGCAGGAATTATATTTGCAATTCATATCATTAATTAATGTTTTATGAAATATAAATTTTCACTAATGAAATTTACTGAACAAAATTTTAATGAATATGGATTCGGATGAAACGTAACTCGATATTGAATTTTCACGCAAATTAAACGAAAAATGTTTTTCTATCCGAAACGAGGTATTCTAATCCCCATTCATCGTCTAATTTTCATTCCGTCGTGTTCGCAAAGGATAACCACCACCGACGACAAAGTCCGATCTATAATCGTTCGAATTGACCCCTTTTCCCGACCCTTAATCGCAACTGAAAAATACGAGTCGCCTAGTCTGAATTCCGCGTATTTTCGGGGCAATCCTGGCAGGGAACGAATTACGCTGAAAAATAAATTTGCGGGCAAAATAAACACCAACAAGGTTAGCGCGGTCCTTTCCTTTTCGGTCGGCGCTCGCGGCGGACCTCTCGGTAATGAGATTCCGCAATAATTATTTTCTCTTTATTTTCCTGTTCAAAGAGGAAGTTTATAAAAGCCCGCCCGTTCCGCCCACCCGCCCACTTGCTCACTCTCTGGCTACATTCAATTCAATAGGCATTTTTTGGCTTGGCGATTATACGGCTTAGCGCTTCTCTTTCAACGCCGCTCGAATAGACCTTCGCGTTCGCTTTTTTTTTCAATTTATTTTATTATTTCGTTTTGTGTGTCTGGCTCAAAAGACCTGCGGATTCCTAAAGTTTGTTTTTTCGAATATTTTTAAACCGCGCATAATGCGATGACGTGTCGGTTCGCTTATGCGAGCAATGTTTGGAATCGTCATTAATGCGAATTTTATTTTTTTCGTTGCACAATGTGGAGGACGAAATGAAAATTCATCACCAGGATTACAATTGGCACCGTTTTCGATCCGGAGATTGAATTTTCTGTTTCCGGCTTTCGTCCTTTTCGTTTTGCCGCTTGCGTGTATAAGGAGCGCGTATGTAAATTGGATCGCTCTCGAATCGAATCGAAATTTTCCTAATTGCGCTCGTAAAAGAAACGATAGTGAGACTTTGGACGTTTATGATGTGTGATAATTTAGCACAAGTATATCGAATGTTCGTTTTATTGCGTACGCGATAAGAATATAATATCAAATACGTGATGAAAAATTTTGCACTCCGCCTTAATTTACTTTTGATTTCGTCCAATAAAATTGGACTTTCGAAATGAAAAAAGTAATTGAGTTGAATTCGAATAATAAAATTTTAAAGAAAATGTTAATGGTACTGAATAACAAAAGTAATAAGAAATAAAAATATAACATTATTCAAAATAATAATTGAAACCAAACCAATGAACAATGATTTGAAAAGCTTCGTTTATTCTATTTCCGATCATTAAAACGGAGCGCACCGCGTTCACGCTTTCGAGTGCAATTTTCCGAGCACGAAAGCTTGAACTGCGCGCCATTTTTTAAACGATGACCGCTCCCCACACCCCCCCTAAAACACATTTATTTATTTATTTTCACGGACTGCGAAGGGTTTGACCGATGCGCGATCGTTTCGAAAACGGCGCCGAAATGACTTTTTGCTCGCGTTTCCCATCGGCCTTATTAACGCACTCGCTCCCAACGGCGAACGGAAAACACTTTCGAATAAACGTCCGACGAATTCATCGACCCGAAATAAAATAAAACGGGGTGGCAAAATGAAAAAAATAAACCTGGAAAAAATATATAAACGAAATTGGCGGCTTCGGGCAGGACGACGGTTCACCCGACCGGCAATATTGCCGGCAAGATTTATTTCGATGGTTTTCAAGTGGCCGAATAGTTGGGCCCCCTGGTCGGTGTATAATATACGTTTTTTCACGTGTATGTGTGTGTGTGTGCTAGGGGGTTGGTTTTCGCGTCTTTTTTCATTATTTTGATGATACCGGCGGCAATATAAACGTTTTATTGCCTTTTTGTACAGGCGCGTTTTGGCTGTGGCGCGTGCGCTTCTTTCGCCCGCTTTTTTTCATCCGTTTTTCTAGAATATACCACTTTTGTGTGAAATTCTTTACGCGGAAAAGCGTACCTTTTCGTTTGGCTTGAAAATTTTTCGGCGGTAAATCTTGTTGTGTGTTGCTTTTGTTAAGTTTGACCTAGAAAATCTGATGCGAGAGCAAACCTCGCGTCTTAAAAAAGCTTTACAAGCGCGCTTGCGATAAATTTAATATTATCTATTTATTTAATGTAAATATTTGGATGAAAATTAAATTTGTTTTATAAGACTGTATGAGATGATAGGATGAACTTTAAAATGTCTCGAGGTAACTTGATCGATTTGCTTTAATATATTTTATGGTATTCCTTCTAAGCCAAAGTAAACGAACCGAAAACTAGTTATGATTCAGTACCGTTTAAACTTAACCAGTAAAAACTTAATCGTTTAAAAATTTCTTGAACTTGCGATACGGTTGGAAAACGTGCCGCAGCGTAAATAGAAATTTGAAATTATATCATTCAAAAATAATATCCAACTTGCCATATTCTATAGTCAAATTTAACGTTGGATCGAACTTTCCAGTTGAATTGATTTTTTTTCTTCGTCTTTGTCTTCTTTTCTCATCTCGTTCCTTCTGGTACTTTTTGAGCTCTCCGATGCATCTTGAGCTTTCCTCATTGCATCTTAAGCCCGAGCTGTGCTTGCGAGGCATGTCGTAAAAATGCACTCCGACCATAAAGAAATTTCCCTTACACCGGGGTGCCCGATATATTCCACCTTTTTTATTGCAAAATTTGCAATATCACCCGCAAAGTGGTTTCAGAACCCGATATGAGCTCGTCAAATGCGAGCTCTCGATTTTTGTCGCGTCTCAAATTCATTTTAAGCACAAGTTCGGTTCAGCGTGTTTCTATTTAGTTTCGACCGTTTGATAAATTGAAATTCTTTCCAATGGAATGCAGTCGGAAAGGCGACCGCAATATTCAATAAAGTCGACTTTAAAGTGTAATCAATTGTAGCACGTCTAGCTTATATTCACTCCCAAGTGCATATCCTTCGGGACAAACGTGACGGGCGTTAAGCTATTTATTATTCTCGAATAAAGAACGGGAACAGAAACGGCGCCCTTGACGTTTATTCGATTCCATTGGAAAAAATGTGTTTTCTAACTTTATTTGTTGTTTAGCGGCACGTATATAAATTTAATTTAATATTGAAGACACGTAAGCAAGTTTCTCGAAAACTTTACTTATTCTCTTCTTAAAAAAAATCTTCACTATTATTGCGTATAAGTGTGTCAGACTTCACGTCTGCACGATTATCGCGAAAATTCGTGGAATTTTCCACCATTCTGTCAGGTTTTCTCTCTTTCGGACGTTCCAGGACTAGGGTGGCGAATTCTTTAATAATTTCTTGGGACCACTCGAGGGTGAGCACCTGAATGTTTGAACTCTCTGCTGCCGTGGAACAATTTGATTTTAATTAAATACTTCATCTCGCTTTCGACTTTGAGACGGACACGCTTCGGGAAAATTGTCTACTTTATTCGTTCATCTTTTATTTTTATCCCATTGGTTGTTTCGCAAAGTTGCTAAGCCCCCTATGATAGCATCCTTTTAATCGTTTCTTATTTATTCGATTCGCTCCTGTTCAGTCCGATCCTTTTTCATTCGCTAACGTAGCTTTAAACGCAGCCCGAAATTAACGAGTTGGATTATTCCGATAATGGAAACCGCAAATTATGTGCTACAATAATAAATAACCCCACACGTAATGTTTCCGCTTTCATATTGCGTACAGAAGATTATTTTGAATTTGTATTTGGCAAATTTTAAACGGTATCGCGGCCGATTACATTCGTATTCGTATAATTTGAAATTTCACAAATTATATTGAGTGTGAAATAGAACGTGGTTATATTTCATTATAAATTGATATTAAACGCAACAAAATTTTATACGTTAATATCAAGTTCGTTATTTGGATAAAAGTTAAAAAAACTCATTCCCTTCAAATATTTTCTACATTAAAACTCTTTTATATTTTCCAAAGGTATATTGAACACTGTGAGCATCCTGAAAGTTTTCGTATTCAGAACTCGTAACAATTTTCAATATATATAATACATCAAGTAGTCCACAAGTTATATCGAGTAAATTTAGAAGTGTCCGTCGTGAAATAACGCAGTTGTGCCCGGAAAGTTGACACAACACTGAGAAATCCTTTCAAACGCGCCAAAACTACGCGCACACATTATAAATCCGTACAAATTTTATATTTCACAGTGTGCACGTTGCAAAAGCTTTCGTATCATCACCAACACGGAAATAATATTTGAGTCACGTACCCCAGTAGTCGGTTCGGTCGGTTTGTTTGCTCAACTTTCGCAGATTCCCATGTATTTTCCGACGATGCACCTAATGGGGCGTTCGAGGGTGAACTTGCGCGGTACACCCTTTCTATCCCTTTGTATGTTATTTCGAATTGCATCGTTGAATTATATATCACGAGCCGTTTTTGCTATGAGGTCATTATAGTTTTTCTCGACGAGTGCTCTGTTATACCCAGTACAGACCCGGTTTCTGCGTTTGATCTGAATTCGCTTCATAGTTACTTCTTATTTTCTTAATATTTCTACTATGTAAAAACTCAGACTCGTTTTCTGAATTTTTTTTTTGAAAAGTGAATTATAACAACTGTATTATATAAATTGATAATAATGGAGAGTAAATATTATTTCCCTCTTAGCAGACATTTTCTAAAATAAATGTTTATCATATTCAGAATATTTTTCGAAGAACAATGCACGTTGATCGTGACATAATTTTTCTAAATTTCATTTTCATGGTAACCGTTTTAAAATTTTATAATTTTTTCGATGTATTGATAATATTGTTGAACACAGAATGTTTCGATATAGCCAAGATAACACGACTTTCTCTTGTGCAGGCTAGACTAGCCTGTTTCAAGCCAATTAAACTCCAATTGAATTCAATTTCGTACAACAACATAAACGGATTCTATAGGAACACAACACACACATAAACTCGTGTACTAGCTAAAAGCCTTTCGACGGACTGGTGAACGCGAAATATTAAGTTACGCGAAGTCTTCTACAAAGCGTACAAAAATTAAGAATGTAATTTTGATCAGAACGAAAATTATATTTTACATTTTCCAAGTGTTCACTATACTTTCAATAAGTAGAAAATATCGTTCGATAAAAGAGCGCATTGCATACGATACGCTATACGTAAACATAGTAACTAATGCAGTTTGTGCTGACAATACGACCGCAAAACGTTAATTGCGCGGAACAACATCGCCGCAGTAAAAGTTTGAATTACATTTTTCAGTTCGCAGAGAAAAAGAGAACTTGCAGAGAAGTTTTGATATTGTTAAAAAGGGATCAACTCGAGAGGGAATTAATTTTTACAAAACAATTTTTTTCTTACTACTGTTGAGAGTATTAAAACTCGTTCATTACGCAATGACAATTAATTGTCTTGATTCAGGTGAAAACTCACGCAGACAATTTGGCCTTAATGTAAAATCTCAAATATTTTTGCTAGGCTTTCAGACTGTGGCCTGTTTTACATACGGTCCTAATTACGTCGTAAAACACCCGTTGAAAATTGTTATTTAATAGGGCAAGAAGAAAAACGCTTTTAACCTCGGCATAAAATAACTGTAAGGATTCAGAGTTATATTTTGGTTCATCCGCTTTTTTTTACTTCAAATATGAGGTTCATTTATAAAAAATGCGCAACCAATTCACAGATCAAAAAAAAAACAGTCGAATTTGTCTGTTGGAAATGCGTGGAAAACGATTCAATACGTTTGCCTTTTTTATTCATTTTCAGATCGACCCTTTTTTCTTTTTGCCAATGCTGGAATCGTCACTAGATTTTTCCTATTTTTTCATACATTTTTTACCGCCCGTATGTCGGCTTATTGCGTCGACGACCTAATTCTTTGGGGCAAAGACCGCACAAACAATTGTCAGATTTGATCAATCCAACGAGCGTACAAATCGTTTCAAACGAATGTTATTTTTCCATTATTTATTTTTGTGGTTCTAATCTTGTTTTATTTTTGTTTCCAGGTTAGTGTCGATGAGTAATTTTACACGTACCTCAAATCGTAAGTAAATTTTGATTTGAATAAAATAGGCTTCGTCAAATTTAATTATTTTCACGTATCATTATATTATATATTGTTTAACTCAATTATCGATCTGATTACAATACATCTTGTTGCTATACGAAAACCCACAAATTTTTACAAAAGAGCCCAAAAAAGGGTATTTTCAACGACGAATGCTCCTCACGCACGACAGTTTCATTACGCGAACGTGACGGACCGAAAATGCGAATTTTCCAATAGGCTTCGGTTCGTTTTCCGGTTTGCAGCGAACATGCAACGAAACTGCATCCGATTCATTTTGTTTATCTAACTAATTCGATGTGTTGGGACGCACCGCGAATTAGTTAGCAATCCGATGATTAATGACCATTTGCGCAGTAAATTCTATCTAATTCCACGTATACAGTGCTCATCCGATTCGTCGGAATTCGATTCGAATTTCGCATATTTTCAGCGGAATCACGTACCCGAAATCGCGGACAACTTCGTATATTCAGAGCGGGCTCATAAGGCGAGCTTCTTTCCCTGGCGAGTGGCGGGGTGAAATTTCGCAGTAGGAAATGGAAACGTCCGTTTTCCGAGTTTTCCCGGCGAAAATGCGGATTTTCGTCGTCGTCACGTGACGCCGCATCTGGTCGGACGTTACCGCGGAACGTGCCCCATTACGATACTATTAGCCCGTATGAAATATTCATAACCGACCCGAGGCGACACACGCTCTCAATCCAATATGTCGAATCCAATGAAAAATATCGAAATTTTCATGCTTTGATTCGTTTTTTTTCAATGGTGGAATCTTCGTTTTGTTCGTTTTTTTTTTTTTTTTTTGGTTTTGTTGCGTGTGCGTCATTTGAGTTTCCATTAGTGATCCGTTCATCAATCAACGTCGTTGGTGTTTCGTATGAAATTATAATTCGTATACAATATAAATTTAGAGTGAGTTGGGTTTGATTAAATAATATTAATTTTTTTTTAATATTCAATATTGATTTGTTTAAATTATTATTTAAAATAACAACTGTAAAATCATTGACGGAGCTGTACGCGTTGTTAAAACATTTTTGACTGACGATGTTTACATGACTGACAGCGGCCATTTCGTAACACACTGTTTCATTGATTGTTAATGTAAAACAAAATGACCGCTCGTTACGAGTACAGTACCAACAACATTATTTTAATAATTTATTATTATTATTATTTACATAATTTCTGCGGTCTGAACATTTCAACTCGAAATACCGTTTAATTTCAAAATCAATATTGCAAAAGTGAAACGACCTAAGCGCCACGGTATGTCTGCCCATACGCCATTGTGTTGCTCTTTTCGCAGAGGAACAAAGCGCTTTCGCATTAATACTGTTGACCACCCGTCTACCCCCAGTTTTCGAAGCGGGAGGGCCGGAAGGGTGTTCGAGTTGGTCGGTGGCTTAACTCAAAGAAGGGACCGCTATTTTATATAATCTCTTAGCAAATTAATCGCAGCCGCGCTCTTTCACACTCGATCTGAGCGAGCGGACGCCCCTTAAGCCGCTTAAAATCTCCTTTCTTGTTCTGCTGTCATGCGATGTGCTAAAAAAATAATTTTTCAGAAATAATATCACCTCTTCAATAAGTGTCGGTATTTAAAAACTTTTCATATCGATTTCATTGAAAATTTCATTTATTTTGGTATAAATGATTGATTTATTTTACTTGGGAATATGAAAGTATTTTTATGTACGTTTTATTGAAGTAACTTCGCGTAGCTTAACTTTTATTGTAGCGCAACAAGTTCGGCATTGTCGTTCTATCCGAAAGATAGCGCCCAATTTGTTCCATATGCGACAGTAAATCCAAGATTTGTAGACTATGAAGAGATGGATATTTCGTCATTGTAATAGAAACATCAATTGCAAAACCTTCGTAGTCGAGAATCGAGACGTCGAAGCATAAAAATTATCCTCGATCGCGACGCGAGCTTTCGCTCTATTAAAGCTCGGTTCGAACAGAGCTTACGGAAATTGTCTGCGTACGCTCGTACGGGCGCTCTCAATCTGTTATATGCATACGTAAGCATAGTAAAGTGGCCTTTATTTTATACGGAATTCGAAAATTTTGCATTAAAATGTGAAAGCTTTCATTTTATACATTGCAATATTGAGATAAATTAATTTGTTGAAAAAAAAAAAACGCTTTCTTTTATATTTTAAAATATGTGTTTAATTATAATTAGTTTTAAAGTTTAGTTTAGTTTACAAGTCAGTCTTGTAATATTTTATAATTTCACTCTTATACATACGAAAGTAAAACTTTGATCACGTGTCATGTAAAAAATTAGAAAAACAATGCGAAAACATTCTTCAATTGTAATTTTTTATTGTTCTTCACATTTTAAATCGTAAAATTTTCCAAAATCCCGAAACTTGAGATGATATTTGATGTATGCATATCAGCATATTATACATGCATAAGTTTGTTACGAAGAAAGGAGCTCTATCGGGAAATTGGAAGCTCTCCTGGTCGCCGCGACTATAAATATTTTATGGCATGCGCATACTGAAATTAGAGAGGAAAACTGAACATCGACGGAGACACCCTTTTACGACGGACGCGTTTATATTATTGGGGCTTTGTTTTTTTTTTCGCTTTTTACGATATTCATATTGTGTGCGAGTGTGTGTGCATGAAGGATAAAAATTACAATCAGCTCGTAAGGGTTATTCGAGTCGAAGTGACGAGTCGTCGTTTTTATTACGCTCGCGCGTTTGACGCCCGTAAAAATTTTCCGTTATTCGCGTGGTTTATTTTGCGCGTATACGCAGTAAAAATAATATTAAACTCTATTATTTTTTTCGATATAAATATATTTTTTATTGTGCGACGAGACTGACGGAATATATTCTTTATGATATTTGTGCGCATTCGTAATCGATTCGCTGTATATCATTTGGCTAGCTTTTTTAGTAGATTCGTTTTTTTTTATGAGACATTATTTATACATTTGGCAGTATTTGTTTCAAAAATATCATGATTTCGTAATCGTTATAATTGAATTTCACATTTTTCCAATTCATTTCTAAAACGATTTCGCGCTTAATAAATGTATTCCTATGCTCGATTAATCCCAATTAATCTTGACCTCCACGTGCAATATATCAATTAGGGAAATGCCCTCGCTCTAAATTAATCCTCTTTATACCTACGCACCTCGGCTTACACACAACGCGTTATATACAGAAACCATTCACATTCGAGGGATTTATCTTCATATTCGCGAACATAACGCCGCCGGTGTACAAAACGAATTTTCGTACACGGAATTCTGCCGATTTTGCGAGAGTCGACGATAATGAGTCTGAGAGATTGTTTCGATCGTGGAATCCGCAAGCAAAACGAATCCTTCGTTCCTTGTCAACATTGCGGTTTTATGCGAAAGGCTACCATGACACGTTGTAAAATACATCGCTTTTCTGTTCATGATGCTTTGTTCTTAAGCTTATTTGAATTAAAACCGTGTAAATATCGAGGCGATATTGTTATGGGAAAACGATTCAATGTTTCGATATTGCCAGTCTCGAATTTCATTTATTAAATATCGTAAACATTTTTTTATTAAATTGGATTTCCTGGAATCTATTATCTTAGTATCAAAGAGATTTTCAAATACGAAAGGGCAATTCGAAAATAGGAAGTCGCCGATGTGTTATTTACAATTTCAACTGAAATAGAATCTAAAAAACACACACAAAAGCGTTTTCAATATCTTCGACTACAAAAGAAATTATTACATATCTGATTCGCTCGAATTGAAAACGGTTCGACCGTATGATGAGAAGTTTCGAACATTAATAAAAAATAAGCATTTTTTTGTATAAAAATAATCGATAAGCTAACAAAAGAGAATATGCTCCCCGCACACGCATCGCATAAATATATTTTTTCACATACATTTACATTTTTTTTATTTTAGATATTTTTTGCCACGCTATCGCGATGACACGAGCCGTCCCGGACATAACCTTTTTTTATTGTCGAAAAAAATATATACGGCGGAAAAGAATCCGCAAGATGAAAATAAACGGCGTAGATTTTCGCCCTACGTTCGAAAAGTTTAATGTTTCGTGAGATGAATTTAAGAGATTATCGCCGGCACGCTGAAAAGCGTCTATTATTATATCTCGTTTTATTTTTATGTTATTTTATTTCCATTATTTTTTTCGCACTTTTGCTATGATATAAAGACGATCCGGGATAAGGCTTGGGGGCGGCGAAGCGTGGAAAATTAATCAGCGACAGTTTGGAGAGAGGCACAAAAGCTTCGACTTCATACTATATTGAGCAATCGAAATCGAGCGCTACTCAAAATGTGCCTATTGTGACTTTTTTGTCGATGTTTAGAACCTTTCTTAACCATCGATTCAATGGGAAGGATACTGCGTTTTCATAGCTTCACTGTACTGGTGGAATTTCGCGAATTCGTATGAAAGGCGATCTTAGTCGTGAATACAAATGAGCAGCCGGAAATAAAATAAATCCACTAAGAAAAGCAAATAAGGAGACCCGCGTCATTTTTGACCTGACAAGGCATAAATAAATCAAATCAGCTTCTCCTTCATATCCTAGCCTTTCCTTCTAACTTCTCATCCCCCGGTTGTGTCATGGATACTAAAAATTTTTGCCTACTATGATGATGTATTATATAATAGATGTACCCCGTGTTAGTTTACTATTGATGTTCTACAACTTGTAGGAAAAACAGAAGTAGAAGAATAAAAAAACCTAAATTATTCGAGTGAAAAGGTCACGATCATATTTCTTTGACAAAAAACAGTTTTATTAAAAACGTAGTAAAAGAAAAAAACATGTCTGAATTAATATTGTTAAAAAGAAAAATGTTGTCGAGGTTTATTCTTGTTGCTGTCACAGAAAGAAGATTATGAATTAAAATATGATTTTTGCACGATTTCATTCATTTTATTTCGGCGATTTTCATCTCTACGATAAGGATAAAATTTTCTCGAAATATTATTTGTATTCATTCATGAATATATTTTTTACATTGTTTGAACATCAATTGGATGTCAACATAATTAATTTTATCTTTAAAAATTACGTAAAATATATTTAAAAAAAATACATTTTAGCAACAAAATTCCACTCTTTGAAATTTGAAAATATAAAAAAGGAACAAATTCACAATTTAATTATAAAAAAAAACTCGCAGCGAACTACGGCCTCTCTCGTTGATTTTCGTCGCATTTTTGTCCACGGTTGACGACGAAAACACACACCCCCACCTCCTAGGGGTGGTTTCCCGTCGGAAGTTTGGGTTATAACGGGAGAGGACGGCTATGCTAATTGGGTTTTCGAAAGCGAATGTAGATTTCGCTGATTAAACACGCCGTTGTGCCGCGAAAACGTCCGATTCCTCCTCCTCTCCTCGTTGCCGATGTTTTTTCCGCTATATTTTACGGGCGGGGCAATAAAGGGTTTAATCGCTTTTTTTAACGATACCACTATGCTAATTTCATAAATAATAATAGCGGGACGGTTCGAATGTGTCGGCGGGCGTGATATGAATAATTTCTCGGGATACGAAATCCGTCGCCGGGCAAATAAATCGGGTGCGAAAAACAAATATGTATGCCGATTTGGATCGGAGTCGGTTCAAAATTGTTTATTTTTTCTTCTGTGTTTTGATAAAATATTTATTTTCAATTTTGATAATTCAAAACAGTTGATATTTTCTTTAATTCTTTATGAGACTTACAAATATTTTTCATGTTGTTCATATGTGCAATAAGTACTAGATAGATTTAAAAGCATTTTTTTTCTTGTTTATTTTGTGTCGACTTTTCTTAAACTCTCACGTCAACGTAATCTGAAGAAGGTTTTGAGTGTGAAATATAAAAAAAGGCCCCCATTTTCTTGTCACCGCCTAAAACCTGACGTTTGAAATATCAACTGTAAGTAATTGAATAAATATAATACATAGTTTTTTTTTTAATTAAAATTATGCTATAAACCATAAATTCATAAATAAATTCATAAATTTGCAATCTCGTAGCAGTAAACCGCATACTCCAATATATTAGAAGTACATGGATATATGGCTCACTTTAGCGGCCTAGGCTATCATATAGTGCAAGTTATATTCAAATATGCTGGTGAGTATGGTGGTTTTTGAACGTGAACTTCCGAGTTCATCGTGGACTGGAAACCCGCGAAGAAATTAATTAATTTCGAGTGGAAACTTTCACGCGCGGTAATATCGCGTAATGCACCCATGCTTCGTACTTCAGCACTTAGTATACAAACAGGGTGTTCTTTATTTAGAACTTTATAAAAATATGCATCATTAAATTAAATTAATATTAAATGTACATATGTATTCTCAAATACACAAAATTTTAATATTTTTGTAAATTTTGAAATATGAGATCACTCAATACATATATAATGCACTCATTGAGTATACTCACACGTGTGTATGTACGGTGTGGTCCAAAACTTTTCCGGCCGCTGGCGGAGGATAGGTGGTTTACAGATGGCGTCACACGAGTGGAAACAATTGGCCACCCCCGCTCGTAAAACTTCATATATTGCAGTGTCGCGGTGCAAGCGAGCGATGCTCGAATTGGGGGTATACGACACCTATTGACCTACTCTCTCATCCATTCGAGAAACTTTGTAGGAATAATTTTGATAATTTTGGAATTTTAGAATTTCTGTTTGGCTGTGTAAGTGGGCTGTTCGTAATTAGGGATATTATTAGTGTGTCAGTATTAGTGTTTGTTGTTTTTGTGTCCGGTTTTATTGGAATCGGAAATATAATATAAGTAGCTTTTTTAAATGAGAATGTTTGATAGTGAGGTATTTGAATTCAACGGCGACTTTTAAATAATTATAAATACTTATTTGAGAGAAAATGTTATTTTTCTTAATTTTCCAACGAAAAGAACCTCAAAGCTAGGAAAGTATCTAATTTATCTTTTTAGATGTACGGGATGGAACGTCTGGCGAATGTAGCCACCGCGCGACTTTTAAGCTCGGAAAACTCGAGACGTGATTGAAAAACAAACTAAAACACAAACAATTTTTACAGCGTCTAAAATTTCATTTGTTTACTCCGAACAAATATGACACTTCCCACACTATCTCGACGCAAACAAACTTCGCATCGGCGCAAATTCGATTAGCGCCGCACGACAATCCGCAAATCGTCACGACCTTTACCGGACGAAAAAAGAAAACCGCACGAAACAAAACCACCCCTCGCAAAACAACAACGACCACGCATACGAAAAACATCACCACGCTTGATTTATCCGAGGCAGACGCGAAAGCTCCCTAATGCGTCTAAGTGGGCGATCGGCGGCAGATTGAGCGTATCCATCATGCCGGATCAAAAAGCTCGACCGTTACGTTAATCGCATTAGAACCCACCGTCCCGCTTTGTCCCGATGCGCGTCCTCCCCTTCGAGGTCCTGTTATCCTCTCCCTCCCGCTTCCCGTCGAATGTCCCATTTCGGCCGAGTGACAGTAATATGACGTGGCGCCGCGGGAACCTGCCAAGGCGAGCTCTAATTGTGTCCCGGGACGTTATTTTTGTGCTAGATGTCCTCGGGAAATTTTACATAGTCAGCTGCTGTGGAGGAGGTCGTCTCGTTGACGGTGGGGTGCTCAACTCGGGGCCGCGGAAGCAATGAAATTTTGGCCCTCTCAATTAAGTCAATTTGAGATCGAGTGTTTGCGCAGTTTCTCGTGTGCGAAAATTTAGTGGCATATATTATTTTCGGACCCGATATGATTGTTTTATTTTATTATATAAAATTTAAATAAACGTTTAAAATAATGGAGATGTAAATGAAATAATTTTCAAATAATATTCATGGGGGATGTTCTCGGATATGGTCTGGCTCGTTTTTCTCGTTTTATTTTCTATACCCTTCTTCGCATAAATGGATCGTTAATGAAATGTATTTTTCTTTTACCGAATTTCACCTTTGATTTCATCACTCGTAAAAACACATAATGTGATATTTCTCAGTAACCACGCACAGAATTGTCGCATAGAAGACCATAATGTTTATTTTCAGAACGAAGAAAAAGTTATATTTAGATTGTTTATTTATTTAAGAAGACGTAACAGATTATTCCGATATCATTTTATGTTTTATAAAATTTGTTAACGTTTTTAATTGTTTATTTTTAATAAACATATTGTGATAGCGTTTTCATGTTTTTTTTTCTTAAACCAAATGCTCTCTCAATAGCAACCGTACCACATCTGACTTGGCCACCGCGTTTTCAGCATTCGCTCTGTAAATTCAGACTAATTTGATATTTTATTAAATTTCCCGTCCGAGCTTTTGCCATATTAGCCAAGAGAGCCGAGACGGGCTTACAATTAGGACGGTGTACCTTCCACCCGAGCGATCAACTCTGGACTCGCCAACATCCTAGAAGATGGTTTCTTGGCTTGCTCTTGCTTTGATAGACACGTTCAGAGTTCAGAGTTTGTGTACCAATATTGCTTTACTGTCCGGTTAACCGTGACACTCAATTATGCTTCAGACCTGAAGACCGCGGACCTTAGCCCTTAGGAGACCTCTGCTCTTGCGCCACGGATGAAATTGATTTTGTAATATAAATAAGCTCATAAAATCATATTGAAGTTTGTGAATTTGATTAGTTTGGTATCTTTTTTTCGTTTTTAGTAAAATAATTTTCAGGGCAAAATATAATGAGTTTTTTGTTTGCGCTTTTATGGTATCTCATTAATTTTCTTATTAGAATATCATTCAAAACGGTTTTTCACGATATATGATTTAAAAAATGAATTCTAAAATTGATTTGTCATTCATCGCAATAAAGCCATTTTGCATTGTTATTTTTGTTTGTTCAATTGAATTTTGAATGAAGCAATTAATATTTTTAAATATTTGAGGACTGAACAAGGACTTTAATAGAAACCGCACGGCGTATGCAAATTTGGACGAGCTTGATTAAAAGTGCAATCAATCCGCGAACGTTTGAATTATGCAAATCGCACCGGTTAATTTTCAGTCGGTTCAATATCGTTTCGGAAAAAAAATTGGTCGTAAAGCGCTTTCGAAGCGCTTGATTGATCTGCAAACGAAGTGGAATTTTAATGGTCAATGAAAAATATCGTACCGAACGGGATTTAATATTATATTTTTTTCACATTAATTTATATATTATTTATTTTCTTCCTAAACAAAAATTGATGTGCTCTTTTATATATATTTTATTTCAAATCACGAGATTTCTTATTCAAAAAACGATCAGAAGCAACGCGGAAACAACAAAACGCGTAAAATATTGAATACGAAAGCGCACCGTTTCAGACCCATTTCGGCCCGTTTTTACTGAACTTTACGGCGTTTCAGACTCCGAACGAATTTCAGACCACTCACAAAACGATCGAGACCGTAATTTTGAACTCCGGACGAGCGTAATATAGAATAATATAATATATTCTATATATAAGCGGAGAGGAGCTTTCGCCTGCGTCTGTCACGGGCCGCCTCATTACCGACTGGGGTGGCTAATTGGTCGTAAATATTGATCACCAACCCTAATTGTAGGACGGCCATAATAATAGTCACTGACCGACACTGACTATTTCTACCGAATGAAATAAACGAGAAATGATGGCGGTGAAATTCGCCATTGATGCGTTGTTTATGTGCTGAAAGTTGTGTCGGTTTCTGTGCAGGCGAGATTTGTAGTTTTATCGTTTTTTTATGGTTTCGGTTACATTGTACATGCATTTTATTGTTTCAGAATTTTTGCGATACTGACAGTTTTATTGAAATATACATAGTATATTTTGAGGTTTTATATGACGCCACAATTCATATTAGAATTTTTGCAAGTCAAGAATAGATAGCTGCTAACTTTTAAAATAACCATAAATATATTTTCATCTGTTAATTGCAATAGTTCTAAAACAATCTAATCCCAATATGAATTTAATTAATGACGCCGTAGCCCCATTTAACATACTTAGTCCTCGGCGTAAGTGCGGACTAAACTAAACTCCCATCGCATTATGAAAGTTTACGTCGAACGCAGACACTTCTGGCTGTATTACATTACGTGTGCGTCGGCTCTCATTAAAATTGAATATCCGCGAAAATATTCTTCCGAAACGATATTATCATAATGGCGCGTTGAAATAGTATCCACCCTGTGAGCGTAATGTGCACGACCGCTTGGATTTCGGCACCGGCTCGCAGTAACGTTATTGAATTTGAAATAATATATACGACGAAAACAAAGGCATTCCGCTTTTAATAAAGACGAACCGGCGGTTCTTCGTTACGAATGCTGCGTTGTTCCGACAACGCGGAAAAAGGAATCCGAAAGATTTTAGAGCGGAACGATGAAATTTTAACGGGATGAATTAACCTTATAATGTCGCGGGTCTCGGCCGGGATTGTGAAATACGAAAAGAGCGACTCCAAGATTGCCGGTTTTCGGCTTAAATTAAACAATGTTTGCACGCGTTATTGAACATTTTTTAATGCTTCGAAACAATTTCGCGTGTTTTGAATAGAAATTTCGTCGGTTCCAATTTTGTGTCAGGCGGGAAGAATGTTTTATACGTTATTTTCATTTTGCGATAAGAAGTAAACAACTAAATCCTTTTTTGAAATTGTCTCGTAAAATTTTTAAAAATGTGTCTTCTATTTTAACTGAAAACCGATTTTCAAATCCCATCTTTAGATTCAATATTATTCTCACGTATTGAATCATCGACTTTATGTTCTGGCTTTATTTTCCGATAATATAATTTCGAAAACTATATTTCTTCAAAGTTAAAAAAAAAAACTTAACAATCATTACAACACGTACAATCTTATAACTTTCTCACATCAAATTTATACAATAATTTTCACAAATCCCTAAAGACTGCGCCGTTATTGGATTCAGCAAAGTCTATTCGCTTCGCCGACACATACATACATACGTCAAACGTCTTACCTCCACGGATGTGTTAATTCGCATCAGACTTGCGTGGCGCATCGCTGCATGCTGCAATTCACGTCTGGTGCATTAATCCGCGGCACATTCGAAATCCGACGTCATTCGCGATCGTCGACAAAAGCAGCGGATCTGCTCACCCGCTCATTTGAACGTGTCTTTGCACGTGCGAGTTCCGGATCGGCGTGTCAAAGGAAACTTGCTCTGCTCGGCTCGTTTGATGATCAAAAATCCACGCCGGGATGTGGCGGTTGTGTTGTCGAGTTGTTATCGGGATTAAATCCGACGTGGAAAATCAATGGAGGCTGTCGCGCTAGTTTTGTATGGGATGTTAGATTGTTCGCTTCTAACGCGTGTCGTGTTCTAAATCCGGATATAGTCACTATCGGGTTGAAGGGGTTCTAAAGTGTACATATGATGAGTATATCGAATTTTATATTATACATGGAACGTTTTGGGTTTTGTTTTATAAGGCGAATTCGTTTCTTTTGAAAATAGGCCATGCGTTAATTTTTCCTTAATTGTGTGCAGAGGAGCGTTGTTGAAATTTAAGAGAAACTATTGTACAAATGATAAAAAATTTATAAAAGGACGTTTCGTGTTATAAATCGGTACATAAAAGTGTAATAAAGATAAACAATGGGATCGAAAGAATTCTTTGAAAGTTTCGTTTTAAATAGACATTTTTCCAGTTGGGGAATCTTCACATTCTTTTTGTGTTCAACTTATACGTACGTTGGCCGCTCATGTAAATGATGTCTTCGCGTGTTTTATGCTCTCTTTATTTCCTTTCATTTGGGTTATAAATTATGTAACCGAATGTCTGAAGTGTTTTTTTAATTAATTAAATTATTTTAATAACAATGAAACGATTATTAAGTGAGTGCGGGGCGAATTTGTGATTATGAGCTTAACATGCAAATTTATTCATCGTATTTCGCATAAAATACTTTTTACTTGAGCTTTACCTAATTTGTTTAATTGTAATTAAAGCGTTCGCTTATGCGGCTGTTTCTTAGTTAATTTAGCATAAATTTTGTTGCGTCATTGCATTCATTTAACTTTATTTGAACCCGTCTGTGTAAAATACATGTTATCGATATCTAATCAATGAACTCCTTTCACAAATTATTTTTCAAAATATAAAAATTTTAATAGAAAGTTACTTAACCTTTCAGCTTAATATATTTAGTTTTAAACTTAACGGAAACAATATTTATCGTAACATATATTTGGCTTATATTATTAAAATTTTATATATACGAAGATCTTACTTTGTTTCAAAGTATATCCAATTCGAGAAACCTTACCTACCTAAGCACATTAACGTACATTATGCAGCGGCGTAAAATTAGATCGTCCAAGAAAACACATACCTCACACGCGAAAAGGTCAGCAATTAAGCCTATTCCAGCACGAAATTAACGGATCCAAAAGCGCATTAACGACGTCGTTTTTAACGAGCCAACCACTCAACCCTGTCGGCAATAATTTCGCACTCCGTATGTGCATATGTAAGATGCACACAACGCGGTTTCAATATCCGGAACCCGGGATACCCAAGTCGAGTTTCTGGATTTGTTTGAACTGTTCTCGTGTTCTCGAAAGCACTGGCTTGGCTGAATACGTCAAACGCTAAGTTTACTCGCCAATTTCAACCCTTTCAGAGGGCAGATTGGTGAAAAGAAGCGCTCATCCAGCACCGCTTAACTCACCGTGTGTACATATAGAATCAAACTTGAGGTTTATCCTGTTGAATAATTTACGTCAATATTTTAATTGACGGACCTCCCGATTGTTTATACAATATAATATGGCCGAAGTATTCGTTTTAATTAGCGCGCCTCGTAAATAAAATATTTAACGGCGGTGTGTGCAGCGGACGTGGCGAAAGAGCCTTCATAAACTTTTCGTATTAGTTTTCGCAAGCGAATTTCGATAAATATTTGTTTGAATCGATGCACACTTACTTTATAACAAGGCGCTATGTGGCAAAACTATAATATGTATCGCACTAAGTGTCGAGCGCTGGAACTTAAATTGAAGGCAAGCTTCTCAATAGAGCCGCTCAAATTTGCATATATGAATATTTATGTGATAATTCTAAGAAAATAACAGCTCTGCAGGCTTCGTATTTTTCGCGACCGTCTGTTCTCACAAAGGGACCAAATTTTTCGGGTGAGTCGGTACATATTTTCGCATGAGAGCGCGAAACGAAAATTTACCCCGTCTAGCTTTCTTTATATTAATTATATTATGTAGTGTATGTAAGAGAAACATTTTCGGACTGTATGATGGCCGGGAAACATTAATCTAACGGCTCATTCAGAAAACTTAATCTCGGTTATTACAAGGAAATGGTCTGATGTTGAATTTGCGTGTTTATAGTAAGTTGTTCGTGGCATATCGGAGCGGATCGTCGGAAATTAATTAAGCCGTGGCGGTTAATTTATCGTTAAATTAAGCGTTAAATAGTGTCGTCACGTTCGCCACGCGTATCTTGAATGCCATTAATTCTTAACAATTTTTCATCGGCGACGGTATGGAAATTCAAAATTCGCGAAATGTACGAATGTACACGTCGAAATGCGCCAAGGTACGTTCGCTTGAGTTTACGTTTCATTAAATCGCTTTGATTGTATTTACGACTTGAAAGCGCGCAGTTTCTTCTTTTTCAGAATGCACTGTTCCCCTTTGTTGTTGAGAATCTTTGGATTGTTTAGTCATTTCTTTTGGTGAAGTTTCATCTCCGCCGAACTAGTATAATGAGTAAACTTTGAATCTCGAGTACGCAAAGTTAACGCCTCGAGATCGGAAATTGGGTTCTGCGAAGATATTTTACGACGAAATTATCATTTTATCTTTAGACATTTTGCACGCGTTATTTCAATAAATCTCGGATTTATCGCTCTGCGTACAATGGCAACGTTTTTTCGGCGCTTTTCTTTCTCACGTATCGATCTTCGTCAAGGGCGCTTAACGAGAATTCAGTAACAATGTGGAAGAAAAAAAATAAACACGCCCTTGTTCGGCTAATTATGCATTCGGATTTCAATTTTCTCGGAATCTTAATTCTGATGGGTTTTTGTACGCGACATTAATGAGATTTTATTTAATTAAGTCGGTATCTTTGCGGGCGTGGTCCACGTTTCGGGGTCCTTTTGTTCGCCGTGAAATATTTTTGAGTCTCGGTTTGAAAGTTTTCAGAATTCAAACAATATCTTTCGTCGAGTTTTGTGTACAGTATTAAGGGGGTCTAATCGATTTTGTGTTTTGTTTTCAGGTAAGCAGAACTGACGTAACTCTCTTTTCATCGTCGCATCGTCCCGTAAAAGATGTAAGTTATCTTCTTCCCTTAACGAGAAAATCTCATTATTGAAATTGACACTTTGATGAATGAATCTCGATTTTTGTCTCCTTTGACTCGAAATGACTATTTGGTTGGCGTACGATTTCTGTTTACCTTCGTTCACTTTCTATATTTTTCGCCAATAATATGTACGTGGAAATTATTATATTTTATGATATAGAAATGAATAAATTTCATCAAAAGTTTATTTATGAGTTTCAAATTTCATCATACGTGAAAATTAAATTAATTTTAAAACTGAAAATTCAACTTTGCGGAATATTGCAAAAGCGCTAAAAATTTACACGCTTGCCCCGCGCACGTAACATATGAGACATAACTGTCAGAAAATTTACTTCATACATCTTACGACGTACCCGCGAAAAATCTAGCTCCGACAAAATGTTAATCGACTTTAAGAAAAATGCAAATTCCCGACCACTTATTTATGCAGGCGTTCTCCTTTCGAGCCGGAAGAGAGCGCAGATAATTTCGCAACGAGAGGTTAGCGTTCGAGGGCCCTCGCCCGAATGTTCCCTTTCCGAGTCGGATATCGTACCGTATCGCATCGTATCACGTAATATTATATAAATATAGCCAGGGGGAGGGGTGGGTGTTCACTTTTTGAGAACCACTCGGCTCTGTGTCCGTGCATCGCGTTTTAATTAAGTGGCCGTTTATTTTAATGCGCTCATTAGTGCCGCGGGTCCGTCATAACTCGCAGTCTCTCCTAGTCCTCTTTTGGGAATCGCACATACGTTAAATTTTACATACACTATCGTTTCATTGTGCTAAAAAACTAGAGGTATATCTGCGATTATTTCTAGAGTTGGAATTCTCATAATTTCCAAGCGAACATGTGCTCTACGAAACTGCCATGAGTTCTATTCTCATCATTTTAATTTGTTCGGAATTTAATATTCGGATCGAATTTTTATATTAACTCATTTATTGAAAGTTATAAAATGCTACGTTATAAGTTCTCGAATATATATTTTTTTATTTGTAATGTTAATTATTGAAAACACTTTTCGAAAGTTGACCGTTGATTATTCAGTTTCCTGTACGTGTATAAGATGCTTGTTTTTTTCGTCGATCTGGTTTTCTCGTAGTTTTACGATTCATCTGCTGTTAAATAGACGATCGTGTCCTTAAGACTTTCAATTTCCGAGGCTCGGTTCGCCGGTGAGACGCTGATAAGAAAATTCACTCGTGCCACCGTCGCCGCTAAGGCTTCGTTAACCTTCTCGTAAATATAATACAGGGATAGTGGAAAGAAAGAATGAAATAAAAAAGGCTACCGGCTCTATTCCTGCAGTGCGCGGGTCTGTAATAAAATGCTTCGTATTTATAGAAAGTGGTTAATAATTTCGTTAAGAGGGCGTCGTTCGCTTTACGAGCGGTACACGCGTTCAAGTTTTGTGCCTATCTCTTCTATAGCCTTATTTATTATATTTTATCACTTTCCAGACTGTCTGGCGAATTAAATAATATTTTCACTATTGCTCCATTGTCTTTTATTTGTGATAATTAAGCTTTTATAAAGTTGTTCACCGATTCAAGTTTTAACATTAATTATATTTCGTAAATGTGAAATTTAAAATATTTAACTTGTATTCAGGTAATTCAGCCTCGATACTTTTGTTTTTATTAATGTCAATTATATTCGTTTCAACTAATTAACACTTTTGTATGTCAAAAACACACCTCCGCTTCGGCGTCGCTCCATAATTGAATTTCTACTAATTTATACGAAAACGTAACCTTTAACTTTGACATTGATAATATAAAAGCAACTTTCCCCGGTTCCGACTGAAATATATAGGTCACCCGTACAATAATAACATGATACGAAATCCATAAAGAAATAATTCAATAAATGCAACCCGGCGTCATATCGACTTCGACACTTTCGGCGCGCGGGGAAAAAAGCTCCAAATCAATCGAAACTTTATTACTGCGAGACCTTTATAAACGTATAATACATTTCCTACTTTTTTTTCTTCACTCTGCGGTCAAGTTTTTGAGGCTCCGTGTTCTCGAACTATCGATCAATCAATGCGAAATTTCCCCAGAGTGCCGACCGCTCGGTATATTTATATTTCGTTTTGCGCATAAAGAGGGACCCCCCCCGAACAAACCTTTTCGATGACTTTCTCTCTTCACTGTGCCATAGTGCTCTTTGCTCTCTCACTCGTCTCTTGCAGGAGAGCTTCTCAATATTTTCATTTCATAAATTTATAAAAAAATCTGAAACAAAATATTTTCATAAAAATTTAGCTTATGATGATAGTTAATATGAATCTTGGTTATTTTTAAAATTATTAATTTTGTTTTTCGTTTTAAAACAAAAATGATCATTAAATTTATTTTTCTATATACTAAAATAATGATCGTTGCTTCATGTTTCTCTGATACAAATGTAGTTTAGAATTTCATGACGTTCCGGATGTAAAATAAAAGTAAGTTGTTCTGCAAACCTTTTGCGATATGTCAGTGGACTCCCGAGGGTCCGCAGACCGCATGTTTAGAATTGCTGTCTCAGAATATTTCCTGTTGTACATATGTATATTGTAAATGTCCTTCATATCGTGCGAGAGCCGTCCAATATAAACCCCGTATCGGCGGGAAATCTCGGGAGGATTTTTCCCTTTCCGCCGACAAATACGCGTATTTGTAAATATTTCACAGTGGCTTTTGTTATGTACGCCTATTTCATTGTACGGCTCCGCGTAATGTGGACGTACTGAATGTCCCTGTAAAGCTTGTATGCCCTCGAGATACTAATTGTGCATGTATCGATATGAAAACAAAAGCAATGTGTGTCTAAATACATTAGGTACTATTTATGATCGTAATTTTTCTTTTGTGTATGAATGAATATGAAAATTGGAGTTTCGAAATATGAGTTTTTTTCATTATTCAATATTGTCTCGGTAAAAAATATCCGGTTTATGCGGCTCATGCGAAATTATTGTTAAGACCGAGTCCTTAGAGAAAATTCAGGTTAAGGGTCTGTATAATATACGCGGATATACGGAACGTGCGTGGAAAAGTCTCGCAGTATAATTTTACAACGTAGAAGGATTATTCAAAACACACGGCGGTTTCGTGTGAGAGATGGTGAACAAACATCTTTCGCCTTGCGCATCTGTTACAGATTGTTTCAGGACCACCTGAAACGACTTTATGACGTGTTCCGCGGCCAGGTCGTAAAAATTCGAATTTTTCCGCTATTTTTTATCCAACTCTTACGATAGAAAATTCGTCGCAACTTTCGATCGTTAAATTTATAGATCTGAAAATCTATCCAGAAAAAATTTCGCTTCTATTCATCTTTGGTACGCTAAAAATTTAACGGTTCCCAGCTCACGAATTTCGTTTTGTTTATTTTTCGCGAAAACGCTATTTATCTCAAAACCACAACAATTCAACAAAAAAATGTTAATATTACATATTTTTTCAATATATTCGTTGAATATTTATTAAACAGCGTACGTATAAAGCGCGGCACATATTTTCGTTGTGTTTTTAGCGAGGCTTTATCGCACGTGATGTATGAACGTGAAACGCGTCCTTTATACGACCCGCGAAACGCGAATTTTCAAAGTGAACACTGTCACGTTAAAAAATGACACTTTTTCAACAACGAACGATATTAATGAAAACGTTCTTTGCGTCTTTTGTAGTGTTTCCAATCCGTTAAGGTTCAATTTTTTGAGGGCTGTAGACTTTCGATTTTAACGCATTTTCAGTGTCGTGGCTTACACGGTCGACTTGTCGAGTCTCCGAAAAAATAAAATAAAACAGAAAGTTTTTGCTTTCGATAAATAATGTAAATATTTTGCGGGTGAAATCCGCATTCGAAAAGTTCTACTCAATTCCGATTTGCATTATAAACGAAACTGGCAAAAAATATTCTGCGATTCCGTTTCATGGCGGCGGGTGTCGAAGTTCGCGGGTGAGATTTTATTTTTCGCGGATACAAAAATACGTGTAAAAAAAAAGGAATAGAGTTGGCGTTTAATTTCACATGATTTATTGCGGTGTTAATTTGTATTGTTCGATTGTGAATTCGAGTTGCCTGTTAACTCGGTAATTTGACAAATTTACATTGACGTATCTAGGTTACCCGTATTAACGGATCTCAGAATGTTAAACACCTCAATTAATTGTTTGTTAAGCTTAAATTTGATTTAAAACTTTTTTTAAATTTTTCATTCATTTACAGTCTTACTTTAAAATATATTTTCGAGTTAATTTGATGATTCTTAAAAATAACATTGAAAAGTTTTTAATTAGATTTTTTCAAAGCAGGTAGACCTATATTTAATGAAAAACCTTATGTTGTCTTTTGAAATAGCATTTACTAATCATTGTGATCCGAAAAACAGATTTAAACTTGAAAGATTTTAGTTTTTTTTTATTTCATTGTCAGAGCAAAATTAAGAATTTGGAAAGTAAACTTTTTCCATAACAATGAAATGGCTGCCAAATTAAGATTTTTAAATTCGTACTAAGTGAATGGAAATAATTAAAGTCAAGTACAACTTTTTATTTCTTTAATATTTATTTGAACTTTTCAAATTTCTTTTTCGAATCTAGCATCTAGAATCATGGTCGAGTATATCTCGTACTCTCATTCGACAATATCAGAAAAGTTTTTGATTATATTAAAACGGGAATCATTTCTCCCATAAAATCTTCCAGAACACTCGTAAATTGCAATCCATCAATCCTCAGCAGTAGCGACACAACGAAAAACCATCGATTCGTCCACGATGGCTCGCGTTGACCGAGTTCCGAGAAGCTTTCCGCACAAGCAGACATACAAGAGCTTTTCCACAAGACGGACTGGTGAGGCTTCGCGGGAAAACGAGTACCGAAACGGGCGGGGGCGGTGCGGGGGGTGGTTCCAGGGGGCTTTTCGTGGGGTTGGCAGTCCCGACGCGCCAGTAGCGCCCGAGCCTTCGCACGGGGTGGCCACCATAGCGAGCTGAAGTTTTTCGCGCGCAAATTTTCGAAATTCGTACCGCGATAGTGCGGTCGCCGTGTGGTGGAATGTGCGCTGCTGAAATGTAGGGCGATGCCGATGGAACTGCTGCGGTCGGCGGTCGTTCAGTTGTCGTTGTGACCTGTTGATGTTTGTGATGACTTGAAATTTTGTTTTTGGAAAAAAAATATCATGTTACATGTTGCTTTGAGAGTGTTTCGGGTGATGTGATGTTAGTACGTGCTCGTATAGATTCTGAAAAAAATTCATGGATTATTCTCTGTGTGGAATTTTCGTCGTTTATTTTTCTTTGATGGTTACCGGATCTAACGACAAAGGTGGTTTGTTATTTTATATTACGAATATCTTTTATTTATTTTTTTTGTGGATGGTATCAAAGAAGAAGTGATTATTTTTTAAGAATGTTTTGATAAAATTATCAACGTTTTGTTTATTCATTTTTATGCGAATATTTTGGATATGTTTTCAATTTCTATAAAACATATATTTTTAAGCAAAATATCAAATTGTGTATACTCTGAATACGCTTTGCATCGAAAGCAATATTCGATCTATTCAGCGTCCGACGGGATTCAACTGCAATATTAAACTCAGATTATGTTATATGAAATTGTGTATTTAGCGTTTTATCCGTCATTCTAATAACGACCGAACGATATTTAACGGGTTAAGCACGTGCCCAACTCTAGTAAATCTCGCGCACAAAAGCCTCAGCCGTAAATGCATTTTAATTATCGTACACACGTTATAAGCGTAATCGCCATGTTTACGACATAGCTTAATTCAAAGGTTCACTCTCCCGACCAAAGGTTACTTACCTACATAATACAATAAAATATTCACCCGCGGACACTCGTATTAAAATTAAATCAAGCCATTACGTATCCACGTTCAAAACGCGTACGTACAAAGCGAGTCGCGAGTTTTGTTTGAACCGGGAGGTTTTTATTTGAACGGTCAACTTCGACAGTTTCGAGTTTTAACCCGCGCTTTGTACGGTCTTGTTTGACGACGGACTGTTGTGTTATTCGTGAGGTCGGTCCAACCCTTAACCGGAATAAGTTAAAGTGTCCCGTGTCTCGATTATGCATGTACATATCTGAAAGGATTTTTTTTTCATACATACGCGATAACGCAGCATTCGCGGAATAAACGACAGTCGCCGGTGTCCACAAAATATGCGCATTTTTTATCATTTTCACGGGATCGTTTCCTTTTTCGGAATGTGAATATTGTGAAATACACGATGCGTGAATATTTTCAAAGTACGATTGAATCTGTGACTGATATGTTTGTTCAAAAAATTGTGCAATTTTGGATCAATTTCGTTTTCTATTATTTAAGCATATTTTTGCTTTGATTCGACCATTGTTAGCTTTGTAAAGGCAAAGTTTTCGGCCTCGTTAAAATAATAATGAAAAAAATATATGTAAGTGCGAAACTGAGCACTGCCAACAGCTCTCGAGTTGTTCACAACAGAAAGCCCATATCTGAAATTAATTCGAATTGTTTCCGGAAAATTCGGCGCGCGAAAATTCGTCTGCGGCTCAAACGAGTCGGAAGGATCCTGCCCGTCTCTTTTATTTAATTATTCTATTTAAAATGGGCGGGATTTTCGACGTCGCGGATTGTGTCAAATTGATAATGTAATTTGGAAGACGTAATAAGACAGTATTGAACGAATTCCGCTAGTTGGTCGATTGGTATACGCGGCAAGTGCGAAGTATTGTTTGCCCGAAATTAAAGTTGGCGCGAGAATTTCGAACGAGCGGAATTCATAAGGCGCCGCTGAATACGAAATCCGAATTTACGGCGCGGCGTTCGTCAATATTAAATTCGACGAATTCGAGCGAGGAAGAACTTCCCAGAGATCCCTCTCTCATTATTTTGTATACATAGGCGCCGATATTATAATGTCTGAAATCTAATATTTCACTTTTTGCAATAACACCCGTCCGATTCAATTATGTTTGAATGGAAACCGCGTCGTCGCTCTCGACGTTTGTTTTCTACGAAGAGATTCACAATTAAATCTCTGTCTCTCTAAAGTCTCTAGAAAGTCAGGGATTATCTGAACAGTAGACGAGTTCACGTCGTCGAAGATTCAACATGTCGATGTGGAAATCGTTTACGGAGACTGCTCCCATGAGAAACATATACATACAAATAGTTTCAATGATGCTTCTGCCGCTTGATAAATTTCAAAAGATATTCGAAAAAAATTGTGCAATACTTTTCCATATTTATGTGCAGTTTTATTTTATGAAAGCGTACGGTGAAAATTTTCCTGTATTTGTTTTGATAAATCTGATTTCCACCGGAATACGCTTCGGAACAAATCCGCCGTGTAATTTCCGCGAAGCCCTTATTAGATAAGAGAGCGACAAATTGTACCGACGAAAATACCGGTTTTTTTTTTACAATTAGATTTTCCAAATTTTGTTTGCGAAAAAAAAATGCACAGAATGAAGGTCAAATTACTGATCCATAACGCAACCGTCCATTTGAATATTCATAACGAACCCGCTTTGCTTTTGAACGGTTGCCATTATTTTACTGCTTTTTTTAAAATTTTGTTTGTGGTAAAATTTAACAAAAGTTATGTTTAAATACATCAAATATTAATAGAAAATTTCAGTAAAAAAAAAATATATCAAAATGAAAAAATTCTAAGTTTTCTGGTATCAAGTACACGAAAAAAAATCATTAAAAACACGCTCTACTCACAAAGTTAGTTCATAAATGAATCAGATAAGGAGACCTATCTGCCGTTTCGGGCATACGCGATACTAGTGGGCCGTCGAGTGGGTGGCATAACAAACGCATGATAAATTGTTCCTTATCCGGTGCTTCCGAATCGCCCCCGCGGGTGGTGTTAGACACGATCTGAACATCCCCAGAATCTAGGGGTTGATTCAGGGCCGGATTCCATTGTCGTTTAATATAAACGCTGCCGATACAAGCGCAAAGAGGTCCGGCACTTACGCCCGGTCATTATTACGGTGGCCCGTGTAAAGTAAAGCGGTTGCTCCCGGGTCGTGAGTGTATAATCGTAAAATCTTATTTTTATCGGGAAACTTTCGCGGGGGTGCGGGGGAAAATCCGCTGATGTATGGCCAAGCGTAAAAAATAACGGCGAGCTTTCAACGGCGCGGAAGCGAATTTTTTCGAAAATCGCTCCTGCCGCGGACGCGTTATTGTGGCGCATATTATTTAAAATGCTTTATGGACGGCGTTGTATGCGGCGAATGAATGTTGAAAAGTTTCGCGTGTCGAGTTCGGAAAGTATGCTTTTTTATCGGGTCGTCTGTTATGTAGGGAGTGGTGGGTTTTGTTGTGATGATGGGTTGGTAAGGGAATCTCAATTTTAGTTTTAGTTATTGCAAATATGTCGATTGTAAATATTGAAAGTAGAGTTGTAGTTTATTGTAGTTTCGTTAATAAATTCGGTTTAAGTAAGCAATACTGAGACCCGAAATATTCATTATTTATTCGACCGAAATTGTTTTGGGAGCAAGAGAATAATTTTAAATATATTGATGATTATTTTTTACGAGTTCACGATTTTTCACTAATAATATTTTATTAACATGTTTTTTTTATAATAAATACCATTTTTCATTTTTTTATATACGAGACTCGATAGTTAAAGTATTAAAGTAAAAGTATTTTTCGTTATGTTTTTGTTTCACAATAATTTCTGAATGTATAATACTTTAATATATAATAATACCTCAATTTGCTTTTATAACGTATAAAGTTCATTGTTAAATGATCCGCTTATTATAATATAAAAGATTAGACGTGAACATTACATCAATTTTCGTAGCCACATTCATTATGAATATTTAATTCCAAAATTTCCGAGGGTTTGTACACTTTGTCGCTTGGCTTCAGACGTTTTCTCTATATTTACGGATCATTTTCGAGCCGATCTCGTTTGATTTCCTAATTAGTCCGAGCAAACGCCGTGTAACAAACGGGGAACCTTAAGTAGGTCGGGGACGATGTCTTTCCCAAATCTCATTTAACGGATAAAACGCAAATCTTATACAACGGCAAAGGACCTCTCTATATAATATCACCGTCTTAACTTTATATAATATATGTATAAGAGAAAAGGCGACACGAATGCCTCCATGATTCGTCAAAGCCTCCCCATCAGTCTGTTTTTCGAGAACATATTAATAATTCAGAGAGGCATTCATAATTTTTAGAATTTAATTTAATTTGTCTTATCGGAACGCGTTCTGCCATATCTGACGGTCGCATCGATCAAACCTCGCATTTAATTAAATTACCTTCGAGAAAATTCAGCTCTCTGAATTGTTCCGTTGTATGCGCTTAGCTGTCGAGTTTGATAATTGGAAATCTTCTTGTTGTGTTTTTGTTTTTAGTTACTCGATCGATTGTTTTGTTTACGATACTTCTTAAAGGTAAAAGTTCGATACGAAATTTTTAACTAATAACAATCCCATAGAAACTCTGTATAAAATTAATATATTATACATACTCCACGATATCAATATTTTTTGTTGTGATGAATGAAATTGAAAACGTGTATGCCGGGGAATCGACAAATTGTTTTCGTTATTTTGAACAACAAACGCTTCCTTTTATTAAAACTTTTGTTTTGAGGTAAAAAATGCTTTCAGGATATATTCAACTCATATTGACAAAATAAATAAAAAACTCGGAAAGTTAACAAAATAAAATCGACATGAGTTTTATATGAAACGCGTGTAAAAATGAATTTCGAAAGTACAACCGCAAAAGTCGTAACGTCAATATTTTTATTATTCTATTAACGCACACGAGCGTTGAATTTTCATGCGAGAACTTAAAAAGTTTTATTTTTCAAAAAAAGTTTAATCGAATTACACATGAAAAAAGGTCTCGTGGTCCCTTAATACATCTTCGGCGAACAAGTTTCGTATAAATCAATTTCAGGACGCGCGCGCGGTTAAATATGAACATCAAAAGAACGACAGGTACGAGAGGCGACTTTTTTCTCGCATCGGGAAAAAAAGTCGACGACGTCGTGTGTCATTATATCGGCCGATGAAAAAAATCGCGTTCGAAAGAAACAAGGTTTTGGGGGCGAAAAGGGAAAAAATAACCGCGTAGAAAGGAAAACCCGCGCGCGAGAAAAGCCGAGTTTCTTTGTTGCCCTTGTTTACATGCGGCGCTTGTTATAAAAGTTTATGCGAAAGCGACGCATCCATACCCTTTTGCACGAAAAAAATTTATTAAACAACTAGGAGAGTCTCTTATCTATGAGCGGTAAGAAATATTGTCTAGGTCTTTTTTATTGGCGAAATAAATTCGCATTAAAATGGTAGTCGAATATAATAAGCGATCTCGCAGTAGACGTTGTTATCGTCAGACTGTGTGTATAAATTGCATGATAAAATCGTAAAGTAGGCAATTGGCTTTCAGCAATATGCTATCTTTTGAATGATGGCTAATATAAAAAACCTATATAATAATATAAAAATCGGCCCAAATGACCCTTTCGCTTGAAATATGATAATGCTCAAACGCACAATGCTTCAACTATACAAAATTGATCTCCTTTCATTGCGAATCGAACAGATACGCTCCGGCAATAAATCTCCACTTACGCGCGCGATTCTTCAGTACATTTTTTATTTTATTAGACTCGTACCATTGATTTAATTCGAATGAATAACGCGAAAGGGCGTGGCCCACACTGTCGCGGCTAATAAACGTCGAAAGCGTGTACGTTTCAGTGCGCCCGAATTAATTACGATTCGGCGGGGTTTTAAACCGCGGCCGGCATTGTGAACTTTCGGCGCCTGTCCGACGAAATTTGCATTCACTTTCTGGAAAGCTCAGCTTTTCACTTTCTCACCTCGGCCGGGAAAGTTGCCGATCCGAGCCGGGAAAAGGTGGAAAACTCGCAAAGCGTGACCCCGCCGAAGGATAAGTCGAAACTTTGCGCCTCGCGATCCGTTCGTCGTTCGTTTCCTTTTTTTTTCAGCGGGAAAATCCAATTATTGGATCTCGTCACTGTGCCTGTGTGTTTTTTTGTCTTTTTCTTGGCGAGATTTGCGAGTGTTGTACAATACGGAGTACTTTGTGTTCGACCGGAACTGTTTTACGATAGAACGAAATAGTTATTTATTTTTTTTATTTATATTCATGATAAAGTACGACTTTCTAAGCTAAATATGTTCTTAGTATTTATTATCTTCATTTTTGATTAAACTTTCCGGGTATTAAAAATGAAGTTTGGAAAGAATAACTCTTCTTATTGATAGAATGGACATTTCTAAATTTAGATAATCGAAAACACTCTCTCCAAAGATTTGATGAATTTGTAAGTAAAGAATTCTTTTAGTTAAAAGTTCTCTCTTGTCGATGCGAATCTGGAATAAAACAATACGTCATTGAATCTTTGGTAAGTTTTTCTCATCGAGAGTACAATTTTTAATTTGGTAAAGTGCGTTGTTCTTCGCAAGTGTAACAACGAGCGGACGGTCGTCGGACCGCATAGGCTGCTCGACGATAAAGGGCGAAGGGTGAAATTACCATAGTGCGATTGATAGGGCCTCCGTGTGCCCTAGTCAAGGGATGCTGATCAAAGGTCCCCACTCGGGCTCATGTACCTGCGATCGATCACTAACTATGTTTGAACAGTCGTGCCTTTTTATCGCAATTGTCGGAAAACAATCGTCATTATTTCTTTGAAGATTTTGTTCGCTTTGTGTTTGCAAAACATAATATTATTTTGGGATTTGTTTGATTATTCTTTAAATAAACATCTTTCTTGATGTTTCAAAGCCTACACGGTTTTCGCTCGAGAGAGTAAATTCTGCAGACGTAATGTGAACGTTTATTTTTTTTCCGTGTTTGAGTACAAATAATTTATCTTTGAACTTAATCAAAATGTTCATAATAATCTTTATAAGTTGCTTGTGCTTATTTGAAACTTATTAAAATAATCAGTGAAATAAATTTTAGTTTATTTTTCAGTTTTATAAAAAAGTTGCACACACTAGATCGAATAGTGTACCTCAAACTTCCGATTACTTATTTCAATTCATTTTGGATTCATCTGACGAAACGCGCAATAAAATTATTTATATTTCATTCGAACGTATTTATTATGTGAGGCGCGTGCGAAATTTAATACTTTCGCACTGTATTATGGCGAGCGGTCGTAAAAAAAGTGTCGTTTATTACGATTTTTTTCGCTGCTTATTACGACCCCGTGCGGACCTCAGACCGCTAATAAAACAGGCAGTGACTTTCACAATACCCCAGTATATAGTATAAATAATATATTGAACATAAATCCGTCGTATTTACGCTTTCTTACTATCCCCGTTTTATATCGCATGCGCCTAAAGCTCTCACAATCGTTTTCGATTCACCGAGCGAAAACGTGTTTCAATAGAAATGCACATGCACATTTGAAATTCGAATACATGTTATATTTCAATTCGCTCATATGACTCGTCCGATAACTTTACTCGGATAGAGTTTGTATATATTCTTAAGAATTTTCAAATGTTGGTACAGGAAAGGGAAATCTTGTTGAATAACTAAAAATCGATTCGATTGTCATTGCGATATTTATATTTTTTTATATAAATAAATTTTATAAATTTATGAAATATTTTTCTTTGAATTAAAAGAACATTTTATACATTTTAATTAACTGATAAACTTAAATCGTTTTTATTTAATTGAGTAGTTTTAATAATTGGTTTTCGACACGTTTTGAATTTACCGATTATTATGGAAAAGTGAATATTGTTTTTACTAAACATTCATAATTTCATAATTTTCTTATCAAACGAAAACCTTATTTGCATATTCGGGGTTGTCTCAATTCGGAAAATCTTTTTTTTTCTTTTTACAGAATAGAACCGATTCGACGCTCTTTCGGGTCACAGAAATTTTCCTACACACGACGCGTATGATCGTTGTGCAAATATCGCGAAAAAATATTCAGCTCGCGAAGTCCGCGGCTTTCTCGCGGTATTACGTGTTCGAAATATCAAAATTGAATCATTCCGACCTCTTCCATACCCCTGCCAGCATCACATACACCACCCTTTTTCCGCGAAAATACATACGGGGTGTTTTGCTTCGCCTTTAAACCGTACAAAACTTTTCAGGGCTGCCCACTTGTGAATTCTTGTGTGAAAACGTGCACTGTTTCTATCATAATATATAAAGTGGGGAGAGCGAGGGCTGTTTATATTTGGTAATACGCTAAGATCCATGGATTCCGTTAAAATAAATTAATTTTCGTATATTGAGTACAGGATATTTTTAATTTTTATATGTAAATATAATTAAGTTAACACCCCTGAATCACTACAAATACGGGACACGCGTGTGTGCGAAAGTTACGTAATCTGCGAACCATTGTGTTGTAGTAAAATGCGATCATACAATAATAATATGACGGCTTTGAATTTTAACTCGCACAAAGGGGATGCTCTGTCGCCAAAGCGAAAGATCTTTTCTGTGTTGCGCTTACGCACTTTGCCTGACCTCACCTTGCCTACCTTATTGTTGAAATTAATTTCGATGTGTTTTGTTTTGAGCTTTTCGAACGCCCGTCCCACTGCCTGTCCCTTTTTCTCTTCGCGGAATTTTCTCCGGCGTGGAAATTTAAGCGGAAAATACACGCGAAATCAATTAACGGTTGTTTGGTTAAGCTCCGGTTCGGTTATATTGTGCCGAACTATTGCCGACGTCCAAAATAAAGATTTCCAGCGCAGAAATAATGCGCGTTGTTTATTGGAAAGTGTTTTGAAGGGTGTTTCGTGAATATTTTTCGATTCCGACCCAGAATCGGAACGGGAGTCTCTAATGTTCTTTCAATATATGGGTCACGCTTATTGTAACATTGTAAGATTCAATTGTTGTATATTTGACCTAAAATTGATGTATTTTTTTTTCGATTCAATATATAGAAGAATACATCTTCGCCAAATTTAAAGGGTTTCCATTCTAAACGAAAATATTATTTCACAATTCAATGACAGAGTATAATATTTTATTCATTCAAATTTGTGTTTTCTTGTTATAAATCAGTTTTTGTTCTTTTTGGCCTGAAATCATAGTAGATGTTATTTTCTTTACCTGAAAATAATTTATATTACCAATCATGCAAAGTTTCATATGTAGATATCTCGATTTACCCTTTCCGCCCCAATTATTTTCGGACAGATTACATCTATTATACATATATGCTTGCAATATTTGAAGTATATATTATACACTCGTAATATTATTAATACTCGTAATATTATAGTTCTATTTTGCTATTCATATTATTATTAAAACAATATTTTCGATTATTGTTTCCACTTTAACATATTTTTCGAGCAATATTTAATAGAACTGAAAAATATCCTATTATTCAATTTAATAAAAAACTCAACTAAAACATAGTATGATCAGGCTTAATCAAAACACTCAAAAAAAGTTTCAAAACAAACAGGAAAAAATTTCTCATTTTTATTATTTCCACGAAAAAAACAATCCTTAAAAAGCATACTGTCCGGAGACATTGACCAATTAGTTTATTTTCGAATTAAACATTATCTCCCGAATTTACATTCGACTGCTCCCGTTCAAGATTTAGTGCCTGTAGAAATCTGTCGCGATCCCTCCACTAACCCCCCCACGAAAGGGCGAGTCCTCTGACGGTGGGTGGTGCGCCCCCGGGGACTTCGCCCCCCATCGGGGCCCCGACACCCCCAACCCACTCGCGTGCCCACTCATTCTCGATCCATTAATTTCGGTTGTCATTATCGCTCTCACTTTTATCCGTCGCTTTCTTGGCGCCCATCTTGAATATATCCACCGACGGGCGAGAGCGGGGGGCGGCGAGGGGGGGCGTGCCAATTCGACAATTCGCAAATTGATTTATTCGTGTTTTTTACCGCTGTACTGTGAAATATTCGCGTTGTTTCAGTGAGTGTCTGAGTTTTTGCACGAAAAATTAAATTAGGCGATTTAACGGCGAGTCGCTCGAAATTTCTTGATCCATGGCTGACTCCATTGTGCTTATTGCCGTGTCGCTGGTGTAATTTATCTTCTTCATGTTCCATAATAATTATACCGTTGCGAATTATTTTATTCGGAAAGTGAATAAATTTTTCATTCGTTTAATGGAAATTTTGAATTTATCGCTCGGTTTCGTTCTTGCATATTTATCGCAAAGACAATTGCAAAATGAAGAATTATTAGTTACGGTGAAAGATTTCAATGATAATAAATATATTTTTTATCGCTATAAGTTTTCCCGAAACGTTTGTGTTGCAGAATCGGGTTTATATTATTTTTTTATTAAATCTCACATTGTTATTCATTTTGCAATGGGTCTATAAAGTAAATAAAATGTGAACGATTCAAAATAAGGGTTTCTATTGTGTTGTACCATATCACTGTATACATAATGTACAAGAGCATATAATAGTTATCTCCGTAGGCTCAATCGTGTATTAAGATATCGATTTCATTCCGGCTCTGCAAAAATATATGCTGAGAAAGCTAGGCGAAGGGATATAAGAAGTGGTGGTTCTCTCAGCTTATTCCGAACAACAATATCATTAATCTCCTATATAGGACAACTGAAAAGCTTCATAAGAGTCGTTAAGAATTCCTAGTTTAACGTTCGTACTTTTCTGCTACATTTATCCATACTCATACACTAAAATCAGTTAGCTACTTCCATAACCCGTTTTTTTCTTTATTCAGAGATTTTGTGCGGAAATAGCGCCGTTCTAATTGTTAATTTCTTTGTTTCACTTGGCACAAGCATTTGCCAAAATTCGTAAGACGATTAATTATTTCTTTACTTTCGTGTCTCTGAATTTTCACCTGATTTATTTCGCTTATATTATTATTAATCAATGTATAATACTTTAATAATGCTAGGTTTAGTATTTATATGAGGATTCGTATTATAATATATTACGTGTACGTTTGTAGGTCTTCATTGTCTTCCATTGCTGGCGTTCAATTTAGTCCGAGCCCCTAGTAAAAAATGTGCTTATTCTTTTCGCGTTGTTCATCTTAATGAGTTTCTACGATGGGTTCTGAACGTTAATGGGCATCGCAGAAATGTCACCTAGAATTATAGGGATCGCTTATATAATAAATAGTACCCACATGCACACACATATACATCGAATTCGGCAATATTTTACGCGACACGATTCCCAAATCACCAACGGCTTTTCACGATAATAAAAGCGAACATTACCATTTTGTGTAGAGGAATGGAATAGCGCAAGCATGATTGCATTCGAACCTCGCCAATTGACTATCTGTGATTCAAGATGGATTCGTTTAATCAAGCTAAGCTGTTCGAATGCACTCGAAAACACTCATTTAGCACAAGTCGTATTTTAGTGAAATTTTATCAACAGATCCAGTGCCAAGTTAGAGTTTGTGTGTGTGCAGTCTTGGCAAAGTTGTGTGTACAGCGAGCAGTTTAACAAAGATCAAGTTGCTTTCGCACGAGAGCCATCGAAACTTGCAAGAGCAAGTCTCTTACCCACACTAGCTTCATATCTCGTCATATTCTTGTGAGAACTTTGAGGCTTCAAAGCGTATACGGAAGATTGAAAAATATATATATTACTTCGACTATTTTGCTCTATCAGGCAATCTGTGGTTCAAGAGTTTAGAGTACTATTGGATCGTATTATTTCAAGTTCAAATTTTGCGGAGTTACAAGGTTTCTGGGCTTTGTTTCTCACTAAACTACTTTAGAGGTGAAATTTAAAAATAAAATATTTGATAATCAGAACTCAATTTCTGTGTGTAAGCAAATTAACATCGTCTCGAACGCTTGCTTTGAAAAAAAATAAACCACTTCAGTCTATAATATTTACACGTCGATCACATTGACTTCCATCCTCTCCATCTAAACTAACAATAAGTAAAATACATGAAAAAAAAAAACTGAATGAACCGTACACTTTCAGCCGTGTCTGTTTTTGGCGGGATACGTGTAGCGCGTTCCGGACGTCCGGCGCAACTTTTTTGTTTTGCACGTTGACATTTCCCCCACGAATAATTTTCGAATAAATCCTTTCGCCGTTTTGAAAATTGTAACGTTTCCGCCTCCACAGTCCTGTCCTCGTTTCGAGCTGCGAATGCATCTGGTGTTTTCGTGTTTTCAACCTCCCCGATTGAATTATTGCCCCGTTCGTCGCCCCCTCGCCGGCCTGTCTCAATTTATTTTAATTATTAAATTTCGGCGGTTATTTACGGGCGTTTTATTAGACTTTTACGAGCCACGTGCGGATTTTTTCACTTAATATTTGATGCCGTCAAACGGACACGCGATGCTCGTGTTCGCGATAAATTTTAGATGAACGTGATGAACTTGGTTCCGTAGTGTCATGAGAATGGTCTCATTTCGTATTATGATTTCATTTACATACGTCATGTTATTTAGATTTGTATCGTGTATGTTTTTATAAACATTGAAGTATAATTTTAAACAGTGATCGCAAATTTGAACAAACTTTTGCAATAAAAAAAAATATAATGTCACTCGGGTAAAAAACAATTTAGTCAAAGCAATATCAATAACTTCTCGAATATATTTTTGCTAACTTCCGACTTTATTAAAGAACAAACAGAATTGTGTGCCCTTTACGATAGCTCTTTGTATTAAAAGAGGAAATAATTTGAGACAGAATTGTACTTTCGTTCCTGTTTTCATGGTCGTTGTGCCAACTGTGCGTCGATTGGATAGGCGCATAATATTCTTTCACGCTGAAAAGGATTTTCCCGCGCTTTCATTCGCAGCTTTTATACGTCACATAATATGATAATACGTATGATACGCATATTGTTGGCTTTTAATTGTCTTTCGCTGATTACCGTTAATTATAAATCACTCCCTTATTATATTATATTACGCAACGAACGTATGTAATGCGTACAAGCGTGGCTTTAACTGCGCATTACAAAACGGAAATGAGCTTAATTATTTAGCGTTGACAATCTGCACGTAGCAGGTTTAGCCAACAATCGGTCTCTAAAGCCTTCTATGTTCCGGTTTGAAATTTCTAGCCTCACTTAATTGCTTGATTAGATCATTAGGAATTAGTACGAAAATTATTTGAGAATCAAAGTTCTGTCTTCAATTAAAATTTATGTTCAATACTTGAAAATTTATATGTGATCCTAAATTAATTAATTAATTAAGTTTAAAAAATTTACACCTATTAGTAGTTTGTTGTGCAAAATAGTTTTTACGAAAACAATTTATTGCAATATCAAAGCCAATTAAATCTTATTGTTCTGGTATGAACAACTTCATTGCTAGTTTCAAAGATTTCCAATACATTAAATTAGTTTATTCGATATTGCAGACAAGTTTCTGTTGCGAAATCAAACTTAGCTCTGCAGCACAACTTTTCAACAATTAAATTCACTCCTCCGTTTGAATCTGCTGCGTGAAAGTAAATACGAAAAACTTTATTGTGCACGTTAGATAAATAATCAAATAATCTTTTTTTTTTAAAGTGCACATCAATTTCAATTTATATGCTACGTTTTATAATATGTATTAACGACATGCATTGACATCCACCAAATTACAAACATTCCTCTCCCATGGGATTCGAACTGAACATGGTGTGGTACTTTTTTCAGCGCAGGCATAACAATTCGATATTTTTGCATTTAGATTTCGGATTTTGTGCTCCGAAAGCAGGGCCCGTTTTCGTATTTATATGTACTAAAGCCCGGACCATTGGGCCGATCTGGCGCGGCAATAGAGCCAGTGATAAAACCCATTACGCAAACGCCCTTATTCAATTCATGTCCAACCTTTTGTTCCCTCACACCCTTTATATGTGCATTATACACATTTTATATCTATTATATACATTTTACATCTATTTCATACGTACGGAACATTCGCCATAATATACAAGCTGCACGAGAACGGTTCGGCGCAGTCTCTCGCGCGTTCGGAATACGAATTTCACATTTTTCCTACTACAAAAGATTCATATATATCTTCCGTGTGTTTTTTTTTTTACTCATATTAATATATGGATTTTTTTCACTCGGCTAGTAATTGCCGCATATATCCATTCGGATTCAGACGAACGGTGATTTATAGCCGATGCGTGAACGTTTGTTATATTTATTCGTACGAATGTGTGGAATGATATCGCCGTATCGATTTCGATATGCGACATGTATTTAGCGTCTATATTAGTTGTTTCTCTTATAATAAGCGTTACTGAACTGTCTGGCGCAGATTTCGATTTGATATGTCTTCGTATATTGCTATTATATATATCGTTTGAACTGTCATATTCCGTGTATCTCTATTTTTTTACGTCAGCCGAAGTACAATTCTCATAGTGGTTGAAATTGATTATATAAATTTAACGATAGTATGTATTATATTATATTTATCCATATTTTCGTTTTGACACATATTATTCAGGTATGATGAAGGTAATTTTTTAAAGTATATTTAGTTAAAAAATATTTGATATGTCGTTCAATTCAAAAGCGTCATATTGAATAAAAGTATGTTGATCAAAAATAATGTAACGCGTCTATTTACAAGAAAGAAACATTTACAAACAATCTTTTGAAATGTTCATAAAATTTTGTGTGTTTTTCCAAATAGCGCAATAGAACAACAAGAGGGTGGAAAAATTAAAAAAAAGCGTCATTTTCCGATTATCCGTGGGGCGAAAGACGCGTGTTCCAACAAAAACAACAACGAGGGATGAAATTAAATGATGATAAGGCACGCTCGGCAGCTGCCCCATAAAGCACGCGACAGTTTCACACACGGTGGTTGCGCAAAACCACCCCTGCGTTTTCAGATAAAGCGCGACGTGTAAAACACAATAAATCAGTACGGCAAACCGACAATTCCGACGGAAACGAGACCGAAAAAAATAGAAAATCAACTATAAAAAAAAATATTACGGGGTAGAGAGAAAGGCTCTCCTTCGCGGAGCTCCTCAGGGAGGAGAGTCGTCGAATCGAAAACGGATCGGTTCGGCTCGACTTAAGTCCAATAATTCAATTTCGAAGCGGCGATCAAATGAGAAAAAGGCCCTCCGTTTCATTACGTAAAGCGGAAAAATATATGGCGAGTCGTCGCGCGGCAAATGCGACTTCATAAATATAAGTCTTCCCTTTGAGCTCGGGTTGGGGTAGGGAAAAAAGGTGGAAAAAATCACTCGGGTACATACATACGAAAAAAGAGGAAAAATGGGTGACCTTTCCCAGTCCCCGGGACTGAGACGTCCCCGTAGACGTGTCCCAATATGCCCGGCAGACAAATGAAAAATTATATGTAAAAGAAAGATTGTGTCTCCGCCTCGGCTACGGCTACGGCGTAGACAAGACGGTAACAGTAATAAGTGCAGGCTCTTTTGCCGCTCTTTTTTCGCTTTAGCATTTTGTGACTGCTCAAATATAATATTCAAAGAGCGTACCCTTGCGAACAAGATGGGCAGACTGCCCTGACATAAATTCTAGTATTTATTAGTATATCTTAATCTTATCCTAGTTTAATATTGACTTGTTCTTTATTCGTTTCGATATTGAATTTTTTTCTCAATTCACTTTTCATTTATGAAAAATACACCTGAGTCTTTTTTAGGATCTTTATGTATTTTGAAAATTTTAACTGTAAATGAACGAAAATTTACGATATTGAATTTAATATTTAAACAAGTTCGCAAATAGTTTAAATATAAATTTTGTATAATCACAGTAGTGTGTCTATTGTAATTTTCACGCACGGCTTCATATTTAGAGCGCGTAGATAAAATAGGAAATTTCTCTAGAATTTAAGACAAATTTCCTATTGTAAATTCTTAACATGTTATTCTATTTTCATTTTCTCTATTTAAATATACTCGGTGGTAAAACAAAGGTCGCTTCACATATTTCGCGCAGATTCAATGCATACTTCGCGTTGTGTGACGAGACTAAAGCACAACATTTATAATATGCAGAAATACCCTAGACGTGCATACGCTTCGAAAATATCTCGCAGTGGACGCCATCGCAATAGACAATGGACAAAATGGACATCCAGCTGACACAAAAGAGCAGCGGGCAATTTTTCCATTGTGCACATCGTTTTCTGAAATAATGCAACTCGACCGCGTTGCGATTAACTTCTCCTGCGGTTTTACAACGCTGCCACGGCGTGACTTTTGTAAAAGTGGAGCAGCTGAAATATTACTGTTCGTGTACGTACGTGATTGTTGGAGTGCTTCGAACGTTTCCGAAATCGAAATCCTACAAAAAAAAATGTTTTTTGAATTTTCTTCAGTGTAATAATTCACATTCGTCGTCGTCGCCTGAGTGTGGATTTAATGCGAGTTTGTCGAGTTTGCACAGCAGTCACGAACACTAGATACGTCATATCCGTTATCGTTCCAAAGTACTGTTTATCTGCGCAGTTGAAGCTTTATCCGTAATATATGGTTTCTGGGAAACGACTTGAATGCACCGGAATTGCACTTTGAGAGTCGTCTAATTTCATTGTTATTGTAGCCGCTATAAATCAACGCGATGTTAATTCCTCAGAATGGCGTTCTACTTTGCGGAAGACCGTACTTATTCTGCGGTGCAACTTTTTAATACTTGACGAGAGATAGAAGTATGATGGAATTTACAGAAGTTTATTGATGTTTTCTACACGAATAAATATTGTCGTTCGCGTTAGCTTTTTGTTTGTCTATAAGATGCGTATCTTTCGCAAATGTTTGCGATAAATAGACGTCGCCTCGAGACGAAAACGATTTTCCGGTTCAAGTGAAAAACACGCAATTATTTTATACATAAGCATAATTGCTTGACATACAATTTTCCATTAAAATTTTTCGTAGCGATATTTATTTTGCGAAATGTTCGCTGAAAATTAACAAGCGCGAAATACGTCGATTTTTTTCAATTACCAAGCGTTCGTATCGCTGTTTCGATTCGGTTTGAAAATTCTAAAATTCTATCGTAGCGGAAAACGTGAATCGAAAACAATTCAGAAATAGGAAAACGCCGCTTTGCTCGCGATAAATGAGATTCCGTTCTATCTTTTCTATTAAGCGACTGTAGGTTTGTGTGTTTAGCTTACAGACAATCCGACTGCACATATGTAAGGAGAGAAATGAAGCGTGTTTGACAGTTAATCTCGTATATCGCTTTCAATATACGATAAAAATTTTATTGCTCGCTATTATTACGATTGAATAACTAACCCACTTGGAACACGTCGAAAGTTTCCGTCGGATATTTTTCAATCGTATCGTACGTATAAATTCTTTCCGTTTCGAACATTCATTGTGTCTCTTTGAACAAAACACATACACGTATCCGCGAAATTGTACAGCTCATCTTTTTGTGCCTCGGTTTCATAATAATAGAAACGTTATATTTTGCGATATCGCAGTAATTGGAGTGTTTTTATTTTCGCGTTATATTCCCAGAGCCTTTCTCGATTTACCTACGCTTGATTTAGGGATGACATTTGTTTTCGGAATGAAAGGGGCATTTCCTTTTCGCATGTCCACCGGTTTCCCCGTAATGGTTTCGCCGATGTACACCGTAAAATAAACACCTAGAAAGGCGTGTCCGGACCGTAGAGGTGGAGAGAAAGTCCGGCTTTATGGATTGCTCTGCTTTGGCCGAGACTTTTTCTCGTTTGCCTCGAGTACGCGTATATAAATACAACCTCGTTTTCTAATCTTTTTCTACGATTTTTATCTTTTCAGTGGTTTTATATATTTGCATTTCTGCATAGTGTTTGTTTTTAATTTTTATTTGTAAACGATATAAAAATTCTTTCGCTTCCTCATTTCTTTTCAATACAATTCCGAATTATCATTTCGTCGATTATTTTATTATTTAAAAACACTTATATTATATACAAATATATATTTTGAATACTATTATATTTTATACATATTCTGAACTCGAAAATTTTTATATTATTTTAAATTATAATACATAGGTTGAATCGACCGCATGACGATACACGTAGACGCAAATTGAAAAGCAATCTCGCCTATAATGTTTCAGCCTTTTATTTTTTTATTATTTCATTTCTCTATGTATAAGCTCCACCTGCGCTTATGCCTACGCCATAAACGCGATTTTCTATCGTTTAACTATGATTGATTCGATGCGTCCGCAAATTCGATACGCTTCACAGTCTACATGTACCTTTTTTCGAACGCGAAATCGATTCCGCCGGCTGTATTCGAATTTAATTTAATTTAAATTCGATTTTTTCCCGAAAAAGAAGGGCGACGAAGCGAGGAGGGGGTTGGACGTTGGTATAAGGGCTGGATGGGGCACTTTCGCTGATGAAATTTTTCAACGTTTCAACGAGCGCAAACGATCCTCTTGGTATCGGTCCGCACGACAAGTAATGCAAGCTTGCGGTAATACCGGCAATCAATCATCCGGCAAAGCGTGGGAAGAGATCGGACCCGGTCGCGAGATGATTTTCCGTTTCGACGTTTTACACAAATTTATTGTACGTATAAGATATGTATGTGCCGCTTGTATTTTGATACAGGAGAGGAAAACGAGCGATTTTCCTACTCTGCGCTTCGTATGACGTGTCACTTTTAATTGATTGCTCTTGAAAATGCATTTGATTTGTTTGTATAATATATTTACAATTTAATTATTTTTCACAGTATTTATAAAAGTAAAATATATTATTATTATGCAAAACAAGAATTCAATTTCCACCGTATTTGCATTATATATTGTAGGTAGTGCCTGTATTATTTTCGTATTTGCAGCAGTAATGCAGTTTCATTCAAACAATTGCACAATGCTGAAAGTTTTAATATATTTTTTATGAAATTCTGTATGCATTACTAACCAATGTACATTATAAATATATTTAATAGATGTATGTATATAAAATATCGGTAATGAATGCAATAAATCATTCTTTAATAATCGGTGTGCGATTTAGTGTTCGTCGGTATTTGCATTTATCAATTAAAATGTCTATTGGTTCGAATCTAACCTTAGTGGTGGTTAATTCTGGAGCTTAGATACATGGATCTCCATATATGTATATACATATACATACGTAATAGTAATCCGGATTAGCGAAGCGGGATATTGAGACGACAAATAGAGCAACCGATAATCTTATAATGATAATTACCCATGCAACGCTGAAGGTAAAATGTGATTCAACTTTAGATTTTATCTTTGTTAGAATTTTTATCACCAGCGGTAAATTAACTAAATTAATATCTAAAAGTTTGACACATGAATGTGTTTCGCCATATAATTTGTGTAACTTTCTATTTTGGTGCTTTCTGTTTATTATAATGTAATTCCATTAGCGTGCGGTTGTTGATTTGCTCGTATCCGTGTATATAACTTGCTCTCAGTCATAATATTTGCCTTTTATATAGAGTGTGATGTTTATTTGTACACGAAAGAGTGTTATTAATTTCATAGACACATTTTCGCGCTTTCACGTCTCAATACAAATCGCATGTTGTTTGCATGCTGTTTTTTTCTCACAAAAGAGTGAGTTATTTTGAAATCTATACAATCTTAGACTTTTCGCTTTCGTTTGATATTTCGTTCAAAAGAGCAAGCTTTAGTATGTGCAGAAACGAATTCAATAAAAAGAGGTCCCTTTTATATGCAGTACTTATGTATACAAATATAAGCAAAGCTTTTTGTAGAGCTTTTGAATAGCGAATTCATTGTTCTTTTTCGGTTGCCGATCCGTTTAATGCGATTTTTTTCTGTTAGATCGTAAAACAAGCTTAATTGTTTTTTTATTCACTTCCTCAATTATCACTCTTGCTCCTTTACTAATATTTGATAATAGAGAGCAAGATCGCTTTTTTTTATACCTTCATACTGATATTAGATTTTCATTCATAAAACAAATTTATGAACCTTTTAGTCCTATACAACACAAAACGTATATTTATTATTTTCGTTCCTTTCCTTCTTTGTCTTTTCTTAACTTTTCGTATATTTACTTTTTTCATAAAAATTGATGTTCCCCATCTTGCTTCGCAAATTCGCTTCGTATACGATACTATCGATGCCTCCATTTAAATATTTGGCACAGGCGGCAGATGCACGTCGGGTTCAAACACTGAGGCACCGTTCGACGAAGATAAGCTATGCGGCACCGTAATGGCCGAAAACCGCCTAGAAACTGCCGCCTCTTGTATATCAAAGAGGAGCCAGAGGTCCAACCTTCTGAGGTTCCAAACCCTGGCCAGCACCAGGCTATACGGTCGGCTTAACAGCAGCAGCCTCCTCCTAATTGAGATCAATGACGCCGGCCCACCCTTGGAGCACTTTGTTCGAGTAAACGATGTTTCGCACAGCTGCGTTACTAAGCAACAACAACTCCGTCGCGGTGGAAAAACAACGGAAAATTTACATCCGTTTTTCCGCATTTTCCGGAGTCGCGCCAAACGCAATTACGCGGATATACAATTCGGCGTCTCCGCTAGGAAGGCTCGCGTGCATATTTAAAGCGCGCAGGAGGAAGGCGCGTTCGTGTTGTAGGGAAAAAATCGGGGGTTTTTCTCTAAATTTCAAGGGGTGCGCTACGAGGGAAGTTTCGATTGAAAAACTTTGTCAATGCGTTAAGCGAAAAAGCGTGTAAATATGAGGAGATTCGAAAGCTCCATAACCGAGTCGCGGGGTTCGCGATAAAGCGTCGCGAAAGATACGAGTCGCGAAAATGTATTATTTTTTTCGTATTCGTATACGATTTAAACTAAATAAAGTACGATAATGGTATTTTCGATATATGGAATGGTGGTTTGGGTGTTTTTTTTTATATATAAAATAAATATAAATCCCAAAGTGATTTCAACATAGCGAAATTTCATCTATCAAATAAAATACTATTAATACGATGGATAGAATTTATTATGCTGTCAAAAAGTAGCTCAGAAACTCATCCACTACTCCATCGTATCGCGAACCTTCAACAGCTTACGCTTTGCTTTCAACCGCGTATGCGTATGTTCGTATAGAAATTTTCGGCTCATTTACTCATTCCAGTCATGATTTGACCGTGAAGCCTTTCTCTTGCCCGAATCAAACACTCCCGAGTGATTTATGTGTGGTCCCGTGAACCGCTATGCGAAGAATGAAAAACACAGATAAAAGACAGGCAACTACATTTAGGCACACTACACTGTACTACGCTATACACGTTCTCGAACTGCGCAGTTCTGAATAAGAAAACGCATTTATCAGATTAAGCACGACCAAAGAAAAGGAGCTTAACGTTTTTCTGCCGTCCCGGACGAAGTTTCGCTTTCCATTGTACGGCGGTGTTTAAAATCGTTTAAAATTTAAATCCATTTTTAAATACAATGGTACCTTTTTTCATTTATATGGAAAACCGTACGCGTACGAGCCTCATAAATTTTGAATGCTTGAATTTCACTATTTCATTGTATGAAATAATGTATGTTCAAAACGGTTGTCGACGGTTATAGCGGAATTGAATTCTGAGTATATATTCCCATCGTAAGATTGGGCTCGATAGTATCGTATTATGTTATCTATATGTGTGTTTCGTTTCGCTGGATTTAATTGAAAAGTCGCTTTTGTGAATTGTATGCGTTATAATGTTGGAAGTTTCGCAATTAAAACGAAAACTGGGAACGAGATACGATTCTGTAACGTATACTTTAAAAGTCTATATAGTTTCTTGAGTCGTTTGCTCTTGATAGAGAACTGTGCGATTTCTGTCTATGTCCTTACAAATGAACACATTTTTCATTTGGAAACATAAACTGTTTGAATACCAACTATAAGTATCTGCATAAATTTGTTTCATTAAACTTTACTTTCGACACTTGTTCACAATTGAATTCCAATACAATTTTCGTGTTACATATCAAATAAATTTTCTAAAATTCACATTTACCGTAATTAAATAAAACGCTAAAAGTTACGACCTTAAAAACAGCCTGTGTTTATTGCATTAGTTTCCTATTACAAAACTGACTATGTAGAACTATTTCATCGCTCCCATGCAAAAGTCTGGAAACTGCAAGGGTGAGCAGCTTTATTAAATTTCAATATTCTCGGACCTTTTCGACCTATTCGCATAGTTGTTTCGGAACATTCTTGAGAAATCTCACCAACAAATTTCGCTCTGTGCCCCACCGCAACGCATAGCACTATTTTCCCAACTAGGAAAAGTCAGTGAGAAAAGCCGCCCTACATCATTGCACGGTGAAAAAATCGCACATAGCGAAACCGCGAACGAAACTATTGTTAGGTTTTCTCCGCTCATTGTTGTCGTACTTTCTTCGTCTTCTTCATGTCGTCCCGGCGTGACGATGTTGGTATAATGTATTACGTATTACGTATAGACGAGATTGGAGAAATGCCACGAAAACTTTTCATTGGGAGAAAAATGCCTCGCATTTATCGCGAAGTCGGCGAATGACGAGCGCTCGTAAACGCTTTTCCGATTTTTCGTCCACTCGTCACAATCGGTGATTTTTCAGACTTATTTTGGTGTATTTTTTGCCGGGCGAGTTTTCGCTGCTCGATTTATTCCGCGTATTTTCGTACAAACTGACTTTTTTCTATAATAATTCACGGTTCTATTTTGTCGTTTTTTTTTCTCGGAAGGCAATAATGATTTTCTTTATTTTTTATTTTAGTCGTATTCATAATCATAATATGAGAAAATGTTTTAAATTGAGGTGATAAAGTATAATTCTTAACTATATTTGTTTAATTCAGTGTTTATACTACATAATTCAAAAGAATTTACTTCAACAAATTAATTTAATGGAAAGCACGACCTTTTTATTTCATTAATTATTTAAGATTTGCGTTAATTTCTCATTTTTAAATGTAATTAAGTTTTCCGATCCATTTACTCGTAAAATTTTGTACAATTACATCATTTAAATTTAATTAATTTGCCGAAAACCTTTCTAGAGATTTCTTAAAGTCTCGGTATTTTTGTTTTGGTTTCTTTCGGGAACTGCGAAACTTATTTCAAACAAAAATTAATTCTCCGAAATATTTACTGATAGCCGTTTCACTTTAACATAATTTTAAGAAATACAACCGAAATAACTTCCGATCCCAATCTCGCACACAGCCATCCGACGAGCATCGCCAATAATTTACAGAGTAAATAAGATAAAGCTCGCGAAGGGCCAAAGGACGAGCGCGCAATTCGGACGCGTAAAGGCCTCGAATTGGATTGCTTTCGCACGGTCGGCCCTTTGTGCGGTAAAGGGCCGCTTTCGACTACACCTCGGCCGGCTCCCGTGCACTGGTCCCTTTTTCATTTTAACGCCGACTGGAACCTTTACGACTACGGCGAATCGTATTAGGTCGTACGTTATTGACTGGGTCGAGTTTTCCCGGGCCGTTTGTCGGGCCTTTGACTGCGCCGGCAAGTTGCCGTGACGATTTTCCGAGCTGGTCCCCTCAGGTTTTGCCCATCTCTTGGCGACTGGGTGCTTGTAGTATGCGGTTTGGGAGAAGTTTGTGTCTTCGCCTTTGGCGGTTGTGTTGAGGAAGTTATTTAAATTTTGGCGTATTTCATTAAAACGCAAGGGAGACGAGTTTCCTTGTGGGCGCCGTGGCCTAGTCTGGAAACGAAAACTTTCGAATAGTTGTTGATTCATGTTATCAATTTCTAGTGTTTTATTTGATTTGAAAGTAGCAATTCAGTTTCAGACACTAGTAAAATCGTTTGTAGTTTCGATAAGATCCGAACGTGCGACAGGCGGTGCGATTCGTCGTGGTTCATGAATTTTCAGTGGGAACGCTGCTCCTCTGCCATATCTCGTGGAGAAAATCCTCTACCGGGAAAAGTTCTTGCGAGAAAAGTTCCATCTTCGGAAAATTCAGATCTCGCATTTAGGCAGCGGCGTCGAAATGCGAATCGAACTGGAGATAAGGGGTCGACGAGGCGCTCTGACAAATTTGGCAGCGAAAAATAATCTCGTTCGAAGCCCGGAAAATAGAGGCTGTATCAAGACGTTTCCGCCGTGGCATTCCTTTTTTTCATCCTCTCTTCTATTTTGCTTTCGGGAATAGTGGATCCCCGCGCGAGTGGGGACGGTCTCTCGATATTACGCATTCGTGTCGCGGGTGTTCTCGCCAACGAACCCGAACCTCGAAACCAAATAAAAAGAGATCAAAAAATAAAAAAAATATCCCCTTTTATGGCTTCAGACAGATCCTTTATGAACATGTTCATTTTTCGGGTTATATGAAAAAAAGCTAGCCCTTTATTTCTATTTGCCAATTTCGCGCCGCTTGAAAATTTGTTTTTTTTTCGATAGAACTTTGAGATTTTTTATTTCAAACAAGTTTTTCATTATTTTGCTGCGATAATGAATAATTTTCTATTATTTGATTATCTCTTTGCATTAATTAAATGTTAAGAATAGTTTAAAAGGTTTTTACGTTTTATTATTCAATTTATTGTCCGTACAGAGAAAAACGTTTCACAGATAAAAAGAAGCTTGGTTTTATTAAAATGGAATTACGCGAGACTCAAATTTCTTTGTCGCGCGACGCTCAAGTTTTTTTCTTGTTTTTTTGATAATTTTCAAATTAAACTTTCAAGAACAGAATTCCGCGTATTCCAATAACACATTGAGTTGAAAACTTTCTCATATAAATACGAAAATTCATATTATTACTTTTCTCATTATCTCGTCGCGACTATTCTTTTTCAAAGTTCCCAAATGCCGCAGTCGATAGGGCGAAAGATACGCAACCGCGTTTTATGATGTCTCCCAAATTTTATTGAAACGTTCCCTAGAAATTTTTAATTTAACTTCCCGTAAGTTACAAGAGCGAATATTTGAAAACTCTGTTCCGATCCTTGTGAACCTGTCTCCCAATTTTTGCACTACGATATTTTCAATACGCTTCAAAACGAACATTCTTTTTTTCCACTTTATATGTCGTGTCTTTCTACACAATCGAATATTCACAACATGTATCGGGGGATGAGTGTATACGAATATAATACTGTCGACAGAAACCGCGTCGTTTGCGGTCCATACAAAAAGCTCACTCGCCCCCGAAATACTAGTATATCAGTTTATGTATATCGGAACGAGCGCTTCAAATTGAATTTTTGGGTATTTCGCGTCGCTTTTTAGCCATTCCCGCTTCGAGCCCGAAATAAAACGATGCACTTTGTGTATGTGTAGTATGTCAGCTCATGGTATTTGTACGTACACGTAAATGAATTAAATACACCGTGTGCGCTTTTAGTGCAGCTTAAAACCCCGTCCGCAAAAAGCATTGGGTAAATGAAATTCGTTCGTTATAACACGACCGGATTCGATTACGGTATTCCTCTTTCTCTTTTTTGTGTATTCGTTTCGAGTGGTTTTTTCTATAGCTTTTCTTTTTTCGGGCTTTACGCGTGCGGTTGGTCCCAGTAAAAAATCGCTTTTAACAGTTTTCGTCGATTTTTCGGTCTGACGGAAAGAAGATTGAACGGACGACGGAGAGTAATTAATATAAAACAACCCGTTGTTGTCGTTATTCTATCTATTTTTTCACTCTACTCGATTTACAAGAGTTTTCACAGACCGCATCATTACACGCCCATCTGTTAACATTGATGCCGCTTTTTCCCGAAAATGTTTTCCCTTTTTATAATTTTAAAAATGTAATATATATTAGCTTTTTTCTTTATAATGAAAATTTATGAAAAATTCAAAGTAATTTTGATTTTTTTTAATATTCTTTTACATATAATTTTTTTATAAATGCTAAAAAAATTTACGAAGACACGACTATTATTTTCAAAATCATTATTATTATTATTATTTCAAGCATGGTGCCTTCAGACAGAACGTAGCATGGAACATTTCGAATTCTACGAGACGTTCAATTTCCTTCAGCGGTTTCAATACAATCCAATTCTAAACCTCGCCAATTTCACCGCGCCGAACTAACGACGCGTCCGCGCAGCTAGAACAATAAAATCGCGCACCCAGACCGTCTCAATTATCTCATACGCCGTTTAATAAATTCCGATTTCGATCAAACTTCCTTCCCGTGGATGGGGCCCACACGAGCAGACGAAACCCCACACCATGGGCATCCATAGGTAGTCCGCCCGAACGGGCGATCCGGCCGTTTTCCACGCCATTAGTCCTGATTGCAATATCATCAGCACCGTACACGGCTGCTGGTTAACCGTTAAACGGGATGCTCCCGATGCAAGGGTAACCAACCGTTTCCGCCCACCAGATCCCCGAACTGGTCTGTGTGTGTGTGTGTGTGTGTGTGTGTGTGTGTGTGTGTGTGTGTGTGTGTGGGGGCGGGTTTTGCGAAATGTGGTTTGCGTGCCGCGTTACGTATCGAGGAGTGGGCTTTTCGGGTGTTTTTGATGGATTGTTTGTTTTATTGTGATATTGCTGGGACTGTTGGGGGATTCAATTATTTCGTTTGTTGCTGAGGCTGCCGCGGGGTATTATCGATTGAATGTTTTACTACGTTGCTGGATGAGTTTTCTTGGAAAACTACTAATCACTCAAAATGGGTATTTTATGGTTAATTATTAAAATTAGAATATGAAACGTCTAATCTGATCTTAGACATGAAATATAATCATTTTAATCGAGGTTTCGGAGCGTCCGTGCGACGTTTCGTAAGGCGGAAATCGTCCTTTACGCCCCGGAAATCTAATTAATTTTTAAACCAGTCGTTTAATTTTAAATTTTTACGATCGCATTTCGCAAAAAACCTTTTTTCGTTATCATACCTGTGCTTCGAACTGGCGTTTCTCCCGTTTTGCGTTCAACATCGAGCCCCAGCCCCGCGCCGCTGAAAAGTGTGTTAGATATGAAAGTGTTCGGCGTAGATAAAAAAAAAAGATTCTAAACCACTCCTCTGGGAAGTCCTTCCATTTGCTCTGCGGGTCGTTTTCCTTAACCTGCTCGTGTAATAAGCGGCATTTTTCATTACACGGTTCCGCCGTCTCACCTACTCCTTACGAGCCAATAAAAATATTCATTCTAATAAAATAGGACGTCTAAGGAATCTCGCTCGCGTGCCGGCTCCTTAATCAAGACGGGTGTGTCGTTTGCGATTTTTTATTGCGCCGAAATCTTTTTTTATTGAATCCGACAGTGTTTTATTCGCATGTAATAGTATATAGCGACCATAAAAATAAAAAGCTTTGCGTTTAAGCAAATTGTAAGGCTATATTTTGCTATTTGATCTTCGAATGCAAGGGGGATAGATCACGCGGAAAGCCCAATTAAGCGAATCGCTTGAGACGTTCTAAATCAACTGATATTAATTTTTATATGGCATTTGATTTTCTCGTTACTTTATTAAATTTTCCTCACATAATTGAGTCTCAAAATTTTTATTCTTTAGTTTTTTTTTCACAACAAATGTATTTTTCAAACATAATCCATTTTAGACACTCTATATATTTTATATTTATTTTGATAAAAATTCAATTTAATATATGACATTATTGTTAAAAAAGTGAAAACGCGAACATACATCTTACGAACGATTAGAGCCGTGGCGTGCGTGCGCGTTCGCGCTGAAAACATAATTCGACCGAAAAAGCCTTTTTCCGACGCAGATATTTTTTTTGGCCGTTAAAAAAAATGTTGATAGGGCCGCTTTACAATCTATCGAGTCTAGAGAACTTCCCCTCACCACGACCATCGCTTTTTGATAGATCCGTCAAAAACCCGTCGAGAACATTTATATTAGGCGACGACAAGACGACGGATTGATTAATTGCGCCGCGGGACGATCGTTAAGCGACCGCTCATAAACGAAATAACTACCACCCTTATAATATGTATAATATTTCAAACTCCCAATTTATATTAGCATTATTTTATTTTAAAATTTAATTAATGTGATCACTTTATTCAAGAATATTTACTTTGAATTTCTTGAAACGGGGGTTGGTTTTCAATAGAAAAACATAACATTTATTTTTTTATTTTATTAACGTTGCTAGTTTAGATTCTGTGGTCCTCATTCATAATATTATATCCACACATTCAACCTTGTATATTATGCAGGATTAAAATAATATATAAATTGAGCGATGAATAATTTATTCCGTTCGCAGATATCCGTTGTTATCTCTCGCTACCAATTTTTCGACCCGGAAACGTTTACACTGAATGACGTTCGAAATCGATAGCTATCAAACTCGTCCGTCGAAAACGTGAAACAATAACATCGTTCTGTTTGCCCATTACTATTGCGTTTTCAATTGAAATAATACTATTTTTATTTGCGATAAATAATGTTCTGAATCAATTTCCAGTGCGAACGTTGAGATAGGCGCATTGAATCGACTTTTAATTACACAATATCATCATTATTTTCACAGCAACAACCGATATGTACAAAACGTAATTAGAATATCAAAATATGTCCATATTTAAAAATGAATTTAAATTATATCCAGCTTTCGATGCTTATAATAACTATTTTTTTATTTGAGTTTGATACTTGTTCCAAATGGTCGTTTACACTACTAAAAGGTAGCTTTTCGTGTCGATTCGATTCGAATTGTTTGAGAAACACCGAATCAAAACTTCGAACCAATCCGCGCAACTAATGAGACAACTTGCCTTTAACCTTTGAACGACTCGATTCTATGGCAAAACTTTCACTGTTTGCTTCCCAAAGAAACAAAGCATCTTTGAATAGTTTTTCTTTTTTATATAATACATACATAGACGCGCCACCACCGCCACCGAGGTTCGCATACATTTTTTCATGTCCGAGTACGTAAAATTCGAACGGCACACTTTCGGATTTGGCTGAAGGGCTTTTTCCAGCCGTTTCAGCCTCGTCATAAAAGCCCGGATCGAAGTGTCTCGAACAAAGGAGAGTTCTTCGGGGGCTCGGGCTTTTTTCTCATTTGTGTGACGGCTTCTTCTATTTTTCCTCCGTCTTATTCTTCATTCACGTACTAAAACTCTCTCGACCGATATGCCTCGTTTGCATATTCGGTTTTACAATCGCAAAAGAGTTTCGTTCGTGCGAAACACGGCTCGCCGTTCGCCATCGCGATTTTATTGCGTTCCAATCATAAACGGTATGAAATACGAGCGAACGGAATTAGAAGTTACACAATATCGCGTTGAATTCAAATTTATACGTGCGATGTGTGCGTTTTTTTTTCTGTTCAGAGCATCGTTCGAAAGTCATCCGTTTTCTTTTAGCTGGAAATCAAAAATCGTTTACGTTCATATCTTTTTTGTATTTCAGTTGATTTATGAGAAGTACGCGCGGTACAAACGAGTGCACTCGTTTCGTAGCTTTTGAAATTTATTTCACTACGTGTGTGTATTCGTACCCACGTCGAAATCAGTGATACTAAACGTACTGAAGTGCTTTTTGTAATTTAATTTCTTCTTATGGTGCTACCCTTACCGAAAACGTAGAAAATAAAAGTCGAATTAATAATAGAAAAATATACTTTATATGTATATAATATTTTAGATGTAACAATTTTATGTCTCTTGGGTAAAATATTTTCTTTTCAAATATTTATATCGTAAAAATTTTATATTTTTAAATTCAAAATCAATTAACTTAATGGATATATAAAAAAATAAATATATTTTCAATTTCGACACTTTGTATTTTCAAAGTATATTTAATATTTTGACACATTTTTAATATTTAAAAGTACAATTTTGTATTCAGCGTACGGACTGAAAACTTTATCGTCCAAAAAAAATAATTTTAAAAGTTTTATATTGGCAACGATAAACAGCGTAATCTTCGAATATTTTTACAGAATCCGTTCTGTACGAAAAAAATGTTGGGAGCCTGCAGGTTAGAGGGTTGTTTCAGAAGACCCCCTTATTAGGGCCAGACGCTTCAGAATCGAGGTCCATGGCCCAGGTGGGTCCGCTCTGCGTTCGGAATATGAATGGTCGTTATTATTTTTGCGCCACACGCCCACTTATGTGCCTCTAATTCCCTGCACCACTTTTCCAATATAAATTTATCGGAATACGTGATTTAATGCGGCACGTACTGTGGAATTTGCGGTGATGCTGAATGCATCGCGAATTCGAGCTACGCCGGACTCGGAAGGCACTCGAGCGAAATCCACCTTCGTTTCTATATGAAATAATACGGGTTAGGTGAAAAAAAATCCCTATTTTGCTTGTGGTCTATTTATTTTTGAAAAATAGATAGTATATTTATTAATTAATAAGCGATCGAGTTTGATATATTTGTGTTCGGAAATAATTTCGCGCATCGGAACTTCCGTTAATCAATTTCGCGCCGAAGTCGAAAGACAGCGCGATAGACAAATAGGGTCCGTATTTAATTTTGACACGTTATATATTTTAGTCGATAAATTTGTATTGTGTACACAGTGTAACGTCGACATTTTCGAAACGAAGCTATAAATTCCGTTTTCCGTCTCTTTATTATACGAGAGGAGGGCCTTCAATTTGTGCCATTCAAGAATTAATGTCGATTTTCAGTTGTAAATTTAGTATAATAAAATTACTTGCGTAAACGCCATTTGCCGTAGTCTGAATTAATTTGCGTTTCCCACAAAATTTCTATGTACTATTGCGAAATGGTCAAGTTTGTTTTGCTAACAATTTCTACTCGCGTACTATGTTTCACTTTATGATATTCCACAAAGCTTATATCTTTGTTTATCGCTTCTATGAAATACGTTGTTTTGATTTGATCATTCATTCGACCATGCATTTAGCGTATCTCTCAGAATTGTTGCTACAATTTCGAAAATGTTTTCTTTGTAAAGATTTCAACCAACATTGATCTTGTAAATTGTTTTCAAAGAAAAAAATATCTGCTTCGAGTTCTATGTCGAAAGAGCTGAATCAGATAAACGTTTCTAATGTAATATAATATATCAGGTAGCTAATCCGGTGTGTAAGGTGACCTTTCAGCTTCGACAATTCGAAATAGTAACGAGACAGTCTAGCCGAAATATCTGAAGACCAATTACGCATCGCTTTTTGACAGACGATCTCAAAATTATTTCGTCACCAGAAAAGCCATTAATCTTGTTTATACGATAAACTCTTAAGCGAATCGTCACTCTTGCGGTCTACACGAACGTCTACTGAATGGAAAAGCGTTCGTATTTTATTTTTTCACCAAGATTTTCATTCTAGACGAGTTGTTGTAAGCGAGAGTTACGACCCGCACTAGTCGCTCGGGACGTGATTTCGGCTTTTTTACAAAACGCGTATATTATGTCGCGAAATTACGTCGTCTTTGTCGGTACGAAAAAGAAAGTTGAAAAAAAAAAATAAACTCTGCTCTCGTAATTTAGTTCGATTTTCGGAAGGGTTTCTTTACTATGAAATTTGTATATATGCCTCCTTTCAGAATTTTTTTCGATCATTTTTCTAACTTTTATTTTCACTTCGCACAAGCCTTTAAAATTTTTCTCAGATCCATGGGAAAAATATTTCCTTTGAATTTTTTTATGCCGGTTGTGTTTCTTGAGAAAACAACAATGGCCCTTGTTTATTTTCGTTTGGAATTTAACCGAAGAAGGTCGATATCAATTCGTTTATGATTTTTCGCAACGGAAGACATTCGCATGCAAAAACGTTAACGTTCAAATTGTTTTCGATGGCTGTTTTTGGTTGGTCGTGCATATTTTTTTTGGATGTTCAATATTTGTTTATTATTCATCCATAGAATTTTTTACAATATTATTTAATATTTACAAGAGTCCGAGGCGGCTTAAAGACTGCAACAAAGTCACGCCAAAACACAAACCCAAAAACAAACAAAAAAATTATAATATAATAATATTTACATACTAAATTACCGATATAAAATAAAACATGATCGTTATTCAATCTTAATAGTTTTAATGGCACTCAACTCAAGTTAAGTTCTTATGAATATAAATTCATATTAATATATTCATGTATTAAATTTACATTGCATATTTCATGCTTGCATTAGAGTTTTAAACTTATTTAAATATTATTAGATACCTTTAGATATTGTTATAATAAATTTTCAGGTATACATACCTATATCAATGCTTAAAATAAATAAATTCTAATATAATATACCCATACGTTTTACGTCCATCCATTACACAATATTAAGATTATTTTTTCGTAAAACAAAACTTCTAGAAAATTCTTTTCGAACTCACACAAAAAAAATAATAATTCCATAACTTAATTTCCATCGAAGTTAAAGTTTCTAGCGTTGTAATTTTTGACTGATTTTGGCAGCTGGATTTTTTTTCACTTTTCAAAAAAAAAAACACAAAGAACAGACGAACTTCTCGCACCCCACGACCGCCATAAACGAAACTCAGATAAAAGTGAGACCATAAGTCATGTACAGAAAGTTATGCGAGATGTTCGCCGATACGTACCCACCAGAGGCAGCTTATCGAGAGGAGTCACCTACGCGGGCCACGTTCTAATTAGCAGACACCCGCCACCCACCCACCCACCCACCCACCACCGCTCATTAACCCTCACTCCGGCGCCGATAACGGCTGATAACGGCCCAACTTTCCGTGGCCGTTCGTCACGATCGCCAGGCCAGGTGCCGTCTTTTCATGCCGGCGAATTCAATTAATACACCTGCTCTATACTGATACCCGTTTTCAGACATTATCGAATTTAATTTTACGTCCGTGGAGTGTTCGCTGTTTCGACGCTGAACTTTCGGTGGGTGGGTGGGAGGGTGGCGCACCTCCGTTCGATATAATAATAAGTTACGCGATTTTCGCACAACTCGCACAATTTCTCGTTACGCGTTTTCGTATACCAACAGTGTAATTTGGCACGCTATAAACTTTTTTTTTTTACGTCTGGATCGTATTTTCGGTTCGTGTTGTGATGGAAATGTAGCACGAAACGTTTGAACGTTCTCGATGATATTTTTTCGTATATTTATTCGATAGAAGCATGATAATATGAAAATCAAGCAATAATGCTGGTGTTGAAAATGTAAGTAAAAATATGAATTTATTGAACATTCAAATAAATTGTATATTTGATGAAAGATATAGCTGCATGGTTATGATCACTCTTGAATTACTTTTTATAAATTGTTAAAGTTTTCTATACGCTTCGATCGTGTTTATCGAGTCTATCGTGTTGGAACGATAGGGTTGGCATTAGCAATTTTCTCAAAAGAATTTTTCAACTCATGGTAAAAGTTTACGGGGCCTTATTCAGTCGCACGTTCGAAATTCGATTTAAATATTCATATTTGTGTAATTTTATCGTTCTTTGACGATGAGCAATATGCCAGCAGCCGCAACAACAAACACCTCAATGTCGCCTATTTAAATTTGGCACGGCAGACTTGACGCCGGTAACTTCGATACGAAACGATATATTGGAAAAGTTTTGTTCGTTTCGACCTTAAAACAACACGATATTTGAATAACGAAAATCTATGTATACGAAATAATAATCTCCAGTTGCCATCCTCGTGTGAGTTTATTATGCGCGAACCATTCTATAATATTATACATATTTTATAAATTTCAATTCGCGCAATTTCGGACCGACAATTAATATTTAAATTAATTGCAACGGCTCGTTTTGGATCGGGCTTCCGTTTTTACCGCATCAAAAGCTGGACATGTAAACGTGTCAATTTATATCGAAAATGTAATTGAAGTTTCGTGTAAATTGCATTCGAGGGTGCGTCCTATTAAAACAAGACTGACATTTTAAATTTAATGGCCGATTACTATCAAAAATTAAATATTCAGTGAGAGGACGCCAAATTTGAGCACGCGATTTCAGAATAGTTTGAAAATTATGTCATTTAATTCACGTAGTCTATCGATGAAATATTAGTTTGCTGCCCATTTTAATTAATAAATTTTCATGTAATAACTAAAAAGTTGACATGTTGGTAATATTGATATTTCATGATATTATTAACTGTTTCATTGTTGGGAGTTTTTACCATGTGTTCACCAAAAATATGAAAAGTATATTTAACAAACGATTCCGCGTATACTATGCTTTTACATATTAAATATAACAAAAAGCTTGAAAAAATACATGTACACGTATAAAAAAGTACACCCTCGCTCTTTTATGTGGCGGCGTGCCTAAATCAAAGCGATTACGACAAAAACGAGTATTTTTCCTTTCCCTCTTTGAAGTGGTCTCGAATTTCAACGGACGCGTTTTCCGCCCGCCAAATTTTCCGTGGGCGAATTTTCCACGCAGATTTTCCCGGCAACGCGGAAGAAAATCTGGCCAGATAAAAAATGCGACAATTTGCCGAAAGGCGCGACCCGCGATTTTCCCCGACCTGAAACATACACGCACACACACTTAAACGACGATTTCCAAACTTTGGTGCGGGTCGGAAAACCCCTGTTTAGTTTACTCGGATCCTCTTACCTTGTGTAGACATTCGGGTTATTCGCATTTTTCCACGTTGATGTGGTTCGGTGCGTGCGTTTAACGTTTTCATTCGACAGTTTGAGATTTTCCGGCGTAGACCCTTTTATTTTGCAAATGCATACACATATGAAGAAATTGGGGTTCGTACCGGTTACTTTGCGAGGACGGGAGGGCATCTGTTCTAAATCGGATGTCCCGAATCCTCGCATTGATCTTATTCCGTGTTTCTTTTGCTTTTGTAAATGTTCGGATTGTAAACGAGAATGTTTGAAATGTTTATTCAGTGTTTATTGTCTCTCGTGAAATTGCAGTATGTATTTTTGAATAATTCAATAGTTCTTCGGTACAGAAATGGTATTTGATGTTCGATAGATTCAATTACGGAATGAATTTATGTTTTTATACGTTTGAAGCAAATGATTTTTACCAGAAAAATGTAAGATTCATTATTCTGTGATTATATACATTTATCGAAAAGGTTAAGGGTAAAGTATAATAATAGTACCGATTCCGTACGTTATTACGACAATGTAGCAGTGAATATATCGTATCGTATTTGATATTTGTTTTTTTTTAAATATTAAAAAAATACAGGTATTTGTTCGAATTTTCTTATTTCATACGATCGTTTACCGTATCTTTAATTTTCCATTCTATTATTATAATAAAAACTTTGAGATGAATTTATATTTCATAAATATTATTGATTATATTACTTTTACCGTACTTTAATTAAATGGATGTACTTCTTAACTATTTTCCATAATACGAAATCACGTACCCGTTCAATTCATCTGAAATTTTCAACACTGTCGTGATTTATACAGCGCATCATACACGCTGTTATTTTGAAACGAAAACACAGTTGACGTTAGTTCGAGCGCGCTTGAAATATCACCTCTCTCCGAGTTGTCCCTTATGTTTCGGCATAATTCGGCGTCGGAAACGCTCTCGGGCAATATTGCCAGCAATTTTGCATACACTGGCGAAACACGCGACTCGTCTCCAGTAATGGATTGCCTCGACTCCAATTCTGAGGAGATCCTGCAATATAAGGGACGGGTGTTGCATATTCGAGGAAGGACGTGACAGCCGCGAACTCTTAACAGTTTTCGCGTCGGGACTTTTGTTTTTTGACACCCGAATATGTGTATGTTTTGTCGCGTGGTCTTTAGGGATTGCAGAAAACTTCGGCCCGTTTGGGAATTCAATTAGCGTGTTCCGGGAAAAAATATTAATTAAGACCGAGACGGAACGGGATTAAATTAGCGCGCGGAAACTGATCCCGGCTTTGCGCGTGCGCCGTTCCTAATATGCTATGACTGTTTCCGCGATGAAAGCTCCTAGGAAACTTGCGAAATTGTTTTTTTTTTTCTCATAATAAGGCGGAGAGACGAAGCATTATTGGTATTTTCGTAATATTGTTTAATTTGTTTCGATTTTAATAAATTAGGATCAATATTGAGCCTTTTTACGTAGAAATCCTATTACGGAATCGTTTCCCTTTTCTCAGAATACGTCTTCAAAGTTTCATCCGTTAATAATGTCGATCGAGTGTTTTTATGTTTCGTAAAATAATTTATATATAATATATAAAGCAAAATTCACTATCTAGCTTAGAATAGTTTTTATATGTATGTATATTCGCTCACGTGTACGTATACAAATTAACCTAAATACATCGTCCGTATAATTTCGTTTTATTGTATCTTTTATTCTCTGTTTAGGCAAAGGAAAAAGAGAAAGATAAAAGGAATAATGCGCGTAATTGAGTTAAGATCCTTCTAAATCCTCTACGAAACAAATTATCACAATTGAATTGAACGTAGCTCAGAATCGCTGACACATCATTTTTTCCATACATTAAATACGTTACTATGTTAGTGTATACGTTCAACAACGTTAATACTTTACCAAATTCACATAAAATCGCCTGCATTATATATTATTCACGCATTAATTTCGCGCATCTCTCTCGAATAAATAAAACCTTTTTTCCCGGCTCCATATTTCATCCGCACGCTATTTACTTCACTTTATTTCAATACATCCGCGTTATATTTCATATTATGTTTTATCTCCCACGAACGGCCTTCTTTTCCCGGCGAGGGAGACTTTATTTTTGCACATTCGACGAGTGGGTAGTCTAAGTTCGAGTAATCGGAACAACGGCGGTTTCGCGGGGATTGTTTTGCAGGACATTAAGGAACACTCGCCGTGCGGAAACGGAAGTTCCTAGACGTTTCCAGCCGCTGGCCGGGAACGGGAATGTGGCTTTTTACTGGAAGAGCCACTCTTCGACCAACTTATGCAGCGATTTTTGGCCGAAAACAATATCCTTCGCTCGAGTGCGACAAAATATTTGGCCGTGTACTCTTTCGGGTTTTCTTTCTTTCGCCCACTTTTGGATGTTTTTCGCAAGAGAGTCGTTCAGAATGGGGAAACGCTAAAACTTAACAATCGTTGTTTCTTGTTTTATAGAATTGTTTTCCTATCTGTTAGGGTTTTTATATTATTATTTTTTATGCATCCTAGTATAAATGAAGTTTCTTGAAGTAAGATATTTATTTTATACGTTTCTGTTTGTCGCATATGCGTTGATTCATATCGTAATTTTTGTGGATGTATTAAATGAATTGACTAATCAAATGGATTTATTTCCGTATTGGAATTTATTATTTATCTTGTATCAAAACATCAATAATAATTTTGTTAACATGTTACATTTTTAATTTGAAAAATCATGTATATGTATATTTTATCAAAAAAAATCCAAAATTCTGAAAACATACACCTCGATAATTTCACTTATATATTTCTTACATTTTCATCACTTATTACGTTTTGATTACCGGTTATTTATTTATTTTTTCTGAAGAGAAAATTATTTTCTCGTTATTCGGATACCGATCTCCGGACGTCGCTCGCTCCACAACACTTTCATATACGAATTATATGAAAGCCTTCGCGTTTCGCGATACATCAGACCGTCAAACCGTCAATCGGCCCTAGTGCCCACACCACGCGGCCCTCAGGTTCACTTTTCGCCCTCCGCGCTGAAAATGTTGCTGAAATAAGGTGTGTAGCGGCAATTTATCTACGCGGCGAAAGAAATGCGTCCGCCAACTTGTAACTTGTAACCCGTAAACAGAATGACAGTTCGAATGTCTTATTACATTCCGCAGAGGAGGCTGAAAACCGCTCGTTCCTGTCCACTTAGTGGCACGTGTCGCGCATTATTCACCCAATGAATGTTTTTCTTTTTATTTCGTGTTTAGCGCCGCGGAAAATATGAAATCTTAAAAAAATTATCTATTTTTTATGTGCATTTTAAGTTGAATTTTCATTAAGTGATATATATGGTTTTTTTTATTAAATTTAAATTTTTTTTCGTCTAATGGTTTTTTTTCGTTATGGTTTTGATTATTTTTACATTATTTGTAAAAATAATCTCAAATCAACAATATTTGATCATCTCTATGAATTTTTCAAAATATGTAAGTCATATTATGTCATCTGTTTTTGCAATGTCACTATTGTCATAGTCATATGTCACTATTCTCATAATAACATTGAAAAAAATCTTTTGAGCCAATCGCACATGATATTCACACGTGTTTGACACCAAATCGTACAATAGTGATTTCTCTAAAACGTAAAAGTAAATCGCGTTTTCGCAAAGCAACGTGTCACTTTAAAAATTCATTTAAACGATGTTGTCATACTCTCGCCGGTACCTGCGTGAAATATTGATTCCGTGTGTGTGTTGCCAGGTGACGGGCGAAACTATCCGCTTTCCAATTTATCTCCTCTCGTTTAGTATGCAAGATACGGTGCCCTTTTCAGGTCGACCCATCTACAGACCCTCTGGGCCCATCCCCGTCCATCGTGACCACCCTTCTGGGACCTCGAGGGCTTTTCTTCTTTTCTTTCCGGACGGTACGACTCATTTCTGTTCAAACACGGCGAATATTTCACCGGCGATGCTGTATTTTCCATCTCCACCCCTAGACTCGGATCAAATTAAAATGTCTGACCCTAAATATATGCGTACATAATACGTTTTGCGTACAAAAATATACGCAAGAATATGTGAAATTGAATTAATTCGCTTGTCGTACAATTTGGTATTTTTTTTTTATTCTAGATTACGTGAAAACCTTTTAAAAGAAAATCCTTTGTCATTATATTAGTACGGTGCTTTGTCGGTTGCGTTATTTTGACGTTTTTTTTTTTTTTTTTGTTATACATTTTATTTTATGCGGGTGTACATACATTATGTGGTGTTCGTATAAATAAATATATATGGCCTCAGGGATCGTTGTGATCCCTTGTTAAGTATAAAAAAGATTATTAGCTCCCATTTTACAAATTTACCTTTCCGTGTTTCGTCGTAAAAATTTTTTGAGAGAAAAAGCAGACTCATATATTTAGCCAATTCTTGAAACTTTTCGATTTCGCTGTCCAAATTTATACTTATTGTTTTCTCAATATTGTATTTTACATTGTTAGATACTTTTTCAAGTTTGAACTCGTGTTCATATTTTTTCACAGCCAATAAATATATCTTACAGTTAATCGAATTGAAAAAAATAAACTTTATGGGTTTTCATAATCATGTTTAATCAAAGAGAAATATTCAAATTTTATTCCCCTAAGCTACATAATTTCAACTTTGTAAAAGGACACTCTTCATTATGATTTTTTGTCTTATAAAAAACGTATGAATTAAAAATTATAATTTTACATTTTAGCATGCTTTTTTCTGCCAAGGGCTGCATTTTTTTTTTTTAAACAAAAATCAGAATTTTATCATACGTATATCGAATCGTTTGTAACGAGTCATCACCCAATATTGTATACATAGGTATGTACTTTCTCATAGAAAATTTTAATCATACCATTCAAACAAAAGGAAACTTTTCACATAACCCAACGGACCGCCGTTGTGTGTGAATAATTTTCAACTTGCAATATCCAGACGTGGCGCGAGAGTATTATTTTTCATTTCTGAAAACGTTTTTCATTCTTATTCATACATAATGCGACGTGCACGAAACCCGAATTTTATATAGCGATGCTTATTTTATTCGCATTTCTCAGGGATGTGAATCGAACCGAAACTAACACCGAGTTAATGATATTTTAAATTAATCCTAAATGAAAATTTATACATATTGAAAAAAAATGTTAAATCTAATGAAAATTATTGAATTTTTTATTGAAAAATACATTTTTTTTTCGCATCCCTGAAATTTCCTTGTACACACTGTTTCGTCGGTAAGGCGCTTTTGTAGAAGTCAGGTGTGGACGCGCACGTCTACATTTTTTCACCGCCATAAATCAATGAAATAATTCCACACGGGGGCTGAAGAAATTCATCTGGTCTAGTACGTTTTGTATTTCGAATTCCCAAACCCTCACCCTGACGAATTCCCGCGCCCTTATGCCACAGTTCGCATGATTCATGTGCGAACCGAGGACCCTTCGCGGCGGCTAAGCGCGCGCGAATGACAAATCGCAATCGTTCGTAGAACGACTACCACAACTACAAGAACAACGGCAACATCGAGAACAACCGACGAGGACAATCAACAACGCCGGCTACAGAGCGGCTGTCGTTGTCGCGTCGTCAACGTCAACGCGAACGTCAATTTCGCCCGCCGAGTTTTGCGGTTTTGTTGTGCATGAAAACGACATTTATTTTCGTACGTCAAGCTTTTTGTGCGTGCGACGTTCGCATTTTCTATAATAATACGACAGGCTTTTTTTTATTTTTGTGTGTTCGCGTCGGCGACGTTTGTTTCGTTTAATTTTTCATCGCGTATGAAAAAGTTGTTCCGCGCGCGTAATTTGTTTGAAATAAAAATCTATTTGATTATTCAACGTCGAGTTGAGCGATGGATGAGCGATTGGATGTCATCGCAAAGCAAGGTTTCTGTTTTATTAATCAATTTCATTTTATCGTTGCGAATAAAATTATTTTCGTGTTATATCGACTTTAACGTATAAATTCGTATTATTCGTAAATTTTATTGTTATTTGTGAATCGTGGTGACGTTTATTACTTGACTATTAATAAGTTTTACGTCTTACAATTAAATTAAATATTGCAATTAATAGTTTTTATTTGATCTGTTAAAAATATAAAATATATTATTTACTCTAAAATGTACTTGTTTTTATTTCGAATATTCCAACTATACAACGAATTACTGTTTATCGAAATTGTATTAATTAATTTCAATCAACAACACGGAATACAATCACAACACGTGCCCGCAATATTCTTAAAATAACGTATTAATTAGTCATCGAAAATTACAAAGCCAAATGTAAATATCGTCTTAAATTTTCATACATCTTACTACAGCGAAATTCCGCAAAATAAAATCCAAGTCCCGCCCGCCATCTAAAATAACTCGAGCAACCTTTCAACCCTTTCGACTACATCGTCTCCCTTTGACCACGGCCCAACCCTTAACAGGAGACACCACTAGACACACACACGTGAACACTCTACGTTTCCTCATCGGCATTTTTCAAGCCGCAGGACACGAGAAACGAGCCTCTGCACACACACACTTCACACAACAGCATACCCCCACACAACACCATAGTAGAGTAGCGATAATCGGAATCCCGTCTACGGCATTCGGGTCGGTGCCCATTGTCTTTGACGTGGTAATTATTCACGCGAAAGGTGCGCTTCAATTACATCCCGCACCCATTCAACGTCCGCTCTATATGTACGGTTCGTATTATATGGCATGCTCTTCGATGACAATGTGAGAGTGAGAAATTGCTAAATACCCGGGACCCGCCCGTGCCCGGGTCCTTTCAACTATAATTTTCGGCAATTTTGGGTTTTCGGGAGTGCGGTGTTAATCCGCCTAACGTCAATAGTTGTCGGATCGGTTCTCCGGCCTTGTCGAATGTCATAATGCAATTATGTTGCCCGAGTTTGACTTGCTCTTGTGTAGTAGATGTGGTGTGAATAATTCATGTTTGTTCTATTTATTGTTGGTGTGGATATTCATGGTGGCGGTTAAATCGTTTCAGTCGATCGACCGTTGTGGGATAAATGGTTTTGTAGATGTATTTTCGTCTAGTTGATTCGCTGATTATGTTTGGGATAAGTCGCTTAATATAATGTAAAGATATCTGTTCGGCTGTGACCATTTTTTTCGATGAAAGCACAATTATTAACATTCAAGACGCCCATGCGTAAAATTGTCGGGGATGAATATCTTTTGATATCAAATGAAATTATTAACAAGATAGAAAAAAATTGAATCATGTTCAGATAGAGATTTGTCGACGTCTCTCTTCGAATATATATTTTTTTAATGAAAATTATTATATAATATTATATACTCATTTTTTTAATATTCGATGAGAACTTATTTTACCCGTGTATACCAAATGCAAACGTTCTTCTGGGAAAACGTTTCATGAAACATTCGCCCTTAAATAATGGATAGCGGCATCGAAATGTTTTTTTATGATATTCTACGAAGTGTTAATTATCGCACTTTGCTTTCAAGTCGTAAAAAACTTTTTTAACGCTCTTTTTCATATTTTCGAGCTCAAATTTTGACACTAATAAATGTCAGTCTATATGAAGCACATCGAATTAAAACTCGTAACGAAATTAATTAAAAAAATTACTACTTGCTATTGTTTGTTTTATTATGACAATGGCTATACTTTTGAAATTTCTCTTTTACTCGTGAAATCGAAAATAAACTCCCATACAATTTTATCCTAATAAATTTATACAGCTTAAAAATAAATTTCTCATTATTATTACAAAATTCTCAGAATCTCTTATTGAAATACCGAAAACAACAATACAAAAGGTACAACATCAGAGAGCTCTCTAGCAGCAGTAATGCTTTTCTATCACAAGTCCGTGTTCTTTACGATCAAGTAGCATTCATCTTCTATCTATAACAACGGCGACGTTCAACCTTTCAGTAGCATCGATTTAATCTTTAAAGCATTTCAATCTCAACGAACAAGTTTTCCACATAAAACCTCTCTCGAAAACAGCAATCTGATCTACACTACCCTACACGTTTTCAAAAATCGTTTCTCCCGATCGAACGCAACACTCACATCACAATCCTATACGAATTTCTCTCTTTGTACAAAAGGGCCGGATCGCTCCCAAATCAGGGAACAAACAGCGGTAATTAAATCAGAGGGCGCCGATTGTGCCCCGTTTAGGGCCCGGGCCGCCCCTTAATTATTCGTCACGTCGTTAAGCCGGGGGGCGCAGGCCCGGGGGCGGAGCGCCCGCCTTCTTTCCAATTAAGATACGGCCGGACGGGCCCCCGCGAGAATGGCGCGCAATTACGCACCGCGCCGTGAAACGCGATTTCGATATGTGCGTATCGGGAATATTTTCGGTGCCCGGTTTTGTCAAGTGCGCAGGGGTCGGGAGTGTGTGTGCGTGTGTCGGAATTAAATGTGTTGACGTTTGCGCGAGTGACGAGTGGAAATTTAGGGTGTTTCGGTTGGGATGTTCGATTGATTGAAGATTTGTTATGGGATCAGTGTTGACGAATTTTAATTAATATATATGTATATGTATATTAACTTTTCGTTGTAGTTGTATGTTTGTTTATTTTATTATAATGTGAGGGTGAAAATTATTATTGCAGAGCTAAATATTACAACTGTCCTTAAAGAATAATTTAATGTCACTTATTTGTAGGGCTTGCAATTTACTGTCAAGTTTCGATTACCGGTTTACCGGTTATTTACCGGTAAATAAAAAAAAATAAGCGTATGTAGATTAAATGATTAAAATATAATAGTATCCTTGATTGAAACCTAAATATTTTCAATATGTTATACTCGTAGATGAAGAATGTCATATTAACCCATATATATATTTTTGATTTATGTATATCTGCCCTTAATTCGCGATCAAATCGTTTCTAGTAATCACCGGTGATTTTTTAAATTTACCGGTAATTACCGATGGTACATTTTTGACTATTTACCGGTAAACCGGTAATGCAAGCTCTACTGTTTGTTGATCGCACCCCTTGTTATCTTTGATGTTGAAATTAGTGCTGTCGATTAAAATAAACCGTTGATTTTATGAATAAATATACAAGTGATATTATTAAATTGTTATATATTTGAATGTAAATAGCATAAATGTCAGAAAATCAGATTTGCTCTCTGTGTAATATAATAAATTTATTTATGGAACAAAATAATATGATAAATTTGATTATTTAACGTCGAAATTTTCTGTTTCATTTATTTATTCATATTAATAAAAATTATACAATTCATTCTTAAAATATATCTATAATTAAAATCGTAGTTAATATAATAAACCTATAATAGAATCGTATCTCTATTTTCATTCAAGATCCTTTTATACGTTCACGCAAAAAAAATAAAAGATCCTCACAAAACGTGACGAAACTTGTTCCTGTTCCAATGTAGCCAATTAATCCGTACGTCGGTTAGCTGCAATCAGTGCATTTGACTGCAATCAATTAACTTATGTTTGTCAGTCCGTGTAATCTCGGTCAGTTCGGACTCCCCGTACGGGTCCCCGAACGTTTCATTATGCAAATACATGTTTGTCTTGATGCGTTTGAATGTCGGTGCAGTTTACCTGCAGTTTAACGGACTGTGTCGTTTCCAATTCTCCAGTTACAGACGAATTGGCGAGGATTAAATACCACCCAATGTTTGTTCTCCTGTATATAAATGTTGGGATAAAATTAAATAACGCTTAAATAAAATCAGTCTCGTGTTAAAATGGTATGTTCAACGAGAGCTCTTTGCCATGAAAGCCTTTTGTGTCTCGCTAAAATATATAACGTACTTTTGAAAATGCTTTACACTTACATCATAGTTTATTATGCGTAATTTGCATAAGAATGTTTCAGGTTATAAGTAAAAAATGAAATCTTTATGTATGTAGTCGGGATGATTGCCAAAATTTTGCATCATTACAATAAAAAGCCCTTAGTATAATAATATAAATATAAATAAGTCGAGTCTAGCATGGAAAAGAAATCAGTTTATTTGAATTTTGCTTACATATCATGCATGTATTAACGATAAAATATTAAGTGAATATTTATTCTGATATCTAAAAAAAAATCAAATATCGTGTGTGAAAAATGTAAATAAAATTTTCATAACAATAAAAAACAGAATAACGTTTTCATTGTTTCTTTATGTTTTGAAATATTTTTGACAGGAAAAAAATATTTCAACTCGAGTTAAATTAATAGCGAAAATTTCACGTTAAACAACTATAACTACAGCAACACTGAAATCGACAATAATTCATAATCCCCATTCCGACTGAAAATCAACGCAGACCGCGAAAAGCCATTCAAACACTTCGCACGTGCGTTCGCTCTATTCTAGTGCCGCCGATTCGCGTTTCCAGCATTATTTCAGACCTTAGGAGTCGGGTTTTCAGCTCCGCACTGTATGTTAGAGGTCTCGAATTTGATACGGAGGAAACACAACACATAACCCACTTTAATGCGTATTCATCCGTTATCTCGGTGGAAGCGTTCCATCACTCTCGCCAATCTCGAGCAGCGGTTCGAGTCCGAGCGACTTACGGACGAAAAGCTACATAATTTTTTCCCGGAGCCGTAATGATCGATGGCTGCATGAGGATAAGACCGTTTAACATATGAGCGATCACCGACGAAACACTTTATATGGCGGATGAAATTTATGTCGGTAATGTTAGTGCGGATGTGAGCTTTTAAAAAGTACTGCGTTGTAAATTTTTATTACTTATATGAACATTTATTTTGTATTCACTATGTATATCGTTTAAACTTTGAGAAATTACATAATAAATTATATTCATAAATCATTTCGATTCTATGATTCATTTAGTTTTCTCGTTCGTACATGTTAACGGTCTTCCATAACGAAACCGAGACCCGAGACCGAAACGCGCCTAAACGTGCGGTTACACTAACTTATTACACTTCAGAGGGCCGAATATATGCACGCGTATGATATCGCACGTGTCCTTACACGTTTACATAACACAACAGTGCAGGGTTCGAGTCCCATATCCGTTTTCGACGTGACAAAATGAAGAGGCGACTCGAACGGCAAACGGGGTCCTAAATAACCGACCCGGCCGATTGCAATAACCGTTTGGCCCCGTTCTACGTACACAGCGAAACTTGCGTAATATTATACATATATATTGTGCATCGCGGCGTGTGCAATTTTCGTTTTCGGTTTACTTTTTCATATTTCGAACGCTCGTGATAATCTTCTCGGAATGTTCCGTCGTAATTGTGAAAAGTCTCTCCGGTCCCAGAGCGTCTGGAAAAGGCCGCAGTTGCAATTAAGTGCATCCTTTATCTCGTAGTCGGTGTTTCCATTATGCACTATCGTGCGCTTAATGAGAAGATTCGTCTGTAATTACATGGTTTTTTTTTTTTTTTTTATTGTATACTTTAAATTTTTATTTGATGTGAAATATTGGACTAGTATTATTTCTATTCGGAAAAAATTTTAGGATAAAATAATTAAATTAGTACAATTTATTTCAATATCAATTCGAGTTTTAGCAACTATTTATCCATTTATCAACGCGAATGCAATTCATTTCCACTCGGCGTAATTTATTCATTGTTTTTTTACGGCCTTCATCGTGTAGAAGGACACCGCATTCACTTTGCGCGAAAATTTCCTTCTTTTTTTCATTATTCCATCGTCGAGATAACAATCAAATATATATAAAAATATGAATAAAGCCCTGGAAAAAAAATCGTATAAATAAACAGAATATATTTGGGCCTTGTGGGACGGCCACTACACGTTCAGACGAACGACACTCGTCCGTTTTCCGAACGGAATGGAAAATGCTCGCGGCTCGCATAAATATTTACGACTTTTTTTCCTTATAAGTCGGCCTTTCGTTATTATTTGCGAGGCATTAATGTAAAAAGTTGCTTAACTGTGACAGCGTCGGACCGGTGACTCGAGGATTTATACATCTTGATTAATTGTCGCGGTGCGCTCTTCTTTCCCGAAGCGCTTTGGCATTTTCGGGTTTTCCCGGCGAAAGTACTCCTCGTTTCGAAATCCCACTTTCTTTGTTTCGAGTGCCGCTATAATTTAAATTTCGAAATATTATAATGCGATATTAAACGTAACGTTCCATCGCCGCCGTCTCTCGCCCGAAAATTTTCGTCTTTTGAATAATGCATATTTTTCGCGAGATTACATCGGCGATGATGGGACGGATCAGTTTTCGATAAGTTCGATCTTCTGTCACGCTTTGCATAGATGAAAACTGTAATGTAGACGTCGTTTTGTGAATTTTTTTCTAATAACACTTCGTTTTTATATAATAAGTAACAAGTCGAGGTTAAAAGTATCAATATGTATCATTACGTCGAAATCGAAATATTCTTTATAGTGCATGGTTTCGCCTAAAAAAAAGCCTTGACCATTAAGACTATTGAATAATTCACAGACAGCATTTCGCACACGTCCACGACAACTTCCAGAAATAGCTCACGCAGCAGTAGCAAGAATCGCAAAAGCTTTGAGCGAGCGTTCCGCGCACTCACGTCCCCCGCTTACGCACAGTCCGTCTCCACATAATGAGCGAATATTTATATTCGGGTTTTAGTTTATTCTTTGGCCACTTGGAAATTCATGCGGGGAGGCCGGCGCTCTGGCTTATGTCAGCTTTTCCTCGGGGCGGAGGCTTTCGGTGGCTTTGTGCCCTTCTGCGTGTACGTATAATACGTTTTATTTGCGTCGTTCGCGCAGTACGTAGGGCCAGCTGACCCGGGGCCGCACTTTCATTAGTTATGTAGGCGAACAAAAGTCGAACCGATCTCTTTTCCCTTTGTGATTTATTGGCCGACGCGCTTATTTCCGACCGTGTGAATCCTTCCATTCTTAGTTATCCTCCTTATCTCTCTCTCAGGGAATTTTACACTTTGAACTGTTCGTTCGCGTTTTCCGTATCTGGCGGACGTGGCCTACTCTGCCTTTTCGCGCGTAGGCCGTTTCGTGCGTCTTAAGGCGTAATTTTTCGCTACGCTCAAATGGCTTATGCATGGGATTATTTGTATTATCTCGTTTCAAACTCACTTTTTTAAATTTACATTTAAATTTTGGACTCATAATCATTTAGTATAAACATTGTGGTTAATGTTTCTTATATTATATGAAGCATAACGTTCTACTGCAGGATAAAGCTTTTCCGAAAACATTAGAAGTTTAGCTACTTTTCTCTTATCGCACGTTTCCACTACGTAGTGATGAGGGAAAGGTAACTTGCAAGAAGTTTGAATACTAAAAACCATCCCTTGTCAAACGATCTCAGGTCAACGACATGTGGTTTAATCCACTGACCGCGCCATATTATATATCGCTTAACTTTTATGATCGATGAAAACCGTTAACTTGTTTTAAATACTTTTCTTACTTACGTCATTTTTGTTATTAAACCTATTTAACTCCATACGAATCCGATCTCACCCAACAGACACAAATTACGCTTCAAATTTCATACTCGACTTGTACTTAATCTTAGATTACTTTCACGCAAAATCAATCCCACAAAGGCTGCGCGGCATTTGCACGGACGCGAATTTATTTTCCACTCGTTGAATCGCGATCTCGGCGAGCATATGACATTTCGAATTATCTGAAGCACTCGAGCATTATGAACTTGCAAGTAAAAATCATTTGCTCGGTCAAGTGTGGTGGAATGCGTTCGCAGCGTGAGCGCAAACACGGCCCGGTGAACCGTGGCCGAACTTTGAACTCGATTTGTTCCGTGTGGAAATTTAAAAGTCGTGTGTGTTCGCGCCAAAATTATACGAGAGTGTTTGTTTGCGTTGGAGCGTTGATTTGAAGCGCGCGATGGATCGGATTTGAGTTTGTTGTATTTTTTTATGTGTCCGGTGTTTGTGTTTTAGAATGAATATGCATAGATATGTAATTGATTTTGTTAGGATGGTGATTTGTTTTGGATTTTTTTGTTTTATTTTATTTATTTAAATTTTATGAATATTTAGTTAACGTGTGGGTAATTTTTTCTGGAATATTTCAATATTATTTCAGAATTCATTTTTTTGCATAGTTTCTGTTTGAATTTTTCGTACATTTTCACAAAATAAAAAAAGTTTCAAAGGACTTTTTATCAAATTAAAAATTTCAAACTATTTTTAAACTAGGTACTATTTTTTCTCTATTTTGCACAATATTAAATTTTAATTATCAAGCAAATTTTCAAAAACGGATAAAAATGTAAGCAAACCGTGTACCGACTTTATTATTCTAATAATATAATAACGTAACACCAGCCAGGATTAAGGCAACAGCAGCGGCTCCTTTAGCACGTTTTTATCGAATTTTAAATTAAACGTAAAGAGAAAAAAAATCTTAAAACGCGGACGAAACATATTATACCGCATGCAATTAAAAAATTAATTTAGAGCGCGTTGCTTAATCGAAAGGCGAAACCCATTTTAAAATGCTCAGAAGTTGGATTAAGCTGAGGCTTTCCTTTGGCTCGTTCCCTTTTCTCTTTGGCTCGGCGTTGTGTCTTCTTCCTGGGTTACATACATATTTAGTTAAAATATCTCGACCGGGGCTTTGAGGCTTTTTCATTACGCGAAAGCTCGTCGATGTTTATTTTAGCCGGCATATGCGCCATTTTTCGTTCCGCTTTCCAGTAACAAGTTTCCTAATACGTATATGTGCGCGTTTGTATGGAGCGTGTGTATTTGCGACCCTTATTTTTGCTTTGCGACACACGAAAGGGCGGCTATTAAGGACCCGTCCTGCTTTCCGGATCCTTTTTTATTTCATATTAATGTGAACGAACTGGACGAGCGAATGTCGTCGCTTTTTTTTTAAATAAAATATATTTTCTCTCTAGGCATTTTGTGCATATATTTTTTTAACGTATTTTGTTTGGTTGCGCGAGCACGTCGAGCTTTTTTCGCTTTGAACGGATTTTTCGCGTTTTCATTCAATCTGTCATATTTCGCATGAATCATGTAAATTCGAGCCTGAGGCTTTATTGGAATCTGCTTTAATTAAAAAAAAAAGTGTCGTATACAAAAAGGGTGGAGTCATTTTTTTCAAGTCCGATGAAACTATGCTTCCGTATAATTGTGCGGCGTGATAAATGCTCCCGGTTGTAAAATTTCCGTTGCGATATCGCACAAAATAAAACATCCCCTTATCAGTTACCCTTTAACTAACGAAAGTGCTATTCTTTTTTTCCCCCATCTAAATCAGCAACAATAAACTGTGGCCATTACACGTGTTTACGTGCGATAAACAAATCGTGACCGACGAACATGCCGTATAAAAGTGATATAAATCAGAGCAATTAAAACTCTCGTATAACACACGAACAGCAAAGGTCGTGCGGACTTCTAAGGCGTCATAGTACAATGACTGTGAATATACTGTGAGATTTTCGTTGGCGATTCGAGTGTTAAATATTCAAAACAATATTGAGACATCGGTCATATGAACTGAGGATGTCGAAAGTCGGGGAGCAGATGGAAATCTGGGGGACCTGACGCCCAAAGCTCATGGCCCATACTCCAGACTTCGGCCTTTTGGCGGCCAGCCTGCTCAGGCTCATCATCGGTGAGTAATTATTGTCAGATCGTTATCATGTCATTTGTAATCAGTGAATAATTTGCCGTTTTGATGAGGATTCTGCAGTAATACGAATCTCGCTAATTTGAATTTCCCGCGCATTCATTAAATCTGAAATTTTCCATAATAAATTCATTATGATAATATCTGTTCGATTTATATCGTGCGTAATTATTATTTACATACGTGTATTGGTTTTCTATAGAAATATTCAGTTACATAATTTTGTACGAATATAGAGTATCTATGTAGATTGAAATTAAATGCAATATACATATATGACAAAATCATGATTTTTATTTATACTGAATATTTTTTTTAAGTTGTATTAAAAGAAATTCTCGATTACATCGTGTAATACTAAATGATACGTTTTCGCTATCTCATTAAATATCTAACAATAAGCGTGTTTTCGGCATAAAACAATCGCATTTGCGAACATAAGTCCTCGTACTTTTCTTGGCACAACTCGGACAAAACATTAGATACACGTTCAAATATAGACCAAAGTCGTTTTCGTTTTTTTCCTTTTTTTGTGACAAAGCTGACTCATCCGTGGTCTCAAATAATTAAGGAAGACCTTCAACAAGGGCTTGCACTTTGCGTCCTAGATCTACGTTTATCTTAGAACTTAAACACACAGTATAAGTACGTTTCTGTGTATAAATCCAACGTTGAAGGCATTTCTTGTGTGTTCCTTGGCTTTTGTCCAGTCCGGGTCTTTGTTATTTTTACAATACGCTTTGTTTTAAAGACTGCAGGTGCACCGAGTGCCGGTGCAGATAAATGCACAGCGATAGCTCTGGTGCACTAAATGGGAAAATAATTCGCACGTGCAATCCCCGAATCCAAACACCAAATATTAATTGCGGAGCCGAAACTCGGCAACAATGTTGATAGAAATAAACCACTACGTGTTTTATCGTCGGCAAACAAAGGCTCGCCGTTTTCGGTTTTGTTCTGTTTTTAACGTATACTTATGTTAAATTGGACTTTTGTGCTTTCACGGTTCGATACGGGAGCTTTTCGGTTATAAACTGTATTATTACGCGATACGTGTTTTTTATGTATTTACTATCGCCATAAAAATATTTCTCAAAGTAATGTATTATTTATGTGGCTTTAACTGTATGGATTATATCAGATTTTATGTGTCTGACACAACTTTGTGCTTAATCCTAAGACAACATTCTTTCTGAAATCATAATACAGCATAAGACGATTTACTTAAATATTTATAATCCTCGTACGTCACGGATTCCCTCAGTACTCACGCAATATATTATATATTCAGCACTGAGTACATCAGACGAATCGACATGTGATTTGTTTGCACAAACGCCCACGGGACGGTTATCTCGAGTCAATATTATTCTATTTTCGCACTGTTCCTCTAGTGCTTTTGTTTTAAATCTTCCGGTCGATTTAATGGACGACATGCGACAGAATCTTCCTTTTTGCCCGCATTTCTTATATATCCCTCGCCGAGCTGCGCCTCAGGGGATTTTCGTTTGAAATTTTGTCAATATTTAATCTACGCCCGAAGCCCGTTGATCCGTAATGGAATAAATTCTACGGGGGCCATTCGTTCCAATTAATAAAGACGTCTCTCTTTTTTTATTTTAAAATAAAGTGATATTCTTTATGCGTTGCGTAATATAATATATTAAAAATACACGGAACTTAGAAACTTTGTGTATAAAATGTTGAAAGTACATAGTATTATATTACTTTTTATTAAAGAATTTTCAAGATTTCATGTTTATTGAAAAAGTCGTAAAATCGTTTTCAATAAATACAAACTGAATTTTAAAATAGAACATCTATACTTTGTTTTATTTTTTATATTTGAATCGAGCATAATCTTAAAATTTATATGTATATATTAAATTTTTATATTATCGGCTGTATCCTGAATATATAATGTTTTTGTAGATAAATTGAGTTTCAACCTAAATAATGGACGGTCAGATAGGCGGAATTGGGCCGTACTTGACGTATATAGTCCTTGGCGTTAATAAGATTCCAGTGTTATTTTCACACCGTCATCGGGCAATTTGTATTCTCATTACGGAAAAGAGTTTATATATTACACAGGATAGGGATCACTGTCAGACATCGTTCGCAGAATGGAGGTTTCTCCTTTCGCTTCGGTTTTCTTCCGTTTTTCCCCCATGCCGATACCGTTTTTTTTTCATGGTTTCCAAAATAAAACCGCTCATCAGTTCCGCTAAAGAGGTGTACCCTAGTCGATTATCTGAGGGAGGTAATATTTCATCGGGATTATCTTATCGTGATCGAGTTTGGAGGCGTCCAGAATAATGAATATTTTTTTAATATGTTGAATGAACGAAGCCGTTATGCAATATTACCAATTTCGTAATGATTTTTCGTGATAAATTCATAGTTAGGATATTAAATTTCGGATGAAATGTGACCTATATAAACTTTAGGTGAAATTAGCCTTTCTAAATCATTTTGGAAGGATCGACGAAGAAGTGAAAAGTGGAGGAATATTGTTATGCAAATTCGTTCCTTAGACTGCACTGTGATAAGAATTCTAATTTTTTGATAATATTTATGCAAATTATTACTTCTTTCTTCACGTCGTCGTAATTAATTCTGGAGCAAAAAATTTCATCTCATAAAAAAATTAATCATTGGTAGTTGGCACAATTTTTCATACTAATCGTATTACTTTTGATGGATTGCTGTAATGTTTGAATGATATAGATAATTTTCTTCAATTTCATGTAACATAATAAAGTTATATTTTAATTTTGTGCGCATAATCAATTTTCTTGAGAGCACGTTTTCGAATTGAATATTAATGAAAAATTTAATTTTTATTTTCTCCTTGAATTTTTAATCCAATTCCAATCGTTGAACCGAATATATATAATAAAAAGAATAGTTAAAATACGTCGGCGTTGATTAAAAACAAAGATCTCACAACAATAAATTAATTTTCATTATATTTTTTCCAAGGGAATTCTTTATCGCGATGCTTATCAGTTAGAATGTCTTTTGAAACAAAACGTATCTGCGTTTAATGCGTTTTCCTCCCTGGCAATAAATTCGCTCTCAAGAAAAAAACCTTCTAGCGAAAATATGAGTTTAATTTCACTAATAAAACTGACCTCTTTTTGTCGTTTTTCGCCCACCGCCACTTGGAAAAAATGTGGGTAAACGATTTTATTTTCGTACGGAGCCAAAGTTTGCTGGCTGCCTTCGAGGGACGGGCAACGAAATCTCCGCAGCGAAAGACGTAGTACTTTTTAAAAGTTTTCATAATTAGTGTCCTCCCAGAGGAACAATTTGCCGTTATGTAAACAAGATTTGCCTCTTCTCTCCTTTTTGCGCATTTCGTGACCCACCGCCCTTATATCCTCAATCATTTTCCTTCCAGTCGAGATTTTTCTTGGCCTCGGTGAAAACTCCGACTCGGCGTATAATATAACTGCAATCTCCACGTTGAAATTACATGCTTTATGTATAAATTTTTGCCGGTCGTATTAAAGCAACCACAGAGTGTAGAATATTTAAATATTTTTATTATTTTTTTCAATCAGAAGCTTTTGCTTTCTATTCATTCGTTTTAATATGTTCGAATTCCTCCAAATTAAAAACATACTTCTCAATCTCTTCCATTTCATTTTTGGAACATATAATGTACGTTCGTTTAAATTATTCGAATTCGGATAAAATTCGTGTCCTATTAAAATTTTCATATTAAGTTATTATTACCTTTTCGTATGAAAAATGTCTTAAAATTTAATTTGAAATTCTTTAATACATCAATTTTGGAAACAGAAAAATGTCTTCAGAATCGAAATATTTCCATGAAAGTATGCACGATTTATTTGATGGAATTAGCATTTATACTTGAAGCGTACATACGTCTTTTCCATCATATTGAAATTTCGTTTATGTCATTCGCTAATAAATCTGGGTCATCCCGTACGGTTGGGGCCGTTTTCATCTTCGAGTAGTTCCTTAAACGAGCAGACGTTTCAAAGGAAAGAATTTATTTGTATAATAAATTCGTCCATCCATTACCCGATAAGCTCAATACAATCAAGTCCTCTCTACGTACATACGCATTCGGATCCATGTCCATACACTCGACTCCATTTTCATGACAATAAATGAGACAAAACAAATCCACGTCAAGAAATCAGCTCTACCAGTGCTTCACGTTGAATAACGGCTCGGGATCATTCAAGAGAATGAAAAAAATCGCACACACTTCAATAACGAAAGGCGACCTTTCCCTTTCGGCCGATTTATTTTAATAATAAACATATTCCCCTATTTTTTCGTTAGCGAAAAAGTGGACCACTCCAACTCGCTGCGGAGGAGGTCATTACGCGTAATTGGATCAGTTCTGCTTGCCGCCCGAATAGATGGTATGGAAAAGCAGCAACGCGAACGATTTCTATCACAATGGAGAATATTCGCGATCCGGTTTAATGTTATCTGGACAAACATCGGATCGAAGACAAACACTAATTTGACTCTGGAGAGGAGGCTCCACTCCTGAGCACAATACTTGTGTGTATAACGCGTGCACATTGTGTACCGTGTGTAGTTACCGAGTAGCGTATGTGCGTACAATGTTTCCGATTAACTTTACTAATTTGCGTTAAAATTGAGCTTTGCAACTCCGGGCCGGTTAAAAATGAAGTTATTTTGCGCCACTGAAAATTGGAATTTTAGAAAATTTTTCATTATCATTTAATCTCTGGTGCTATTGTTATGATATAAGAAATTAATGTTTTTAATTATTTATTTAACTTTCAATCGATACGCGATTTTAATTAATAATTAATATTTTCAGTTTTCAAACTTTTTGATAAAGTCGAAAAATTATTCTAGCTTTTGCCGCCTAGAATCAATATTGTATTTTTAAAGCGGCAAATACCTATAATTTTTAGATGCATGATCGATTTCAGCTTTTGACACATTCGAAATTTATATTTTTGAACTGTTCGTTCGTTCAATTCTCTTTCTCCCTCTCACTCATAGTGTTATAATACATTAATCTCAGAGGGGAAAATTTTAAGATCGTAAATCTGCATACGCCATACATTCTAAAGTTTTCCCCGTTCCAAACACAGCTAAGAATATCTTAAGTAAGGGCTGAAATGCCAGATTACGTTGATTTACCTTTTTTTATTTTTCCGTCCTTAATTTTAATATTCGAACCCTGTCTTTGACACACTCCCGCCGAAAAAATATTAGCCCATGCTCTGTAAAATATATCTATTCCCTCGGAGCAGATTCTTAACGAAAATAATTCGCGAATTCGGCCGTATCAACGGGGTGTTCTATGTTAATTTTTGATAATGTTGTAATCGAGGCTTGTCTCTCCCCTCTCGCCTCTCAAAGAGCTTCCTGTCGTCATTCGTTACAAAGGCCCTTTGATGTGAGCTGTATCAGAAACGACTCGTTTCAGCGAGACGACACCGCTTTGCTGATTTTCTTCCTGTAATTATTATTCGTCTTCTCTCGTAAAGTTGGCAATTATCTAGAAACAAAACACTGCAAAATCTGTATGATTGTCGAAGGACTCATTTCGGTATTACAGAGAAATATTTTTTATTTTTCAGAATAAATATTTTTTATTTACTTCTTTTTCTCTTTTTTTTAATTTTAAGAATTTTTATGGTTTACTTTTGTTAGACAATATAAATTCTATTTTGTGTAAAATTGCCATACTTTTAGCGACATCTTGTATAAACGTTGTAAACACATAAAATCACTGGTTGGTTTGTGCACTTGCTAAATAAAAATATTTGTAGTGACTCAGACAAGTTTCTCACCATTTTATAGACGTTTGACGTTTGACCGATAGGTGTCTCTATATTTTCATTTAAAAATTTTAACGAAAACTATCGTTTTTCAAGCTTTTATTTATTTTTTCAAATATAATATTTGGATATGAAAACCGTATAATTTCAAAACATTATCAATTATTACAAAAAAATTATTATCTTATTTCGAAATTTTTCCAAAATTCTTTCCGTAAAGAACAGAGTGAACGAATCACGTAAAAACAATCTAGTTTCGCTAACAAAAACTATTTATCTTGGAGAGACACCCACTTCCTGTGCTTCGTTTTTCACACCGTTCACTAAACCGACGCTAACACATTCAGCACAAAGCACTGTCAGATTACACTTTTGTGCCACTGTTTTCTAACTATTTTCTTTCTTTTTTTGTTCCAGGTAAGTGTGCACCGACTGCAACAATGTCGCGCAATTCCCACCGGACGGACCCACAGGTACCCGCTACATTTTTAAAGGTTCGTTTTTGCCGCACAATCTCGTTTATATCGAGTCACTTCGCAATGCTCCCGAGGGACATGGGTCGCTCCTCTCTTTGCATCCAATCCGTCGGATTTAATGAATGTCGGAAACTTGGGATATTTGCATATCCCGACGAGGGAACGATCTCATCATATGTTCGTACGTTCCCCATACACCCGCGAAGGTGTTGACTGACGTTTACGGCGTGTCTGGGAAAATTTTTACTTATAAACTCGTCGCTCAATCATTCCTCGCTGATTTCGTATGCAAAGGGCGATGCTTTTGGAAAAGCTTGCGCGAAATGCAATTTCGCATCGCGAAGGAGTGAGTGCATATCCCAAACACAATTTCCCGTTTATCTGCTGCGTGCCCGTCGCTCAAAATTACATTTCACTCTGGCGTGTACGATTTTTTGAAAGAAAAATATTCTTATTGAATACATCCGTTGCACGAGACACGGACGTTTCGCTCTTTTCGTCGAATGAAAATATAATATTGTGTCTTATAATTAAAATCAGAGTATTGGAGAGTTTGTGGCTCAAAATTTTCGATGGTTATTTTCGCTCAGGGGAATTGTTAAATGTTTAATTTTCAAATTTCATACTCGTTAAACATTGGCCTTCATGAAACAAAATTTTCTTTATAACATTGTTTCGTGTTTTTTCGGAATTCTTGCGTGAAATTTGTTACATGCAAGTTTTAACAGTCAATACGTTTTTATGACTTTCCTTCGGTGTAATAGTATTCCCTTTGAGGTTCCAATTTCGATTCGGGTAACACATGATGCAAAGATTTTTTTACTTTATTTATTACCACGCATTTTTATATCTTCGTATTTGTTATTCTATCAAAAAAATATACACTACGTCCTTTTTTGATTTAAATTTGATTGATGTATAAACAATTTGTTAATTTTCCACAAAAGCGATTCACTATTTTACGCGATTTATTAATTACAACGTCGAAACACTCCGCCGATATTCACAATATCAAATTAAAAGCCCAATTCCCTCCGACCATCGCCCGAATTAATAATAATTGGCAGAGATTAATTGGTGATTAATATCGGCAGCACACTTTGTGCCATCGAAACGCCGCCCTCAAAGCAACATTTTCCCAATTCTCCGCATTTACGTACTGCGGTCTCCGGCCCGACTTAATATTTTCGTCGGCGACTCGTCTTTACGACCCTCGGCCGTTAATGATAACGATAACGACAATAATAATAGTAATATTAATGATGTCCTCCGTATTATTATTGCGCGGGCGATATCCCGTTTTATCCCCGGGCCCGTTATGGCGTTTGTGTTAATTGGAAACCTGTGTGCCACTCGTTAATCACGGCCACTGTTTTAGTTGGGAGTCTGGATGGATTTCACTTTGTGCCCTTTTTGCTGAAACGCAGCCTTGTGTGGCCCTTTTTTTCGGAATGGAGAATGTGTTTCGTGCAAACTTTTCGAAATGGACGTGTGTGACGTAACCGGTGCATTTTTTACGTTGGATGTTTTCGTTTGTTTGAACCGGGGATATTGAAAAGTTTCGGTTTTTCGGAATTTCTGGATATCAGACTTTTTTGTTTATTCGATTTTTTTTTCATTTATCATTTTTTTCAGTAAAAAAAATTTAAATGCGATTTGCAGAAAAAGCTTGTCGTTAGTAATGAAAGAGAAATAAATTAAATAACGAATCCTCTCAAGTCTTTTCTGAGACTCGGTGAGATTTATTCTTAAAAGAAATTTATCACTTTGAAAATAAGATAATTCGTAATTGAAATTAAATTACTGAATTTTTACATTCTCGAGATCGTTAGCGTGTATTGATATTCGTTTTTTGAATATCAAATTGCGCACCTTTCAAACAAGAATTATTTTAATAATTCATGAGAAACTCACAAGATACACAAATCGCCCGTTCAAAAAAAAAAAAAATACACAAGGCTCTGGAAGAAAACTAAGAAAATTATCCTTTCTAACACGCATCAACAACTCTGAAAATAGCCGTAGCGGGAATAAACTCACCTCGCTTGTCCCTTTTTCCTCACTATTTACCTTCACGAAAACTTTTTTCTCCGCCCAGCGATTTTCCCGCCTTTCATTTCCACGGAAGATTTCCCCCGCGTCGTGTCCGCTATTACACCGATTGTCATTATTATATTTCCGAGAACACAATGAGGAACGCAGAAAGAAAAACGTCCCTTAAATTTTCCGAGTCAAGCGCGATTAGGCGAGTCTCGGGTCGCGTGTAGGTCGAGCTTAACGAACGACATTTCCTTTATTAATCGGCCGTTTTGCTAGATTTTAATTCGCGAATATGCATTATTACGATTTTTTTTAATTTTTCATATATAAAAACATGCATAGATGAAATCGAGCTATTATATGTATATTATATGAAATGACTGCGTTTACATTAATGGCGTGTCATATTCGGGGGGTCGTTGGTTCGAATCGCTTTACACCCGTAAACTTAGTCGGATTCGCTTCCTTTTACACAATAACGGCTCAGTTCAAATTGCGGATTCGTTCCCGCGAAATCGTCGCCGTTTATTATGTGTTTTACTGCAATTCGATTGCTATTGCGAGGTTTTGCCCGTGTCGAGTTTTACGCATTGGTTTATTGCGCTTTTAATGTTGCTCGTATTTCGACGTTTCGTCAGGCGTGTCGCGGATCGTTTTGTTGAATGATTCATTGGATAGTGTTGTATTGTTGAAGTGTTATTTCGGATATCGAAATGATATATGTAAAGTGAGCGGATGATTAATCATGTTTTTTCGAGCGCGTATTTTCGATTCTTGGCGTTGGTGTTTCGTTATAAATTATATGGAAACAACCTTGAGTCTATGGTTTTATGATAAAATATTTGAAGAAGTTATGAGGAATATCGATTCAGTATACGTATATGGATTTATCATTCCGCACAAAAATAAAATTCGCTTTGTACTTTTATCTCAGACAAATCCGAAAATGCCTACATAAAAACACTCATTCCGCATTGTTCGCTAAAATCTACCTTCGCATTTGATTTCATTCCATTACGAATATTTTTCTTCCGTAAAAACATTGCTTTTCTATTATGATGCACGTTTTTCAGATCCACCGCAATCCCCGAAAAAGCTTTTAATTTTTCACTCACCGGAACGGGAAACCTTCCACGCATGCATTATTCACCGCCCCTTAGAAATAGCATATATTATATTTAAAACGTTTCTACACCCCGAGATTTATGCTTTCTTCGCTTTTTGCCTACACACATTTTTATGTAAGTACGGGCAATGCACACGGACGAATCCTTCGATTTCCGCGGTAAATTTTACTTTCAAAAATATCGGCCGGAGGGGGCAAATCCGGGATATATTCACTTTTGCCGGGATAGCAATCTGCGTAAGAATGAGTTATTTCCGATGCGAGTTTCTGGTCTCTACTCTATTTAACCTGAGACTCCCGTTTAGTGTTTCGGAGGGCATAAATCAGATTTTTTCGAGGATATAAATTCAGACGTTATGGCGTCGTTGTTCGCTTTTGCGGCTTTTTTTAATGTTCCGGAATCGTTCTTGTTCTTTCGCTTTTATTAACGTGATAAATTTGGGTGGTGATCTCCATTTTTTAGCGCAAATAAACGCTAAGTATTTACATTCGTAAATCTCATTGTCTCGTCGCGTTTGCGAATAAATATCACGTGAAATATCTCGTGAGTTTTATTGTTCGTGAGAGTGAGGTGTTTTCTTTGCTCGATATAATATTTGACGTTTTGTAGACGATCAGTCTTGGCTATAAATCTTTATTGAGGAAGGTGAAATTCGATATTTTATCGTAATGAAATCATTTTATCTCATTTTCATCGATCATTCGATGAAGTGATGTTTTCTTATTTGGCTTTTACAATTTTGACGTATTAACATATATTTCAATTTGAAATTTTACGCGCTGAAAATAATTTTGTTTTAGTTCAAAACATAGAACTTCTTCTATATTTTCTCATTAACTAATGGAAATTGCAGATAATTAAAAAATGATCATATTGGAAACACGAAAAAATCAAGCATCGAAAAGTCGAAGTTCCGAACGAAGCTGGCGTCGCAGATTGCCGTTCGAACTTGTCCCCCATAAATCCTTCAAGTCAAAGTTTCACACTTTAAAGAACACGGTCTTCGCGTCACGCACACTCACGTGAACATGTAAAACAGTGTTTCTTGATTTTATATCTATTACGTGACTACAATCATTTTTTTCATATCCTTTATAAAAGCAGCGATTTCTTCAGATTTCGACTCAAATTGATTTATATTATCATTAAAATTTATCGATTTTAAGAAAACTACATTAGAAATACAAATTTTCCGAAATATGTATTGTACTACAGATTGGGAAACTCAGATACGACTAACTTACGAATCTGTATACGAAAAGTATAAAACACCGAGCGGGAGGAAAGGTTTCTTGCATCTTCGAACGTATTGAAATCACAAGACGTTTCTTGGGGAAAAACACAGTTTTCCCGCCCGTAGCCTGATTTATGTGTACCGGGACGTTGACGCGCTCATAAATCCAGGGAGTGTGACCGCGTTTCTAGTCCCGCGGGAAGAAGCGGGACAAAGCAGGACCGCCGACTCGGTCCCGGCATAAATTCGACACGTCGTTCGAGATGCTCCCGAAAGCGGAAAAGTTTCCCGAGGACGAAGTTTTCCCACCAACGGTAGACTAATTGTCGACGAATTGTACCGGCGGCGATGAAAATCGCTAGTTTCGTTTTAAAGTTGATTTTTTTTAATTTTTCGAGAAAAGTGGTTTTTTGGTCGTTTTGGGATTTACGGAATTTTTCAGAGGATGTAAATGTTTTTAAATTGTACCTGATTTCAGTATTTACGCGTTTTTTGATTAAAATAATATGCATTGAAACTATACTGTTGAAACGAGTTTGGTCTGCTTTTAATAATTCCATTGAAAATTCATGTGATATTTTTGTTTTGTCATTTCTCGTTTTACAATCTTATTTTTTTGAAGGAGATGTTGGAAAATCACAATATTATCTCCCCAAGGGAGTCATCTCGTTAACATAAATCGGATCTTTTACCGCACTCGATATCTATTTATATATGTATAAAATATATTTTTTATTATATGTTGAAATCTAAAGAAAAAATTTCCATATCTCCATAATATTATAATGAATCTTTTGAACAATCAAAATATAAAATTATATAATTTTCTCTTGTTTTGTTGGAAAACTTCGGTACTCTTCAACAAGATATTTATTCGTCCATAAGCAGAGTTCGGGTACAAAAATCTTCGATTCGTTGCCGTTTTAAAATACCAAGAATCCGCAATAGAGATTCATTACCGAGTCGAGAAACTTTTGAGACTCTCTTTCCTTCTCTTTGGTCACAGAGAAAGAGCTTTCTTTTTCGTATTTCTTATTCGGCTCTTGAGTCTGCATGACAATGCGCAAAACTTCGCTAAAACTTCCTCGTTTTTCAGATATCGAAGCTCCGGTCTTTGATAACTTAAGATTATCAACTTTTTCCGTTGAAACAATGCAGTCCTCGCTTCCCTGCACATACATTTAATATATGTACGTGTGGGACTGACATGCAAAACGGGCGCACCATGAATAATGCAGGGTTAAACGTAATTTCCGAGTATTTACACGTTTAATCGTCTAGCTAACTCCGAGACGCTAATAGAAAGTTAAAGTCTTATTGGATCGGTCGCAATTGTCGATGCATTTTACGTCTTTGCGAACTATCGTGCACACATATCCCCTGGGGTCTGATCGATCACAATGGGGAAAACGCTTTTCCTAGACCCCGTCTTCTTCTCAAGTCCAATTTCCCCGAACCTCGCTGTCTGTTGAACAATCCTTATCTTCTGTTACGCTCCCTCGAACTCGGATGCAAGCCAGGCTACGTTCGAATAAATCACCTGAAATGTACGCATGTTGAAAAAATATATTCCTTCTTCGGATTCCCTTCTTTGAACTCCGGGATACATTCAGTTGAGTTCGTATTATGAAGATGTTACTTCATCTTTCGGGTGAAAATCGGACAAGTATGAAAATCTTCGTCTCTTATATGCGCTTGTGAGATTGTTTGAAATTGCTGCACGAAATAAAGTACGTGCATTTATAATGAAATTCACCGGGCGGGTAGATGGTCTTCACGTAAGTCAATTTAAACTTTAAGCTCGACGCTTAAAAGACGTCAATCTAAACACCTACTATGCACGTAGCGAATTCGCATATAAGTGATATTTTGAACGACGCCCTTAAAGAACCTCTATTTTCACGCAATCATTGTAAGGAAATAATGCGGTCCGCGTCCGAACGATCGAATTGAAACGGGCAAAGTTTTGATTGTGTTTCGTTTCGGGGAAAAGTTTCGCGTGATATCCCTTAGGCGCCGTCATCCAGGTGGGATATATAATATATCAATTTGCGATTCAGACTAGGCACAAATAGGGTTTTCAGATTGCGTGACAGCTAGACAGGACGAGGCCGCATGCTTGCCGATCCTTCGGGCCAATAATGCTGACATGGATTGCACTAATTTTGCATACGGGACATGACGGCTTAAGAGTCACTTTGCTTCAACTATCACTGCAGGGACTAAATCTGCTCGAGCTCTTTGTCTCTAGTTTAATGATTATAATCATAATAATCATATTCTGTGTTATAAATGATTATTCTCGATAATCATATTCTGTGTTATAAATGTTCATACGTTAATATACGTTACGTAACTGAAAGCTTTGCGAAGTTTTGCGTCGTGTGTAATATTTTAGTAGAGTACATGTTTTTTGAAAATGGCTGATATTATTTATATAATTTATATTTTGCTTCCGTCGCATTTCTAAATCCGGATGTATAATATTTATTCTATCTGGTTATATGATAGTATGTTGGACGATCTACGTACGTCCTCTGAAGCAAGAGTAAACTCTGCACTGTTGCAATAAAGTGCATTTTTCCTGTCGTTTTCAGATTTCTCGAGAACCAGTTTGCTAATGGTTTGCTCTCTTCCCCAGCGTTCATTTAGAAAACTTTTATAAAAATCGCATTAGGATCATTGAATTTTCGTTTCGTTTACGATATATCTGCATTTTTCATTAAAAGTCGACGTTCGTTTCCGGTAAATAAATATCATGTACTTTTAATATTTTGACTCATATAAAAAAATATATTTATGAGAAAATTGATCTCAACTTGTCAGAACTCCCATCAACGTTTCTAGTTTATCGTTTTACATTTGATTTATTCGTATTTTTTCTCGAGCTTGTAAGAGTTTTGTAACATTTTTTTTTTTATTCTCTTTAACAGAAAAAAATGTTAACGAGCGATTACAGTACGACAAACATTCACTCGTACGTTTCCCATTATTTGAGTTACTCTCCTAGTAGGTAAAAGTGGTTGTTGAGCCGTTTCTGTTCGATTCGTTTATTTGTCGTAGTATTCGATTGAACGGTAAAGCAAAATGTTTGTTCCATACACAATAATATACTTTCGCAGAAATTTTTCAAAAAAATATCCTCACACATTGAAATCGTGAATTCATTTGAGATAATAATAATAATAATAATAATAAACATTTATTTATAAAAAAATACATATACATAATACTTGAATATAAATACAAAAATACCACCCTGGCATGGCAGGTTTCCCCAAACCGCCAAGGTGATTAAAAAAAAAATACAAATAGATATTATATATAAAGAGATATTATCGCTAGGTGAAAATTATTAAAATATATCTATTTTAGCAAAATGTGCATCGTCACATTTTCAATTTCGTTCTGATGCCACTTTTATCGCGAGCTTTGCACTAGAGTGGTCGTCGAACGAAAATTTTGAATCTGTCTCACAGCACTAAAAGAAAATCGCTTATCGTTTTATTCGGATATATGTGACTCGTATATACATAGAACACGGTAAAACTTTGGAATATGGAAAATAACCAAAATGCATTTTATAAATAAAAATAACTAGAGTTTTTAAAATAATTCTTCATCTATTAAATTTTTTATAAAACAAATTAATTGTGCACGAAACATAATCTTATTACAAAACTCATATTATTATTATTTTAAAACCATGTGATTTAATAAATATATGTATAATTAAAATATATTTGTCTTCTCAAAATTTCGTATTATTTATTATATTAAAATTTGAATTAACATGATTTCCCTGTACAAATACGCAAACATATAAGATTCGGGTTAGGGCTAAGGGATAGGTGACTTGTGAAAATAAGAGTGTAAAGGGTGTGTGTAGTGTGAGATTGTGTTTTACTGTTTATCCAATAACCCTTTACAGGCTGTCGCCCTTAGGCACCGGTGTACTCGAGCGGCCATAACACTAAAATTGAATTGTCGACAATAGTTTTGTGTGCCAATTCGAACCGACGCGTGTCTATACAGAATCGGAGGACCAAGGGATGCAAAAGGATGGTGAGATAGCCTCCGAGGATATTGAATAAAGATCGCGATTCGCAAAGGCGTCCCGTCGTATTTTTAATATGAGCTCAGCTAGCTTCGGAAAATAACATGCACTATAATACAATATTTTCGTATATGTGTCACCCGTTTATGGCGTTTTATCGAGTTAAGCGCTTCTGGATATGTAGCCGATTTGAAAAATGGCGTACTTTATTAGATTGGTATTTGCGTCACAATTCATAAAATGTGGATTTGAAAAGTTTAATGTGGTATACAATGGAGAATAATAATTGAATTTACATATAAAACTTTTTGACAAATTGTAAAGTTGTTTGTTTCTTTTTGAGTGTTCGATTATCCACGTAAACGGAATACTCGTTGATTGATTTTTTTTAATCGTTTCTCGTTGTTGTCAATCGTTCCGGATTCAATTTAAACATAATCGGTTAACCCTTATCGTGACCGGGGTTGGCGGAAATGGAACGTATCCCGTGCCAGAATGCGAGCGTGTCATTATTGTCGAAATTGTTTCGTTTTCGGTGAATCGGATCCATGGAGGGTGCGCTTTCACAGGAAATTGAATAACGTGTTCGTGGCTAATACGATTCTGAAAAGGAAAAAGTTATTCGATCAACGTGTCGTTGTCCGTCTTTGACAATGTTACAACGGAATTACGAAAATATAAGAGCAACCAAAGACAGTCGCGCTTTGTGTGAAATTATCCGATTGAATAAATATATTATATAAATACTTTTGAGAGAATCCTTTTATTCCAGCAACATTCGATAAAATATAATTCGTATCTTAACAATTAAAATTCAAAATAGCTACAATCCCAAAACGAAACATCGCAATCACCATCTCGATCGATACGTCTACCTAGTATTGCGATCCAGAATTACACCGTTCCAAATTAGATATTGTATCTACAAATTGCTTTCGTGAACGTGCACATAAAACACGGGAGGTGCATTCGAAATCCAGAATTGTTAATACATCCGAAAAGGGGGCGCAGGCCCGATCTGGGGGCCGGGGTGCTTCGCCCCCGTCCAGATGCCGTGGTCGTAGGCACGTCCGAGGACGCATTTCACGAACGCCCTTGTATAATGCCACGACCACCACCTGATCGTGATGTCAATCGAGGACGTGATGCACCAGCTTTGAATCGCATGTCGATTCTGTTTTTGTGGGGTTTGAGTGTGTGTGTGTGTGTGTGTGTGTGTGTGTGTGTGTGTGTGTGTGTGTGTGTGTGTGTGTGTGTGTGTATGTGTATGTGTGGAGTCGATGAATAGCTTTCGTCGTTTCAATACCGCACCAGTTCGTTTCGTTTTCGGTTTTTTGTGCGTATTTTCGGTTGCTTTTCGTGGTGGGATCGTTTTTCGTGGAAATGTTTTGGTTCCTTGTGAATGAGGTGAGATATGTTGTGTTGGTATATATGCGTGGGTGTAAGTGAATTTATGATAAAATATTTATGTTATTTTTCATATATAAATATCTGTTTTTTTTACTATTATTTGTATATTTTTTCTCAAAATTTATCTTTTATATTGAAACGGTTGAATCGTTCGATACATATTATATTTTACGTACGGCTTTTCGTATATTCAATTTATTTTTTGCAAATTATTAATAACTTATAAGTAGGATTCGCTTGATCGATACTCTTTTCTATTTATATGAAAATTATAAGTTTATTTCGCAGGATACATTTGCTCTCAAGTCCAGAAATTAATTCCAACTTTCATTCATAGGTCTCGATGAATTTCGTCGAATAAAATTACTTCGAACCTATCTCAACAAAGAACTTTGCTACTCTCAACTTTTTATCGAATTTAATATTCTTGGAATTACGTCAATTACATTTTGTATCCCCGAGCGTGTTGAGGTAAATTTTTCGAAGACTTCGCTAAGTAACAAGTATGGAATTCCGAGCACACGCGCAAAGTTCATACCGCCAAATTCAATAACCGCAACTCAGTACTAAAAGAATAAAAGTATTACTCTGCCCGTAGTTCGTCCTTTATTCGGACACGTCCATAGATAAAAAAACCCTTTGTTTTTTTTCCGGCTCTTGTCTCTATTTTTTTTATCCTAGACGTGAAACCGTTCGTTTCCATACGCATTCATCCCCAGCCGAATTCTTCGAATAACGCGGCGTTCCGTTTGTTTCCATTACCCGAACTCATATCCCGGGATATCCCGAGAATATGCGTTTTTCGTATGACCAAAGTCAGGGCGTTATCGTTATAAATTGTCGTGTCGTTGTTTGGTCGCCATAAACATACCCTTATCGTGGGCCGGCTGCTTTATTGGACGGTTAACCCGTTCCTTGCGGGCCGTGTCGCGAACTCTTCTTCGCCAATATTGGTTTTTGTGTCGATGGACGCCGCTGACGTATTCTCGACAGATGATTTATCATTCGTTCTAACGTTTGGCTTTTCGTACGTATTATTCTCGTACCCTTGTCCCCCGGAAAAGCCTTGAAAAAATCGAAGGATTCGGGCTGAATTCGTGTGGATGCTGAACGGTAACCTTTTTTGAATCTAAAACCCTTTTTATTGATGAAAATCCTCTGTCATAAAATATAAATCACGTATTTTATTTTTTAACGTGATAGTAAAATTCCGTGCATTATAGTGTCCATTCAATAATCAAGTTTCGTGTTCTGTCAAGTGATCCATAAAAGAAATAAACATTCCAGAGTTTATATTCAATTCGTATATATTTATTGCATACTAAATAAAACATTTTCAATTTATGGACTGAAATAATATAATAATTGGAATCGCACTCGGCCTGGGAAACGCACGCGCATTATTATATCCTTCTAGCAGAATTATTTGCTTTCATTAAAAATTCTATGCATATTAAAATTTCCTTTTTGTCAAGCGATTAATCTCACAAAGGGCGTCTCTTTTTGGCTTATATTGTGTTCCACTGATATTATTACTATGGATTCAATTACGATTTTGCGCGTTTGCAGACAATTTTTTCCACGTGCACGGCGAACCGTGATTCCTGTCTAAAATCCTATTTTCGAATGAAACTCGTTACTTTGTCGATTTGTGACGATTGCCACTCATCCATTAGCGGTTCCATGTACTAACGGCGAACTCGACACCGCGAACGAAATTTGAAACGAGTCGTTTTGCTGCGAATTTTCGGTTCGAGCAATCAGCGTTTTGGGAGCCGGGCCGGAAAACGAGGCTTTTGTCGCATGAAATATTCAAATGAAAGTTTTCTAAATTGCGCAACTTTCTAATGAATCGAGATTGAAGCGAATTTCGTGAACAAAGAAAGCTCTTCATTTTACATAGGTAGTTATGTTGTGATTGTGCCGCCCCAATACGTACTTTTGCATTTAATGAGGTTTTCAGCGACGAAGATTACTTTTGCGTTTTCATATTATCGATTTTCATTATATTATGTATATTGAAAATGAAACTGAATTTTTAATATTACGTGTGATGAAAGTGAGTTTTTTTTGTAAATTATTTAATGTTTTTAGTTAACAATTGTCTTACAAATATGTTTATTTTAAATTTTATTCCAGTTAACTTGTTCGTTCATTTAATATACTAGTATAATATATGTTACAAATTAGTTCTATTTATTTAAACACGCTTAAATTGGATTTTGGCCAAGATTGATAGGCTCAGGATTAAAATTTTACAGTGAAACTGCTCCGAGCTAACAAATGATATAGGTATCTAAAATCGTGCTATAAACGCAAGTCATTACTCCGAGACACATTCCATTTCTCAATAGACATCGTTTTAATTTTCTCGAGCCAATTTAAAACATCTCAGACTAAACCAGAACGACACGAAACTAATTTAGCAACAAAACCAGAACAACCCCTCGCAACAAACACAACTCGAGAGCGCAGCATCCTCAGCTCTCTTCGGCGGCATTCAAACTCGATCACCGATTAATTGCGCCTCGAACCCGAAGACCTCGAACGTTCGTGAAGGCTTCTTTGCCATCGTCGGCACGTGTGCTGCGTGCTGGACGACCGTTTAACGGCGATGGCATTCAGGGCACGTAAAGCAAGACCGCATGGCGTTGCATCCGAGGCGTCGTTATGCGCCGTTTCATGCACCCGAATCAAACATCGCTCCCACGGCGAATTTCACGGCTCAAATCTCGGTCAAATGGCTTAAAGGTTGGACTGGATCGTATTAGGGAAGGTCCGGAATCTTGTTCCTGTTCGTTCTGTGCGGCGTTATTGTGCGACGCTGTACAAAATGGGATCAGGTGATGAATAGAACGTTTTGAATACTCAGATTGGGTGTTTGTTGGAAATTTAATTCATTTTCTATATATACATAATAAATAGTTTGTTTTGTAACGCTTTATTGTATTATGTTTATGCGGATGTTGAATATCCGACAACCTTTCTTTACTACGTATCACCCATGTTTTCTTCTAGAAAAAAATTAATAATGAATTGCTCCCGGGCAATGTCGGACTGTGTTTGTTTTTCATACAGCGACCGATATATCATATTCCGTGGGTGGGATGCTGCAAAAAGGACGATCGACTTGTGTAAACACGGTCCTCGAGTTCATTTCTTATTCAAGGGCTCACGGAGACCCTTTTTATCGCGAGCCCGTAATCAACGGGCGACTCGTCGCGAGACAATCTATGATAAATTGTCCGGAAAAGGGTTGATAACCCGATCGGGAGAGACGAGATTTCGTCCTTACGTAATAAATCGAAAGCCAACTCTCGATGCAGTCTCGTCGTTTGGTTATCCAGGACGAAGTTTTGCCGTTCGAGTGCCGCTGTTAAATTTTTATGCGAAGCGACGATAATGCGATGGGCGGACTCGATTATGCCGCATCCGTGAATCTTTATTTATGAACTTGAATATAGTCTGTCGTTCGTTTGTGCGTTTCGGTTCGAATGTGACGGGTTTGATGATCTGATTTCGTCGGGAATTTTATGCGAGTTTTCTTTTATTGTCGCTTTAATGTTTTCGTGTCTTTTATTGTACTATCAAATCGGGGATTATCCGCAGTTTCTAGTCAAGTGTTGCTTTTTTGCTTAAAGATTTCTGTAATGGTATTTTATTTCGGAATGTATTATAATATAACATACTGTTTCTTTTATTCGTTTTAATGGTAAAAATTATAAATGCTTTTTATTTTTTTTCAATAAACCAGGAAATTGAGTTCCGTATGTGATTAGGCCTCGAAGCCATAGAAAAACATTCGCTTACTAATAACCAACGTATTCTCAAAATAAAAACAAATTATTTATCGAATGGTGCACACTTCTACCGGAAACTGAATTTGTTTTACTACACGAACAAAATTTTCCTTTTGGGTCCCAGTTTTCTCTGCAGCGGAGATTTTTAATAAATTTTCCGGGAGAGTTCTAATTAAGCATGAACGTTTATTTTGTTCGCTCTGCAGCTGTCATCGTCCACATTCATCGTGCGTTTTGTTTGCCATTCGCAAAACTTGCCCGTTGCAAAATCTCGTGTTTGAATTATGAATCGGCCCAACTAAAACTTCGCCCTCGAGAATTGCTCGCCCTTAAATATTTATACGATTCACAAAAACTGGCGACGTAAACGAGTTGCGCTTGAATTTTACAAAAGATCTCCTTTTTCGTGGCGTTTCCTCTCGATTTTTAGTCTTTTTTATTCTTGAAATGAATCGTGTGCGATGACGCGTGTTCAATTTCGGGTATTTGATTTTGTCGACGTACTCGTTTAGCTGTATATTAAGCGTATAGGATTCACGATATAAATTAAGCGGCTTCGACCTCTAATTAACAGGGTCGACCGCTCATTTGTATGTGAGGGTTACCCGACATTTTTTCAACCGCATACATAGATACCCAAAGCCTCTGTTAATTTTGTTGGATTTGTTAGGCCTGGAATATTTATATTTTTTTCTGTATAGCTGTTACGGTAAAAATTAGAAGGTTCTTACGAGGGTTGAATAAGGGTTAGGTTTTCTAATGTCAGGTTTATGTGAAAAGGTTGTAAGAAAATTAATCGATTGGCTTTTTGCTCATTTTTAGTTTGTTGCGTTTTAGGTACCTGTATTAAAAGTCGTAGAAAAAAATATTTTTATTGGAAAATAGTTGAATGAAATATAGTTTATTTTTTTTAATGTAATTCCAAATATAAATCATAAAGGATTACGTTCACTATCGCAATTTTCATGTAAACGTCAAAGAAACTTTAGCAGTAAGTGGTAACAGTCAACGCGATGTCGTTTACACGCAAACGTTGCACTTTTTGCGGCGAAAAAACCATTAATTTCAATACAATACCTTAAGAATTAGATTGTATCGAATCGAGTTGTTACTTTTTTTTTGTTTAGCGAAATTGCCAATCCAAGTTTTGCATAGGGATATAATGTGCGGCGTACGAAATTCGTAGGCACGCAACGCCCGAGCGTTACGCATATGAATTTTTTATGGTCTTTGCGGAGCTCGACTGTTCCGAAAAAAAAAATGTCCCGGTCATTTATCACGGCATGGCCTTAACGCCCGAATTTTGGCCTTTTATACCGGAAAAATAATAACACGTCATCGGTCCTTTTTTTCTTTCTCAAACTATGCCGCGACAATTTTCTATTCGACAACGGGTCTCTCGTGACAAAATACCGAAGCCTTCCCTTTCGCTGTTAAAGCGCTTTGAAATATAGCTTTTTTTCCGCATCTCTTTCGTTTCATTTTCACTCAATTTTATGCCTCAATTGATCGTGATAGACTCTTCTGCGTGTTAATGGCTCATTGTTTTTCATTATTATTCGAGATGTATTGTTGTCTCCGCAAATTGTTCTGCTTAAAATGTAACTTGAGGAGACTTAAAAAGCTCAAAATTCTCTTTTTATTATGTAATTTATTTATACGAATTGTCGCAAAAGCGAGGAGCTAAAACGGCTCATAACGTTATAATATAAAAATTTATGATAGTCATAAATAGATAATTCGGCGGAACGGTTTATTTTCATCTCGTGGAAAAAAAAAAATGCTTCTAACTTGGAAATTAATGTCGAAAAATAAGGGAAAACGCGTCTACCAAATCGTTTTGTTTCATCTTATTATGATGATTGTGTAGTATTTTTTTATTGTCGGTATAAAAATGAAGGCTAATTTTCTATCGGACATAGGAAAAAGTTAAGCGACTTCTACGAACTCGTACCTGGAAAACGACGCAATCACTGATGTACGTGTCGACTCGAGAAACTTGCACGCTCGAATTTCTAGAAAATTGAAGGAAAACTCTTACGTGTAAATCGATTATTATTTACAACTTAAATTCGAAAACTAACCCGATCCAAATAAAAACATTTCATATCTACTTAGCGATTGCGTAGTTACACAATATTACGATTTTTTGTGAATAATTCAGTCATGCTTAATACGCCCGTACGATAACGTCACTTGCACGCCATACACCGATAATCTGCATGAAATTCCACCGAATACGTTCATATTTTTTCAGAATCTCTTCACACACAATCCTTTGAGCCCCCCATGGAATTATGTGCCGCATATATGTACATGCACGTTTTCAATTAAACCTTGCGCGTGTTTGCCCTGTCTAAAAGCCGATTGCCGTTCAGCCTGCGAATTCTGTGCGTCATTTCGCATACAAAGGTTGTGCGCTTAATTTGCGGTCGACACTTGTTAATTTGACCCGGCCACGAATGCATAAAAGAGAACGAGGACGTATCCCGCGAAAGTCCAGGTACCTTTTCCGGTTTATTTCTTTTAATATCGGCGATTATTTTGCGCGTCTTCCGCAGTCCCGTAATCCCGGTTATTGTTCCATAAAACACGCAACGAGACCCGAACGCGAACGTCGGGCTTTCGAGACGCAAAGCGGCCATAAAACGAGGGGTTTTTTCCTCGGCGTTTTCTTCGCAAAAGTTTTTTTTTTCAAAGCTCGCATATTGAATGTGTGCTGCTCGTGCGTCTGTAAAAATTATAAATTCAAGGTCGGAACGCTTTTTCGGGTTGTAACGATGCTTGTTTCGTGTTTTCGCATAGCCCGTTAGATGATGTCTTATCTTTACGTGTGTTGGAAAAAAGATTTTGTTTTAGTCGATAAAAATGTTCTTATCTCGCGAAGTTGATGAATGTCTCATTTTTTTTTTTTTTGAAAGAAAATTATAATTCTTCAATCCTTCTTTCAAATAAATTAATTATTTCATACGTTTCCTAAGTCGTTTATAAGGGTTCCGTAGATTAAATATTTTTCTTTTTCCCTCCTAACTTTACTAATTGAATTTTTTTCGTAGAATTATTTCGTGCCTTTAATTTAAATGAACATTGAAGATAAAAGCTGTTTTCTGATGAAATACGTCTCTTTATTGAATCATGACTTTGCCGGCCAACGTCAAACCCATTAGTTCAATTGATTACAAATTTTTGTACAAATTCATTACGATAAGAGTTTGAAAACAATGTTTAAAAATTAAAAAGTCTAGACTTCTCGGTATAATTATTTCAAAATCGTTCTTTTGATATCGTAGACGCACCAAGTAGATATTTTTTACTATAAGCTCTAAATAATAGAATATTATAAAGCACTCAAATTGTTAAATTTTAAAACTTTGTTTCTCGTATATAAAACTTAACAGACTTTATGATACCTTTTATTTTTCGAAAATTTGCCCGAACAACATCGAGGTAAATTTTCCGAAACTTCGAACGAGTAAAGCTCACGAAAATTTCCAAAATTTTTGACTAATATCCGTGAATACAAATTCGGAATTAGTTTCTGTGAAACTGCATCCACTAAATTGCAAACGAGATGTAAACTAATTTCAAACATGTCGCCCAAACGATTCGGCTCGAATACAACTTTGAGAGCTCTCAACGCGTATCAGCTTGCTTACTTACCTATAAGCCGTCGACAATCTCAAATATCGCATTCGTATCCACGACTCGTTATTTGTCGCTGTTTGTGTTTTAAATTTAGTGTTGTGTATTTTTTCGAAAGATAGTTATTTCGTTCAAAAACCATCATATATGGCGCGATACTTGCGACATTAAAGAGTGTTTCGATCTCGAGCTGGATGAACGCTCTACAGCGTCGGCCTAATGACACAAGAAATCGAGTTAATCGTCCGGTTAGACATTTTCTTTGCTTCTCGCGCACGAAAAAAACGGAAAGTATATTATTTTTATGTGTTTAAAAAGCGGACAGTAATAATAAAAGTACGGGTCTGTGATTTATTCGCGCGATATAATCGATTTTTTTATTACTTTTTTACGTTTGAGGGTGAGCTTAGTTATTTACGTGATTGTCGGAATACATTTGTTTTGCATAATAATCTCGCAGTGTTTTCGAGTACTTCGCAATACTGACTATTCATTAAAAGCACTGGTTTGTGTTTGGTGCAATTTCACGATAACGGACTGCATACGATACATAATATCTTTTTTATTTTTGAAACGTATGGTATTTTAAATACTGCATCATTTACGTTTTGGATCTCTGTAATTTTCAACAAAATAATTATCACGACATTACAATCTAAGCTCTCTATTCAAACGCTGAGATTCACATTTATCATACGAATAAGCTGTAACATCATAATAACACCTTTAATCGCAAACGTCGTTGAGCGATCAAAGGATTTATAAACTCCGACATAACATTCGTTACATAACACGCTCACCTTTGTAGAAAGTACAACAATGAAGTCGACGATCTTTTCATACGAAAACGGAACTTTACATACGCGCCGGTGTTCATTATAAATGCAAATGCGCCCAGGGCGACCTACGTTTTCCTCATTTTTCTCATTCGACGTCCATGTACGACTCGACGGTATGAAATTTTCAATCCTTGCATATTATCAGATATGCATAGCTGTCGTTAAAACTTGTATTTATTTTTTTCATGAGTTTGGTTAGTTATTTTTTTTATTTTTTTATTCCCAGCTTTTTATTTCACTCGGCGTTTTCCGTGCACTTAGCTCTCTATTCGTTTTACAGCCCCTCGGTTATGGAACTAAATATGTTGCAGCACCGCAAAGAAAAGTTACTTTTTATAAGCTGGAAGTTTTTATGTAAAATACAAGTTGAGTAATATTCGTTTTTACCTCGTACTAGTTAAAAATATACCAATTTTTTATTCGCTGCTATGTTTGTAATTACTTCTCGAGAAGCATTTAAATTTTCATTCAATTTATGAATTACGTACTTTGCATTCGTTTGCATAATATTTTTACACGATATACGATATTAACGTTTTTTTAACCTAAATTAAGCTTATGAATATTCGTGTGGGATTCACGCAGTGATTTTTCTTTATGGATACGCGCCCAATGCTTTTAACATATCACCACCGCAACGATGCAATTCATAATGCAATAAACATTCCCAAAATTTATGTAATCACCCTTTGGACGAGAATCAACGAATTTCATTAAAGATAGTGCCGCACTTTCACCTAGCTCCGCCTTTTCAGCCACATAATTCAAGTTACTCCGAAAGCAATATTCACCGCCACGTAGAAATATTTTCGACAGGAACATTGAACGAATCAATACACAATAAAACATCACTGAAGAATTTTTGGACGAATATTTAATTTTTCAGACAATATTCGATTTCATTAATTTCATAAGATTTAATTTTGATAAGTTTATTTGTCATAGCGATTAGTCTTGTTGAAAAATACGATGATGATATAGACTTAATCTTTATTATCGCCAATTTATCACGTAAATTGTTCGAAAAGCTCTTAAAGCAAATATCGAAAGTGGGTTATTTGAAGCACCGCATTATATAGAGTCAAATTCATCTTTCGTGTTGGAAAATCTCGACACTGTAATACCCCAAGATGCCATCAATTTGTATATCAGGTGAAAAATTATTTTTCTCATCCCCTACTTCGGTTTCGGGTCTCGTTCGTTTCTCAGTGAAAAATCTCCCCCGTTTTCTCGGTTCGAAGACGTTTTCGCTCAGTGTGCGTTTCATAAATCACCACAGACGACGACGACGACGTTTTTATTTACCCGAAGAGACGCGGTACAACAACAACAATGCCCTTAATTTTCCGGTTAATTATCGCAGATCGTTAACTAACCGATAAATCACGCGAAAGTTTGAAGGCCGATATTTAAATTGTGATTTATCGCGGGGCCGGCTCACTTCTTATTTACGCAGAAATTCCGCAACTCCTTTCCTCAATGAAGGCAATTTTGGAACAAAAAAAAATTTAAATATATTACCGAAGAGTTTTGGAACGCTAATTTTTTTTTTGAATAAATACACCAAGAATTTGAAATAATTTCCGCTTTATAATTTCATTGAATATTAAATATTCATATATTTTCGAATTTCAAACAATGATTTGACAATGTTACTTCTATTTTATATATACAAAATGAATGTCGGTGAATAATTCAAAATGCATAATGTCATTTCGAGGCGGTTATCTTGATGCTTACTTAAACGAAACGATCTCGTTAAACGTCAAATTTTACCGGCAATTATGGCGTCTCTTTAACGAATTTTACCTCGCTGCGTATAAACTGCATAACCGAGACATTGTTAATAGTTTCCCAGGTGGAAGCGATGATGTATTTTGTCCTTATATGTATGTTTTTGAAGATTTTCAAAATTTGCATAAGTCCCAGTCGCGCGGACACCCGTGCCATTCAGACTAATGGCATAATTTTGCATACATCAAAATTATTCTCATTTTTGTGACACTTTTCTTAGATTATTACGGGAGGCGAACCCTCGTCACCGCAGCGACACCCACCGAGTGATGAAAATCTGACTTTTCTTTTATTTCAATTTCATTTTTGTGACTGCGTTCCTTCTCTTTTTTTTAATAAAGTCGTCTCCGAGCGTATAAACCAGCTCTACCTGTATTTTAGCATGGAAACAGAAAGCGACTTTATATTACGTTGGAAACTTCCTTTCAAAATTAGCAGATTTTCATCAAACGATAATTCAAAATCTGTTGTTGTGTTCATGTCAGAGGTTATTTTCGGATGAACCTTGCAGCAATATTGTGTTTCGTAGTTTGCTTGCACATCTAACTTCTTCACATCATAACATAATGCATTATCGATTTTCATAATAATTTATTAAACGAGTGTACATAAAATTAAATTAATCGGCATAATTAAATAAACGAATCGTGAAATTGACACTTTATAAATTGCGAGGGGTTATTTTTCCGGTACCAATTCAATTACGCGAACGGAAAAAATCACGTTTAATTATCGAAATGAAAATGCACGACTCGTCACAACGAAACGGGTCCGAACAATTGATTATTTTTCCAGCTAATGAAGCGGATGTTTGCGCTAACCGAACTTCTGCGCCCATCTCCTCCAAAATCACCCGTGCAGAGTGGAAAAGCTCCGATAGTGCGGTGCGAATTTATCTGTTTACCAAGTTTTCCCACGTTATGCAAAACCCCGGTGAAAATTCCGAACCTACCGGTCGTATTTTCGTTCATTTTCGCGGCTGCGTATAATATTCGTCTGCGAAGTCGAGCCACACGTGGCCGTGGGAAATCCCCGACTAAGTGGAAAGGGGAAAAGCGCTTTTGCCGACCTCCGGAAAGTATTATTGTGACACTTATGGCCACTTGAATCTATAGCTTTTAAAACTACGCGCTCGCCATTAGACGCGGATATTCGCCTCGTTTCGGGGCGGGGGCAATATTTATACGAGGCTGCGATTTATGCAAGCGAAAAGGGAATCCCAGGGAAAAGTTTTATTCAGATTTGATATCTTTAAACCGGGCGATAAACTCGACTTTGTTTTTGTGTTTTGTGTGTGCGTACGCGCGGCCGCATATAAGAGATAAATGTAAATCTATCTCGGCCCCTTTCTCGTTTTTGGCTGAGCGGTATCGGCCGAGGAAATCTCCCGTTCGAAAATGGGACAGTTTTCCTTTTAAAAGCGGCGGTTCGTTTTCAATTGCGAATAAATTTCTGAGTCTACGGACTTTTGTGCGCGCTTGATAATCTCGGTATCGGAATCGCGTATTCGTTTGATTGCGAATCAATTATTCGTGCCAAAGAAACTCGTTCTCTCGCTTTTAAAAATACCACAATTAATTAAGCTTATAAGCTTTTGTTTTGTTGTTGTTTTTGTTTTTGTTTCCTTTTGATATTTTTATTTATCTTTTTTTTTAGGCGCATTATGCAAATTTGAAATACGCAAAATTTAATATGAATTGCAAACGTATTTTTTTCAACGTGTAAAATTTTATGTTCTCCTTTGAAATAGTTAACTTTATAATGTAAATTTTCATTTTGGCATTTCAGCATAATTCCAAATGTAGAAAGAGTTCATTACCGCCACAAAATCTACTCAAATTTGAATATATTATATCTAATAAGAATATTGTCCAATTACGCAACGTGAATCATTCTTTTATTAAAAAATACAATTGCTCGCCGCATATTAAGTCGTCAGCTCAAAGCACACTTCTTAACATTGAACGTTTCAGCTTAGAAACAAAGATCCCAATTCAACACCAGCACACACGTTTATCCGTTTAAGGAGACTTGACCGTTGATGTGTATCGCGTAATGCGGGATTCTCAAAGTGAAATACTATGTCCACGTTGTAGCTTTTCTCCATTTAACATAGTACAAACAGAAACCTTTACTTACCTACGTACACACGCGTCTATTCAAAGTAATGAATACGTAATTTCGTACGTGGTCCGCCGGAAAACGTAGCCGAAACCGGTATATATACGACTTATTTACGTGACCGTACTGCGCACCAATTTGGCGAATAAATAAGAAAAATTGTACGTAATATCCGTTCAATCTACGTATAGACGCGGCGCTGGAATGTCGATGTGGAAATTGCTTCCGAACAAATAAATATATTCAAGTTGTGCATTTTTTGGGAACGGTTTCGCAGAGGGACTGCTGATAAAAACGGGCTCTTTGTACGTAGTTTCTTCCCCTATACAAAATTGGCAGTGAATATCGCGACCGTTGTCATATAATAGAAAGTGTTCCCGAACGGGTACTGCAATTGGTTTGTTGGTTGTTGCGGGTAAATATAGAAAAAAATATATAAACTCGGATAGTTTGTGTGATTTTCAATTGTTAAATATTTGCAATTTGTCTATTTCGTTTTTTCGTTGCGTATTTTATTTAAATAAACTTTAATTGTATACAGATGTACTATGTAGTATTTAATGTTTCGAACTGTTAGTAGTGTTGGAAAGTTTGAAGTTTGTTCGAAAGTGTTGACGAAGTAGAGATAATTTTCACCATTTATTTATAAACTTAAGTTAATTCGAAATATACCAAGTAAATCTGCAGTAATTATGCATTCTTAACGCGATATATCGGTAATTTATGTAATTTTATCATGATATGATTTTGCATATGAAATTTTAATTTATTTTCATATCGATTTAATTATTATAAATAAATTTCGTTTCATACATTTTCCAATCTGTATTAATTCAAATTATGGCGACTTATTCAAATATTTGCGTGACGTTTACGCGTCGTATATTCCACTTTAATCTAGTCTCGTTTGATAGCGCAATAATGACGCTCACTTTATGGACATTCAATCTCAACATTGACGCGCCTCGTTAGAACCTAACCCCTCCTCAAAATAGTTGAACACTTAATAATTACGCGTTCGCACTTAAGGCGGGCCTCGAAGTGCGAATTTGTTTCGGCGACGTCAGAAAGCCATCACCGTTATTAAAATACAAACGCACACAAGAAAAGCGTTGTCGAAACGGCGAACGGCGTCTCTCGTAACCGTCAACAACCCCTATTTTGTGTTTAATAACCGTCTCATACATTCCGCGTATGTTAATAACCTCATTACAGACATAACACGCTCGTGTACGCACACGACGCGGCCTAAAGACGGCGCGTGGCTTTTTTGGCCTTAACAAAATTATTACGACATTTACGCCCAAATTCCGGCTTAAATTAGGCTGCGATATATGTGGGGGCGATCGCGGCTTCTTAATAACACTTAATTTCATCCAGGGCGGGCTCGTTTCGTATGCACATAATTTATATCGGAATATCCGTATATAATACGTCCCGTGTTGTTAGCGCAATTAGCTCTCTTTGTATGGGCGTTTTGTAAAACGGTCGTAAATGATTCTATGGTGTACATTTTGAGTTTTCTATGGTGGTTTGAACGACGCGGGTGATCAATGGAATTGATAAACGGGCGTATGATCGCGGCGCTAATTGAACGAGTCATGTAATGGATAGAATGTGCACTTTCAATAGTGTTATGAAATTTATGTATAATATACATATGTATAATATAATTTATTTGAAGTGCGGAATAAGCGTTCGGTCTTTTGATCGAGTCATATGGTTTGTGATTTTTGAAGATCGTTAAAAAATCTGTTGAAGAACACAGGTCTCGCCCTCGAAGACTTAGATTTTTTATCTGGTTTAATTATTCGAACTTGCGGCCTAATTGCTAGATTTAACATTGTATAAATTCGTTCGTTATCGCGTGGAAGAAAGAAAGAAATTCACTAATTACGTCTCGAAGCCTCGGAATACGGAAAAAAAATCAGTTTTTTTTTTCTTTCAACGACGTTTAATTTCCACCGCAAACATCGTTTCATTTTTCGCGCGACGTGCGTGCGTTTGAATTGTTCGGAAAATTTCGGTTATTTTTTCAGTTTCATAAATACGTCAGAGGCAATCAACCCTTCTCAACGATCAAATTCTCTGAAATTTTAATCCTTCGCGTACCGTCGGTGTGGCCGCTGATAATTTTCGCTTAATAAAATGTGTATCTTTTATTTATAAGTCCACCCTCCGGTACCCTGGCAGCGAATTTCGTTTATTATTACGCAAGCATAATATATCAGCCAACCGGGAGAAGAAAGCTCTTTCTCTTTACCATAATTCGCTCATCCGTTCTTTTTTATTGTTTTCGTTTTTGTCTATATACAGTTCGAGACTGATGATATTTTCCTATGTTTCGTTTCGACGTTAATGGAAAGCCATTTCTCATTTAAAATGCTTTAACGTATCGACGCCGTTTCGCTAAGAAAGTCTGCTTCTCGCTTTCGACATACCGTTTCGTGATTTATTTCGCTAATAATACAAATTTAATCCACGGATCTTTCGATTTTGTGCGCGACAAAAAAAAACGAATAAAAAAGTGGATTATGGATATTTTAAAAACGTACCCTTATTAAGTGTAGTGAGCGATTGTGATGGGATTTCGCGGAGATTTTCCCTGTTGTAAGCCTTCTCTTTATATTATGTATGTGAACGGATGTAGCGTGAAATATAATTTTGTTCAATTTTCTCGCATCGTCGATTTGCAAATATACTTGCGCTTTTATCCAATTTCAAAAAACTAAACTGCCAAGTCGTCGGGGGACCAATAAATAGTCTCGCAAGAATTTTTTTCGCTTCCATACACCACAACCACGCCCCCAGACTCACAATTTTTCCGTATCCACATAAAGTTCCCACAGTCATTGATATTTTCATATAATTTATGTAACGTGAATATTGCAGCAAATTTCGGAAACATATGAAAATTTTCTTCTCGGAAAATAATAACGATTAAGTTGTGTGTATATTTTATTTTTCTTAGCGTTCATATCCTTTTTTTATATTTTGTTTAAAGTTTTTTTAATAGTGGTAATTATTTGTGAAAGTTTTGTGGTTTATTTGCATTGTAATTATGTAATTATGAATATCAAATTAATACATGAAACAAATAACGTTTTTGCGAAAAACAACATTAATTATGGTATGTGTAATATAACGTCTTACCGACTTTTTCAGTATCAAAAAGCAGTACTAATTATAACGAGAACGTCCTTGCTTCTGAACAAGCATGTTTTTCATCCGACTCAAGAGAAACCTTTAAAATTTTATATCGGTACGTACGACCGAGAAAACCGGGATTCTCGCAATTAAAATTTATCTCGGCGGTCGCTTCCGAAGCTCGTGTAAACAAATTAACCGAGAAAATTACGACAAGCTTCACAGGCAACGGAGTCTTGCGCTTCTGAAGTCTCCTTGTTTGCAATAGCGCCGGGACTACGTCCCTTCTTCATCGAAAAGTCCCTTCACCCGACCTCCACTCACCACCCATGAAGTTGTCATAGTCCTCAGGTCTTGCGGAGCCCTCCTCAGACCGCGTCGTCGTGTTGACCCAAAGGATTCGGATCCGAGGGTCTGAGGTTAATAATTCAAAACGTCAACAAGGGTAGGCCAAACACCGCGAGCGCTCGCGAAGACCCGTCCATCAATGTCCGTCAGTGGGCCGTAGTGGTAGAGTGGTGTGCCTCTCCGGCCCCATTGTATTACGTATTAAATTTACATTTTTGCTGAATTTGCATCTGTATTTTTCGCGCTTCCGCCCTCCAAGTTGGCTCGCATCGGGCGATGTAAGACGAATATTGTTTAGTTAAATTTCCCATCCATAACGGCCGTGAATGTGTATTTATAAAGACTGTTATGGCTCTGGATGAATTTATTTATTTTTGGTGGGCGGTTAGTTTCTTATTTCGCTCGTGGTGGAACTGAGTGCGTAATAATATTTGTCATAATCAAATTATTCAAATGTTATCTCTACGAAAGCGTTATCTACCGCTCGAGATGTATGCGCTGTTTCAAAATTAATTAAACTTGTACACTGAAATCGAATAAGTTAATTGTTATTTCATTTTGATTTATTCATTGAAATTAAAAATAATATTTAATGAATCTGTATCGAGATATTTTTCATTTTTTTTTTATCGTGAACTTTTGTTTTAATAACAGCGTTCTGATTTAAATAATTTGATGATGAATAAATTATGACGCAGCCTGTCTGTTCGTACAATTATTGTCGAACACAACTGTCAAACTTCTGTTAGCCTGAATGAATGTGATTCAAATTGAGTTCGCCATAATTATAATTCTATGAAACAAAACTATACATAGCTTCCGAGCTATCTCTAAAGCTTCAACATAAATACGCTCCCGGTTCGAGATCGACTTATTACAAATATTAGTATTGTACACATCTTTCGCAAACTTAGCTCATTGTCCACGACGCCCGGTAACAAAAGCACATCGATGAATTGCAAACAGCCGCGTCGCCCGCGGATTCGAATTAATTTCTCAGATAACATTCACTCCATTGTCGGCTTTCATCTTTGTTAAATTCAGCGAAAGCTCGCTCAAACTGGCTATGGCTATTATTCACGGGCTGGGCGCGAAAATTTAAACTGTCCCACTTGCGGTGCGCGAGTTTTTTCTTGCAAATTTATACGTAATTTACGAGCGGGCGTACAATGTTGTCGAAAATAATAATTTTCGAGTTAGATGCCGTATCTTAGCAATTTTATGTGCAATAACATTGATGACGTTTACGGCTCACGTCCCATCCATACGATTCCCTTAACGTCCGTAAAAATCCGACATGGTGAAACACGTAAAGGTGAATTTATATTGCCTTCATTCGTCCATAAAAACGATATTGTCTCATGTTTTTAATAACGCTAGACGCTTTCAAAACGACGACAAATAGGATTCGTCTTGATCAATTTTTACGAGCGTCTTATGCAAAGCGGCACTATTTCGTCAGGCTGGTCGTCTCTTCCCTCCGATAACAAAAAAGGATATTTATTTTTTCCTATGTATCCACATGTGAATAGGAACAACCTGTCCTGAACTATGATTAGATCTATCTATTCTATCCGAATGGTGTTTCCGTGTCAAACTGGAAAAGACGAGAGAACGCCCACGATCGTCTTCGTCTATATCCATAGATCGAATCCCATTCGTCGAGATTTTCAATCCTTTTTTTCTTCACAAAGCACGTGAAAATATGTTATTTCGTTGAGCTTCCCTACTTTCGATTCGTGTTCTTTGATTTGACGGTACATTTAATTTTGTTAATGGTCGTTTAAGTACCGGGAAATCTTTTTCGTTTGAACTTTTAGCGCATTTCCATATATTATATTATGATCGTCTAAGAGGGGTAGAAATTCGAGAAAATACCTTTGAATATTCGCTTTGCCGGCACTGTTATTTATTTTGCAGTTGTAAAATATTTAATCATTAAATTGTTTGTAATGCCTAATGCTTGCAGAGAAAAGTCCGTTAATATTTTAGCACCGTTTTAGGTATGATAAATGGAGATGAAACGCTGAAGAAATATAAAAATATATAGTAGAATGACTCATTTTATGACACTCCCAAAATATAACATTTCTACAAAAATATTCTTTTGTCCGTGAAACTCCGCAGTAACTAACATAAAAAAATGCTATGAAAACTTTTTCAAATATTACATTTTATAATTCGTTATTTTAAATTGTAACACGATTTTTGAATAATATATTAGACATAAAATATTTCGAAATCTATATTAAAAAATCCGAAAACAGTACATAACCTGTTTCTTATATTATATTTATAACTATTGAAATTTTTTTAGTATGGGGATTGATATTTTAAAGGTTAAAAAGATTGGTTTATCAAAAATAAATCATAGTGTTATAATTACAATACAATTTTATAGTTCTATAATTTTCTCGAACGAAACATTACATAATCATTTTGAAATTAGACAACAGTGAGCGTTTTCAAATTCAGTCCTAACCCACCATTTGATCCACAAACAAACAAACATACTTAAAAAGTTCCAACACAAATTTTCAAAATTTCCTCATCATACGCAATTATCACGTAACCAGACAATCGAAGCATCACTATACAAACTAAACATTCATTCAGCTTCAACGAGTCATTCGTCCCCCCGAGCACGACCACACTTGGAAATTCCCCGACCGAAATTTCAAAGCCCATAACCCCACACGGCACGCAATCATCGAGGAATTCGCCAATCGACAACATATCCATATTCAGTTTTAAGGAGTCGTTTGATGCGCAGGGCCGTCGCAGGGGGGGCGTAGCGGAGGGTAGCTGGCTTGGCGGCGGCCACACGGCGCCGGACGCCGACGCTCGCGGCCGCATACCCTCTGCTGCTTTGCCCAAACACGAAACTATACAAAGTTTACGCGAATCGAACCCGGAAATAAACGCAAAAGAACCGACTCCTTGTCGAGGATGTGACGTATGGGAATGCCGGGCCTGGCGCGTCCTCCCGCGACGCGTGTGTTCGTCGAAATTGGCATTTGAATTGTCGCGGGTGCTGTGTGTGAAGAATTGTGGTCGAGTGCGTGTTTATGTGCTTTTGGAAATGTTCTGGTGTTGTGATGTTAGGCCGTTTGGACGTGAGCACAGAACGCTGCGGTGATGGTTGACCCTCTCAAGATCTTCTGGGTGTTAACCAATAGCACGTATCTGGGTGCGTAGTTTATATAATAAATTGCGGTCCGTTGTCGTTCGCCGTGTGCGTACTCGTGCTTTAATTCTGAGGTTCGGAGTTGTAATCGAGTTTTGGTTCAATTTTCGCATATAAACGACAATATTGTGCCGAGATAAAATTTTGATTTATATTATGTGCTGCGTTGTGCATGATGATATTGGTTAACTTTGCGTGGACTTTGTTGTTGTTTTGGGTTTTTTTTTTTGGTGGGGTTTGATTGCACTTTCGCTGGAGTTTTCGGCAAATGTGATTCGGTTGATATCGAAATTGTTTCAATTTCGGGACCATTCCAAGTAATATTTTCGGATTTTTTATCCGAATCTATTTAATGTGTTGTATACATTTTCTATATAAGAATACGTAGTCTTTATAAATTAAATGTACGGTAAAATTTATTTTATTCTAAAGTAGTTTTCTGAAAAGCACACTCTATTCAAAACGAGTTACGAATTTTGTATTTTATTCATTTTTTTGTATATTATATAATTGCCAACATGTATGTTTACTTTTCAAACTATTCAGAGTTATCCAGTTTTATTAATTTAATTAATGCATGAAATGTGAAAATATTTCGTCCGTAAATACAAATTCTTATACTTAATTAAACGTACTAAATGCCTTGTATGTAATATTCATTAAAAAAAAGTCACTGTGTAGATTTTTGTGGCTTTGAACCCGACCTCTTCGCAACTCCAAAGCCGCTCATATAAATTACGACGGCTAACCCCATAATAAATTTCGCGCGCAACCGCCAAGTTTCAGTACACAAATTTAAAATATTAATTGCGACAAATATTAGAGAGAACTCACTGCGCCTAGCGATACTTTGGCCACATTGCCCACACACTCTCGCTGCCCATGCGAAAGGTTCGACGTTTATATTTTTTTAATTTTCTCCATAATTGCGTCAACAGCTCGACCTAACCTTTTACCTTCGCGAGCTTTTCTGGAAATTTAATGGAAAACCTCCCTTTCCGTCGTCGATACATTGAAAGCTTTCCTATGTATCTCGTTTTCAACGTTTGACCAAAACGTGCCACCGCTAATTTATTTCGAAGTTGTGCCTCCGTGTCGTAATTTATCGCGAAAATATTTCACAAACAGCCGTAAATAACCCGATCTCTTCCTTTTGTTATTACCATAGATTTTTTCGTTCCATTATTATTACATTTTTAAAATCGATCGTTCTTTGGGCGTGTCCGGAATACGATTTCTCAATCGTGATTTTCCGTTCGCTCCCCGGGGATGACGAATTATTTTCCGCTTCTAATGAGCATAATAAATGTCATGACTTCTCAGTATTTTCGGTTCGGTTGTAAAGAATTCGCTTTTCGTATCGCGTTTCATATATTTTCTGGGTCCTTAGATATTTTGTGTAAGATACGTTTATTATTTTCGAATCTTTCGAATACCATTTTGCTCCCCGTTTGTATGCTAATCAGAAATCCGTATAAAAGCACTGTAAAGAACATCCCTTTAGATTTCCTTTATATTGAAAAATATATGCAGCTTAATTTTTCGCTTTCGAAAACAACGAGCTCTTGTTCTCCGTTGTTCTTCGGTGAAATACAGTTTTTGTTTTAGTTTATATTCACGTAGTATATGGAAACGAGCTTCAAAGTGATTTATCGTACAATTTTAAGTTTACATATTGAACAGTGATTAGATATACCGTACTATAGTTTTCGTTGTATTATGTAATACATTTCACAACTAAAAATATCAAGCTCTATTAATTTATTCTATTTTCTCATTTTATTTATACGGGATAAACTCAAGTATACAATATGTGTACTTAGATATTTATAAAATTTTTGATATATGACATTATTATGAATAGAGATCAATCATCCTTTCGTTGTTATTAATTTTGACATAAAGTATATGTAAACTTTGCTATTGTAGATAACTTTATATTTTATATATAATACTTTCGCGAATTTGCATTTCCTCCACTACCATTAAAAAAATATTTATTTATTTACGAGCAACACGGCAACTCTATGAAATACTCTATGCGTTGTTCAATAAGCACGGCATAACACAATAGTTTATCCTAATATAAAGGCCAATACTTAAGGGCAATCCCTTAAGTGATATTATTTTCCGAGAAAACGCCGAATTGCGCGGCCCGTTTTTAGTCCGAATAATATCGCTCGTTTATTATTTAGACACCGAAATCCTCTCCACCTTCCGCTTCTAAACGTATCCCAATATAATGCGAGCGGATTTCTAATAGGTTTCGCATCGACCTTTGCGTCCTTTTTAGGCAACCGATCGTTTTCCGAAATCCCGGGACGCGCACACGCACGCAACTTTCAAACGAGCCAACTTTCCTCCGGGAGGTCGGAAAATTCGGGTCCTCACAGCCTGGAAAATTCCCCAGCCCTCCGCAGAAAAGTTGGCCCGTCCTCTGCCAAATATCTCGAATAAAACGTCAAGTGCGCTTAATCATTTTAATATGCGGCGAGGATTAGGCGCGTCCCAGATTGACGGATAATCCCCATGGGACATGGGCACATCGTGTGTACAGTGAACGTATGTACTCTCCGGGTTTTGTTTGAAAAAATAATAACGGTGTTCGTCGACACTGAGAGATATCGCAATAAAAATATTTGATGTTGTAAAACGTCCGGTGTAAATTTCTCCCTGGAGGATCGTCGAGTTTCTAACAATGATCGCGCCGACGCAGAAATTATAAGGAAAGGCGTAAAATAATAAACATTTATCTATTTTTGATATTAAATAAATTTCAATGTATTTTTAGAAAAATAATCTTTACTTTATAAAGTAAAGATAGAATTTGAATAAAGTAAAGAAAATAATTTTTTATGAAGTAAAGAATTTGATTATAATCAATTTTTTTGTATCTTAATAAATATTTTTTCAAAATAATATATCAGAGCTTTGGAATTCATTTCAAACAATATTTTTTAATATTCAAATGTTTTATGTTAAATATGAAGGTTCAGGTATTCAAAATAAATTCCATAATCCATACACTAATTTATGTTTAGCTCAAAACTAATATACAAAGTTCCGTTAACTTATATTGTCATAATAGAGGTAATGAATTAACAGTCAATATTAATTTTAGTTATATACTTGAAACCCGCGTGATGAGATTTCGCAAAATTCAAATTATCTAACATCGTGCAAGTACAACAAATTGTAATAGCACACATCGGATTCCTGATTCCACGTTTCGGGTAGAAGGATTGATCACTCTTTCGGTCTATAATTCTAATTTTTGCCGGTGTGTTATTTCGCGTTCGAGTGATCGCGTTTTCAGTGTATTCCGCGTCCCGGTAGAAACACATTACCCTCGTCAAACTGTTTTATCTCGTCGCCACACAAACACCGAACGCGATCTAGGAAGGCCCGGAAAACTCGGAAAACGCCATTCGTTGGGGAAAAGCGATATCTCCGGGGCGGGAAGGTCGCAAGTCGGCGGGAACTATCTGTTACGCGGCGCGTTTAAAACAAATTGCGTTTTCTTCTTGTTCTTCCCGCCACTTTTACTTATACTTTTTGTTTCTCGTTCGCCAAAGTTTCTGGAAGTATCCATAATAACCGCCGGCCGGTCGTTGTTTTCGGGAGACCTCGAAAGGGCTCTTTAGTGTCGGTATATTTCATCGGCGAAGTGATTCCTTCACTATCTACATCTCATGAATGGACCGTATAAAAAAGGAAAGTTTTATTCCCGCCATGAAAGTCTGATCGCTTTTATGATTTTTTATTTTTATATGCACGCATATAAAAGTGAAGCAAGAGCGGTGTATTCTTCGGTCGGTCGTAATTGATTCAATAATAATATATTTTATGTTGATAGTATAATAGAATGAAAGGCGAATATCGAACGATAACAATTTTGACACTCAATATCCATTTTAAGAGTTTTCGCTCGACGCGTAAAACTTTCGATGTTGCAATAAAGCTCATCTCGTTTAGTCGAATAAATCCGAGAGTTATTTTTGAAGTTATTCTAGCGACGAAAAATCCAGAATTAATATCGTTTTTCTATTATGGCCGTATAAATGTCGTAGAATAAAATGTGTGTATTTTTGTTCGATTAAACAGTGAGCACTTTATTATATTACGACACTGTATCCATACTGTTTTGATAATTACCTATCAGTATATTTATTAAACAAATATGACGCGACCTACAAACCACGCTAAATTAAAACGGCATATTGATCTAACTGTTTCAACTCAAATTAACGAGACGTTTCGCAACTTCAAACATAATTATAATATACAGTTTCCCGCAAATAGACAGTGTTCTGTAATTTGTTTGCGATAACGACACGTCTCCGCATTTACATAATATAATATTTCTGGAGACTAGTTCACTAGCAGGCGCTGACGAAAAGTTAATTCTGTAATTAATATGTCGTTAAAACAGCCGATGGGACGACTCGTTCATCACGCGAAATTGAATTAAACCAAAGCGGATAGTTATTAATCTATATCATGGCAGTCGGTTTAAAACTGGCGAGCTGTGTTGCCTTCCAGTATTGAATTCCACTGTTTTCGGACCAAAGGACAACGTAACGACCATTTCAACGGTTCAAACTTTGACCAAACCGAATGCTTAATCGTAGAAATGTTTATATACAGTCTTCGAGTTGAAATATTCGATATCGTTAATCACTGTTTAGTGAGATACTTTTGGCACTGTTGTAGAACTGAGATATTTTGAATTAGGCGTTGTACATAATTCTCTATTTCGTTGCGGAACTAAATTTATAATATAACACTTGATAACGTTTTCAATGATAATATAGATTTTGGGATTGTGGAAATGGAAATTTGATTGCGAATTAAAAAAAAAAGTTTTACTATTCAAAACCAATTTATTTATAATCTCATTTCAAAAAATATATAATATATTATTTATATATCGTCTAAAAAATTTTTTCATCAAAAATGGTATAACGCATGATCAAAAAGTTTAAGAAGCGTCAATATCAAAGAAATCTTTTTTTTTTCGCTCACCTTGAGAATAATCGAATAATGTATGTTTCATTTCGAAAAGATTTTTATTTTTGCCTCTTTTTTAAGTCGTCGAAGAAAAAAGTGATTGGCGTAATGCTTGCGTGATGAAAATGGATCTGTCCCACAACATTTCGCCTCGTTCGAAATTCAATGTGTTCAGCGAACGTGAACTTTTCACCGTCACATGTCCAGAATAAATACTCTTTACAAATCGAGAAAAAAGCATTACCTTTATACAAAGCTACGAAAAAATCATCTTTTGTTTCTTTTCATAAACGTGATTCGTCATAAACAGAAAGCTCGCCTCGTTTTCAATTTCAAACTCAAAATAAAAACGATTTCAAACATCACATTAAAAAAAACCTAACTTGATAATCATTTATAATAAAAATTAAGTTGCTTGTCCGTTAATTTCGCGCGGCTTTACAGAGCGAATAAATCATAAACCACTCGCACAAACGCCATTCGCATTAATATTCACTTTCGAGTATGGCGAAATTTAAATTTAGCACCGTCGTATCAGTTCTAATTAAATCCTCCCTTAAACGAAAATTCTTCAACGGCACCAAGTATAAGGGCGTTTTATATCGCCGACCGCGATTTTTGTCCTGGCCATACGAAGGGACAACAAAGGACGCCCTTTACATAGCATAAGTTATATTATGTATTTTACTGGAGCCCCGTGACGAAATGGCGTCTCTGTTTTATCGTCGTGGAAGTTTTAATGGTTTTCGTCACATTGTTATGAAATTGGGGATTGTTGTGAATGTCACGAAAGTTTCATGTCTTACGTGTGCGTCCGTAGGTGTACGTTGTTGATTATACGATTATTTGTCTCGCAAACGATACGTCAATAATCGTGAATAATGATATTCTCTTCCGGGCGTACAAATTTTATGATATACATACATAATACAGTGTGATACTAATAAAACTTCGTCACAAAAACAAGAAATATTTTTATTTGAAACATCTAAGAGAGCTTCGAAAATTCATTAAATACACTCGAAACTCTGAAGCTTTTCTATTTATTTTAAATATAATATCTATATTACATTGTTTAAAGTTGAATAATAATTGTAAAAATGTAAATATCTCGAAACCTTGTGTATAATAAATACATTGTGTTTTTTTTGAAGAATTAAAAGAGGATCGTGAATACTTTTTTTTATATTATTATATTATATTATTTTTATGAAGGCGCGTGTTCAAGCGATTCGTCTGATTTCCGGATCCGGATGTTTGGCGAATGTTCAAATGGAGTTTTCATACGAACGAGAATCGAGGATCCGGAAGTCGGTTGGATTGTATGAAAAGCGTATTTTGAATCGCAAACAAATTCCTTTTTACTTTCTCTGATATTCGGACTCCGGCATACTACGTAAAAAAAGCTTTGTGATCCCGAACGACTAGTATCGAAAAAAAAGTACGCACATACACCATACAATACGCATTGACCGCTGTGTTTCCATTGATGTATGCGATTTTTTTCCAATCCCCTTTTATATCATGGCGATACGGAATTCTTTTGTTATTAAAGACCTAATTTTGAAGCATGTTTATTCATCCGATCATTTTTTCATTTTGAATATATGAAGAATTTTTATCATAGAAAAATTTATGCTTCATTCATACGTAAATATACATATTATAATATAATTATGTACTTAAAAATTTTATTCGAAGATTGATTATTTCTTTTATATAATATTTTGTTGAATCAATTAATTTCAAACCGATTGAATAAAATGAAAAATATATTTACGCGTTTATTGCGAAAATCTTAAAAACCCGATTCTCGTTGAGCCCGCTTTGATACTGAAAAACATTTCTATCATCATTTATTCACAGACGCAAACGATATAGCTCTCAAGCGAAATATCACAAACGCGAATGAAAAGAAAAAAAATAAAAGACCTGTTATGTAGTTCAAGTTTAATGTGAAAACGTGTCTGATGCGCCGCACATTAAAGTCTGCGGGAATAAGCTTTTCCCGTTCGGCCCACACCCGCGCCCAGCCTTTTTCCCAATTTTCCCCAGGTGGAAAAAGCTCGCGAAAATCGCTTTCGAATCGCATTACCCGACACCACCGTCCTCCTCATCCTTGTCGGCTTGTAATTCAATTTACGTTTTGTCGGTTCTTGCGATTGTTGTTCGCGAATTTCCTTACACGGCGAGACGATCCCTAGACCGCCGCGGGATCCCATTGTTCGCCGCGGGACCCGACACTATATTATACGTTATATTATAACGTATACGGACCGTATTGTCGGACCGGGCCCGCAGTGACCCGCGTGACTTTAATATTTTCTATTAAGTGCTGTCCCATTAACGTGATTTAGCCGGCGGCAAATTAAACCGCGACCCGGGCGCGTAACATCTTCACACTACAGCAAAATGAGGTTTTTCGGTTGAAATTTGCTGCGATTTAATGCTCGATAATTTATTTTTTTATATGCTACTGCGTTTATTTATTTATTTACATTTTTTATGGTGTAAATTTGATGATGATTATATAACTTTATTTATCGAATGCGGGAATGGGATTTTGATTTTTCGCTTAAAATGCTGATGCGATTCGGAAACGAGTGTAGTAAAAGATTGAAAAAAATAGAAATGGCGCATTATACAATTTTTCGTTTTAACGTTAAAACTAAAGCCTGGGCTTTTATATAGTAATACTTTCAGAAGCGTAATCTGCTAAGCCTGGTCTTAAAAGTTTTACCTTAATCTTCGCTACCGTATATGCGACGTCGCTTTTGTTGCACTCACTATAATAAATTAGTGTTACCGTTTCCTTTATTTTTCACTCCCTTTTCTTTACAATTTCGAAAATGCAATTTCGTGAGAAGATAACGCGTTTACCTTTTTGCGCATTAATCTATCAAGGGAGTGGCCTCGTTAAGCTTAAACAAATAAAAGGAACCTTTTTTTGTGCGCTCGGCGCCGGTTAATCTTATTTACCGGATTCCCTCGTTCGGATTTCCCTCGAACGTAATTTTTTCAAGATTGATTGAAATTTCGACGTGCGTGCGTGTTTTTTTTAGAATCGTGTACACATATATAATATAAATTTTCAATCGGACGTCCAAAGCATAGGAAAAAATCGGCGAGGCTTAAGGTTTTCAGAAACCATTTATTATATCGTCTGGTTCGATTGGTTCCACATAGTGCGGCGCAACGCTATCTGCCCTCCTCACGGTTTTCCACTATGTATACATATATACAAACTAGTTGAAGTTTTTCTTCGCTTCTATATAGGTTTTTTTTTACTTCATCCTAGCCCCTTCCTTTTGGTATTCCCGTGTACAATGATCTTTTCAATCTACCCCGCGAATTTCATGGGGAATTTATCTGAGTCTTCGGTCTCTCTCTTGCTCCAAGAATAAAACCCCCTCGAGAACTCGCGTGGAGCAGAAGTAAAATCCGTCCGGGTATAAGTAATTGTATCGACTCTCAAAGATGATAGTTTTTTCGTCCACGTCCTTATAAAAAAGAAACTTTTCCGCAGGAAGGAACTTCTGTGCGTTGACAATTCTTGTGCTTTCACTTTTCGACACTTTATTCAATGTGAACAGTTCAGATATATTTTATGAATAATATAATTTTTTTACAATTTGATACAAATTTTTAGTGATGTTTATTTAATACATAACCCACACGATTTTAAATCTACGTTTAATCATTCACTTGAATTCTTTTTCAAAAAAAAAAGCGGTCATTATTCGAAGACCATTAAGTTTCAACGATGCACACACGTTTCCCATGGTACACGAAACAATTCTTTTCAAATTAGCAAAAACAGCGCGACGACCTCTCTCCGTTAATTTTCCACCGAAACGTTTTCCCGTACCGTTCGCTTTTCTGTTTTATTTAATAATATCATACAAACGCTTTGTTCAGCAAACGTCCCTGCTAAGTGAAAAATTCTCCACCGAATATCAAACCCGCTCTGGAAATATTTACAGCTCGATCTGTAAAAATCCCACGGGTTCGAGCTCCAAATATGAACTATATGATATTGTACACGCACACATAACCCGATTAGCCACCTTTCGATGTTATTTTCACATTTCTGTCCGCTTGTATTCGTCTGCGTTGAGTGCTTAATTAAACCATATATTAATTTTAAGGGAATGTTCACAAAATTCTAAACAAACTCATTGTAAAAACTCGCTTTAAAATATATTTCCAATTTATAGTTTTGTATATATCGAAAATTACCCACTTTGTCACCATTATTTTTCGATGTTTTCGATGCATTCAAATACGATCAATCAATTTATAAAATGCAATTTCAATATTCAATCGTTTCCATTAAAAATGGCGTTTACCCGCAATCATTGTTTGCACTTTTTCTATAGAAACGAATGAAAAACTGACAAATTGACACGTATTTATTTACGGCACACGTTTTCGCAATTCAACTCTGAATAATTCATCGTGTCGAATTCGCAGCCCCCTTGCACTGATTAAACGGACATATTTTCACTTGGAACACAGTTTACGATCGAGTTAGCCGAAAAGCTAATTAGCCCCGTCTGGGGATCGCTCGTTTTGGCGCTTTTCATCCATAACGCACCGTCTGAAACTCGATGTTTTCGTCTTCTCCACAAACTCTGTGAGATTTCATTTACCTGCCCCTTACGCTTCTCCTCTCCGTCCTTTCGTTTCTAGTACTCCGACTCGAAAATCCCTTTTCGCGTCTTAATCCGACATAATCTGGCCCACGAGACGCCCAACAGTTTGACTCTCTCTCGTTTCTAATGTAAGAGATTTGCGCACATCCACCCTTTGATGTGCGAAGCCACCGAAATTATGCATAAATCATAATTTGATCGGTCTACAAATAATTAATTGCTGTTCAATTATCTGTTTACAGTGACGAAATTCATCCGAATTGGAATCGCCGATAAAAATGACAACCCCCCGTACTTCGACAAGGCGTTATACGAGGCGGAGGTCGACGAGAACGAGGACATCCAGCACACTGTACTCACAGTCACCGCCAAAGATCACGATGAATGTAAGTAACTTATTTTTTAATATATATTTTTGTATTTATGGTTGTTTTCTTGCGTCTGAAAGTATACAGGTCGTTTACCGTTATATAATATTAACATTAATCGCAAAACATTGCGAATTAAGTTCTCGTTTCAAATTACGAATTCAATAACAAACTAATTTTCTCCGCCTTTTGACGTTCTTTCTCCCTCGCATAATCTATTTTCGAAGGAAATCGTCCAACGTCGCTCAAATTAAGTCGTTCTTTTCTCCGTTTTCGAGGTACCTACGAGTCGGGCCTTTTCGATGATTTAATTAACTTTTATTGTGTTTCCAATCATTATTTTAATTTTTTTTTCATCGTCCTCATCAAGATGGATAAATTTCTTTTTTTTTTATTCTCTTTTATCGCGAATTTGAATACGCTTGTTCAGATTTTTCTTTTCGGAATTTTGTTCATGCCTTTATTCCTTCCGCCTATTCTAGTGATAATCAATAAATTGAATACTACAGTATTTGAGCAGCGACGAGTTTTACAAGGTCGATTAATTATGGCAATTACAAACGATGTTTGAGAGTTTCTCAATCTATATGACAATCTTCGAATTTTTAAAGGAACAAAAATTTAATAAATTATCGGAAAACTTCTTCATTAATTAAATAGTTACAAGTATTACCTTTAGGTTTAATATAATGTTTTGATCTCCTTTATTATAATTTTATCACAAATTATTTTATTTATTCCTGAAAATTTATTTAAGATTCTTAGAGCTTATGAAATTTTGTGTCGAGTTGCATCTCTTCTCTAATTTATTTTTATTCAATCAACAAATAATTTCATCTTCGAAATTATTCGATCAAGTTTCTCAGAAATTCGCTTTTGAAGAATCCGTTCTTGTTTCCGGTAATTTCCATCGCTGAAACGTGACTCTAACGAGCCTCACAAAGCGGCGAATAATTTCACCTAATGAATTTTGCGGACCGCCTTCGTCCCGAGTCATGAATATGCGATTTTTCTCACGATCACCTGTCCGAGGCTAATTACCAAGTCCCATCCGATAAGTCCTCTAGATTGGAGCAGCGGCAGCTAGACGGGACCCTGCACGTCTTCGAGGCTTTAAAGATCCAAAGTATGCCCTCTATTCTATGTTATTGGATATATGTATATACAAGGTAGAGGGATGCATTCCGTGTCGCATTCCGCTTCGGATCCGATGTCACACACTAATGAACCGGAAAGTTTCTCCGGGGACGTTGTCTCCGGACCGGGGCCAAATTGGCAGAGCCTTTCAAAGTGGCCACTCTTTCCTTAGACAGTTTCTTAATAATAATGCGCCGGGTGGGGTATAATAATAGGGAGAGGTGGCTTCGAACATTAGCGCTGTTCCACGTATAAAGTTGGCAAGTGCACCATTCCGGAGCAAGAGCCATGTTGCAACTGTCTCCGCGAAACGACTCTGCGATACTTACGGTCAACTGAGCGGATTTTTGCATACGCGAATCTTCTCTGTTGAATACGGTTCCCGTTTAATGGGTCGCGAATCTTCAATAAATATGTTTTATAGCTCAGTGCACTTAAGTACTCCTAATTGTCTCTGAAATATGTGCTCTATGGTTTCGCGTTTATCTTATGCTATATTAAATGTGACCCTTTAAATTATTCTTAACGATGAGTAATGTTTAGTGATTTTTTCTTTTCAATACATATCGAACAACGAACTGATTTCCAATATTCAATTGAATAGTTAATACATTCAGAGAGCTTTTAACCGATAGCATACATAAGCGAACGCTCAATTTAAATTCAATCGCGCGTTAGTATTCGATTCCGTTTCAATATCAATTATCTTGTGTCACCTGCTCTCGAAGAATTCAATATCATATCTATTAGCCGTTTGACGTACTTCACGGATTCGATATATCGAAATCTGTCTATTCCCGAACACGAAATACGATATACGATATACAAATACATATATCTACAGTTTTGACAAAAGCCGAAAGCATAATGTACCCGTCCGGTCGAGGGTCGCTCAGTCAATAACGACACTCGCGGGAACGCTTCTCGGATAATTCGTTCGATTTTCGCGCTGGAAAATCGGAAAATCGCCGGTGAAAATCTTCTCGTCGGTATCGCATATCGGACACGTGCTCGGCTCGAGAGCGGCTCGTTTTCGACCGCTGTAATATTTTTTCAGGATTTCATTTTTCGGACGGTCCGGCTCGTTCAAATCTCGCCGATTGGGCATTATCAAATATTGACGACGCGCTGACTGCGTTCACGCTTTTTTCATATTTTTTTCGACACCCACTCGGCTATTCCATTAAATTTTATTGTGAAATTTTCGCTACGCTCAGCCGCAAAGTTTAAAATTTAGGTCGCGAAAATCGTTTTTTGTTTATATTTTTCAGAAAATATTTATTATTTAATATTATTTCGTTGCGAGAGTGGAATTTAAAGTACGGCTTCGTTTTTCGTTTCGAAAATGATTATTAATTTATACTATTTTTATTTTATAAATTAAACCGTGGTTCGAATATTTTGTGAAAATAAAATCGCCTACGCAAACGTTTTTTTTTTCAACCCAAATCTCTGCAATAATCCACGCTTGTTCATATTTACCTTTCGGTCCTTTTTTTACACATCCCAAAGTCGAGTGTGCGCTCTCCAGGAAATATAATACGATACGTGACGGAACACAAGTTACCTTTGTACACTGTTCTTTTTTCATATTATTTTTCGGCTTATACGACTCTTCATTGCTGGCGGTGCCGACGCTTTGCAAATTCGCCACAAGAATACAAACTGTTTCGAGCACAGTTCGCTATCGCGAACCTTTTGAGCTATCTCGACCCTTCATCGTAATCCCTCCGTGTGTCCTTTCGGCTAATGTGTCGCCAACCCTTCACTTTACATACATACGTGCTTCATTTACGTGAACGCTCGTGTTCCGTGTTTGATTAATTATTTAAATTTCGACTCAAATTGGATCGTCGCAGCAACACCTTTTTGTTGTTGTCGGCAAATGTCCACTGATGAGGCCGTCCGAGTGTGCGTCACTTAATTAGACCGCGCTGAAGGATGTCGTTTGGGAATATTATGATTTTATTTGCTCGTGTGTATAAATATCATGTTTTGGTACAATTATGAGCTTTGTAAAGAATTCTATTTAATGTGGGATTAAATAATATTTTCTGGCCTTGAGTGAAATATGTTTACTATATATCCATACATTATTTTGTTTATTCAATCATTCTTTATCTTTTCATATACTATGTATGTAAATGAAATATCCTAAATATTTACGTACATTCTTCCTTTTGATTGGATTATTTGAATTATTAATTTTTATTCTTTTTTATGTCGCAACTTTTCACAAAAGTAAATATCAATCTTCATCTTCGATCATGTTTATGTCATTTTCGCATAAATGGCGTCCTAATGTAGAAAATTTCCTATTTTTATTTGATTTTCGAATAAATTCTATGCTTGGGGAGTATGTAAATTCTTCAATAAAATGTACCAATTTGTGTATAGCGAATCACAATAGATCTATCAGCGTTCTTTTCCATACGCCATTACATAGCGCCTTTCGAGTCAAAATCGTCAATATGTGTTCGCTTCGATGGGCTATGACTCAAAATAAATATATGAAAATTTCACCAGAAGAATTCTAAAAATACATATAATATATTTAAAGCACATTTTAGGCGTTGGGAGTTTCAGTTTATTTACTTTTTTGTTTCGTTGGACGTGTATATGTATTTTTGGCGGAATCTCTTTGTATGTTCACCGTTTCGAGCAATAAATAGTTCCGATCGAATAGTTCCGAAAAGATTGAGACCGTTAGTTTTCCATACGAGTTCGCTTTTCTCTTTTCTGCTACTGCCAAGATATTTTTTATAATGACTATCCCGTTTGCCAAAACGTCCACAGAAACAATGCCAATTTATTTGCATTATCACCCGGTCCGAACGGAAACTTCATATTTTTCTATCAAAGCACTTACTGCTACTAATTTTCAATACTTGGAAGCCCGATCAGATCATATTTTCAAATTCATTTTATAGAAGTCACATGATGTATATAATATTATATACATATCTTTAGTAAACAAGACGTGATTCTTTGGCAAGTACGCGATACGCAAGCGCGTAATATTGTGGAAGCATACACAACATATTATATTTCAATACATTACGTACGGGTTGGAATAATGTATTTTTTTTTAATTTGATTCTTCCAAAATAATAACACGGCTCGCGTGCGTCTCGTCGGGTTAATATTATGTATTTATGTGGGTTAATATAAATATTTGACTATTATGGCACATCAAAAGAACCTTTTCGAAGGGCATACAAAGCAATTCATCAGAAGCTTATGAAATTCCTTCCGTCTTCTAAAGCAAAAACGATTTTATGCTATCGGCAGAAAAGCGAAACACGATATTGCACGTCTACACGATTAATAATAAACGATTACCTCTCTCGCGGATTCATTTAATTATATGCTCATTATGTCCAATTAAGGCACTTCCTAATTTAATAAATGTAAGGATTCACTGGTACGCACAAACTTTTTCCCGCAACTTAATACCGCGTATGAATTTTGCGATACACGAATTCATCTAAAGTATAACACAAAATTAATTTATTATATATTTTTCAACATGACAAAAAATATTTCTCAAATTGTATATCTCGAATTACTTTATAGTAAAATGTAGTGAAATATTTTCCACTTTAGAACTCCGTGCAATAAATAGCACAACCAACGTCGTCCCCTCAACTCAATATGGCTTCATTTAATATATACCACCTTTTTAATATTTTATTTTCGCCGACACTTGAGCAGCTTGAATATTAAAAGCCGGGTGTCTCTCGTCGCCATCTCGCTTGTTTTTTCTCTCCATTCTCCATCGTAGCTCCAGCACGACGACGGCATCGTAACACAACCGCGTTCAAGTGTTGAACCCTTCTAGCGTGCAACCGCATTAACCGGACTGTTATTGCTCGTGCACTCTTGCTTGATTAAAAATGTTTCGCAGCCGAGTTGCGCAATTGCGCTACAATACGCGAACGTGTAACAATATCTCTTTCGTCCTACTCTGTCGCGTCGAGAAAATTCATTCCGGAGGGTGCTCTCCGTGTCTAATCGGGAAGTTTTCGTGTCACACGCAATTTTGGTACCGCTGGGTCGGATCTAATTTCGAATACGGTTTCCGTGCATGATAATTTTGATCAAACAATTACCGGTTGCGATAATTGGATCGGGTATTGCTGTTGTTCGCAGCGATGCAGCCACTGCTGTGTGGGTATGTGGGCGGATGCGCATAATCCGATATTCGCATTCATCCGGGTGGGTTTCCAAAAATTCCTAACTATATTGGATATCCAATACGTTTGATAATTGGAATACTGGTTTTTGTTCTTTGATACTTGAAATTTGAATGCGAAATTCTATTTCACAACCCAACTGTAAAATAATCACTCGATCGAATATAATAACCCGTTGTTAAAGGATCTTTTGTATTCCGAAAATATAAATAAAACATTCGGATAAATCTCTAATTAACGCGCAAAGGATGAAAGTGACGATAGATGAAAAAATCGAGTGTGTCGCATTTCATTACGCGAATGGGGCTATTATTCGTCGCCGATGTGCTTTATTGCCCCAATTTGCATCGGAACACACTCGTCTCGAGGGCAGATGCGTATCTGTCCGAAATAATAAGAAAGAAAAATGCTCGGAAGGAAAAGAGGCATGTGGCGAACAAGACGGAAAAAATGGAGATAAAAAGAAAATATTAGCGAGCGGAGGGCGACGTAAAAGACTGTCCGCTCCGTCGAAAGATTCTAATTAATTCAAGTAGAGTAGAAGTTTCCCTCCTACACAGAACGTGGAACATCGTGTTCGAACTTCGTGCAAAAAAATGTATAAATAAATTAAACGGCTTAAATAAACGGAAGGAGATTTCCATTTATCGCCAAACGGCTCTTACGTTGAAATTGGCAGTCGAATTAAAAGTTTTCATTCTGGCAGTCTGTATTGATAAAACGAAACGAATTGCACTTCCATTATTTTTTTCCCTTATTTGAACATCGTTTTGCATCTTCAAATTCACTATGATGTCCAAATTTATTCTAGGCATAATCTTAGTGAATGCAGTATCGTGATCACAATTTATTCGAGTACCGAACATCTTTGTGCAATATTATATAAATCGTTTCATCGATAATCGTATTATATTATATATTGAAACTATGATCAGTGTTTGGCTACATGCTTTCCGACAATCTGCTCACATGTTCACTCTAATTGTGTGGTCGTTGCAACTGTGTTTACATAACATACATTGGATCAAATATATGCATCTGAGAGGCTCCTAACCGTACATTGGATGGGAGGGATTGCGAAAACCCTGCACACACTGTCCATTTTACAGTTGATTGATTACGTTCATTGAACGCTGACACGTTCTTTATTGAAATTCATTTTACGCTGAAGCAGAATGTCAATCAAAATGAAAATGTTTTTGATCCTTTGCCATATCGTTGAAAATTTTGTTTTATAAACTTTGAATAAACGTACTTACGTGTTGTTGGCCCAAAGTCAGCGTACATTTTTCACGTCAACCGGTCAAACAGAAATTTTAATTGAACGAGTCGCTCTATATATGTACATACATACATTCCTATTGAATTATAAACATTGAAACACTGCAACGGAAGTCTTGTGCATACACATGACAAATAGCATTATTTCGAATCGAATAGTTCATCTCTGTACTGTTTTACAATACAACATTGAACGGGGAACATTCCGCGGTTCAAACTGGGACTCAAATCAACCATCACCAAATTCGATGTGTTTATTATAATGGCCGATTTCCATACGATGTGCTTCGTATTTACACGGCGATTTCGCACGCTGCGAACATCGGTAATTGAAATATACATACACCCACAAACAATTTGCACAATGTGTTCGTGTGTGTATTTAAATGCGTATCGAAAAGCATAGAACCAAAATTCACAATCCGTGAAGTATACCAAATGTATATACTATTCGAAAGTATTCGTAACTTTCTTGTTTCAGAATTTCAGAATTGTATTGTTTTTCTTTCACGGGTTAAATTGTTTAAGTTCGTTGTTTGAAAATAATCATTCAATCAGTTATTATCATGGATATTGTAAGTTTTGATACAACACTCCTATGTTCACGTACAATAATATACATTGCGTGGGAGAACATGTTAAATTCAACGGTTAAGTTAGGCGCGGTGAAACGTTTGCGTCGCGCATTTGCCGAGTTTCGAGCCCTAGCCGTGTTCGACCCTAATTGCGTAATTAGCGCATTATGCTAATTGATATACCCGAAAACAGGTGCTATTGCGAACCGCGGTCACCGGTGACCCCCGCTTATGAAAAGACCCCATACTCGGGTCGGTCGTCCCTAATTTGTCGACGCGTCGAGCTTTCCCGTTTTACTTTCTGGTGACGATGCCGAAGTTTCGGTAATTTGTTGAATGGAAAAATTTTGAATTTGGAAATTTTATATTTTCATGTTCGTTGTTTTTTCTTGATGATAAAATAATATATTCTTTTTAATTAATAACATTATTATTTTTCTTGCGAATAAACCTATTTGCGTTTACGGTAACTGACTGGTTACGGCGCAATATAAAATTTCATAGTTTATTAAAAGAAAACATTCAATTTAATGTTCTGTATCGTTTTAATAATTCATGCTGTACTTTGTACACGACCATAAATGAAGAGCATTAATTAAAAATTTATGAATACTGAATATGTGTTCATTATGTCTGAAAGTTTTTCGAGAACTTTTTTAATTTACGTTTCAAGCACGCGTTTAAGCGAAAAAAATACGCGTCTAAAATCACAGAGCGGACGCGAAAGCAAAAGCGAAATTTCACTCTGAATTTCGGCTTTTTTTTCTACAGACGAAAATAAAATAAAAAAATCTGCGGAATACGAAAAATAAAATTGAATAAAAAAAAGAGCGTAGAGCAAAGTTGCAGAGAGCGGCCGGGTCAAATCGAGTTAGGGACAAACAGGACGAGCAAATCATTAGCACGGACGCAATTACAAGTATTGTGCACCAGACATGTCCTCTCCTCCCCCTGACACAACTCATATTGAATTTACACTCGACGGATACGAACCCGCTCCGTTGTCAAACAAAAATATTTCGAGACTAATTGGATTCGACTACCAAGAGAAAAGTCGCGAACAGGGTGTGTTTTCCCATTAATAAAGCTGCACGAATCACGCAGTACTTTCACAAATCGTACGATCGAACAACTTTGACGTATAACATACAAAACCAATATATTACGACAAAATTTCCAATCTTAAGTAACAATAACACACGAACCTACCCTAAGTCGATCTTCCTCGACCGCGAAATTGGTCTCGAGCGAATCGACATAGCCCATCTTACACCCAAAAATCCCATTCAGCCAGACACGTACAGGATGAATCTCCATTATTGCCACCAATAGCGACCGAAGCAAAAGCAGGGTCAACGCGTCGGGTATTAGCCGCGACAGCGCAGGTCAGTTCTGCGTCAATGAAATTGATGCCCAGCAGACGACCCGGAAAATCTAGCATTAGCCCGCCGAAAAGACCGTAGCACGACCCCCTACATCTGTAATATATAAAGGACGGGTCGCAGGGGACGGGCCAGCTCGGCCATCCATTTTATTTTACCCTTTCGCGAGAGATCCATCAAGCCCAGAAAGTGGCCTCTCGCTCAAGATTTTATTACGCGCGGCCGGCGCCTGCTCGTAAAATTTTGTCCGACGTGTATAACACGTGCGGTGTATCGGACGTCTCGCAAGACGCGCGCTTCTTATTCGAATTTATTGAAATTTATTATGGCGGCAGGGTGAATAATTTCTTTTGCGTTTCGGGGTCGTAAATTTGCGGTTTTTGCGCGCGGAGATGCGATTAATCGCGGCGGGTTTGCGCGGGGAAAAAAATTATGTTTAGTGCGGGTGTTTTAATCTGTGTGTGTTTGCGTCAGAGTTTATTTGAGAAAAATAATTTTGTTACGGTTCAATTTCTATAAAATCGAATTTTTTTTTCGTATCGAAGTATAATAATTTTAAAATTAAAATAAATTTATTTTGTGTTGAAAATTGGTTCAGAATATTTTAACAAAATCAAACATTCAATATACATATCGGTAATATTTGAAAATCCTCACTTTAACATTCAATAACGCGCCCGTATTTTCAGAATTCGGGATAGATTTTTTTCGAGACAAACACCCCGATATAAATTTTTCGATGTCCCAGAACTCGTCGATTTTTTCCGCCTACAATCTGCATAAAGTTGTGCGCGCGATAAATCCACTATTGATACGACGCAGCTTTTTTTTCGGGTGCGCTTTATAGCCGTTACACGTGTTAGCTTTTGAATATTGATGGAATCAAACTCGCAACTTTCGAAATGTAAACGCCGAAAAATAAAAATTTCATTCTGCGCTAGCTGCGGACTGTACATACGTACGCTTCAGCACGTATGTGCGAATTTTTATTATGAGTTTTTTCGCGCCGTTCGCGTTTCGTATTGGAATTGTGTCCGCGGGAAAATCTGCATGTCAATTTGCGCACAGCCAACGTTTCGTAGTCGTAACGAGGAATTTATGATTTAAATTAAATTTGATTTGTTTTCTCGTACCCGTATATCGTTTTTAAAATCGTTATATGGGTCCGCGTAACAAGCCAATTTATCGGATAAAATTTTGCTAATTAAACCTTTTCCCTAATTGATTAGAATCTAATTTGTTCCTGATTAGCTAAATACTTATTCGATATAAATTAATTTAATTCTATTCACTATATAAAAAAAAATTGTATTTTATACATATGTATTCTTTTTTATGCACACACTAGTGAATATGAAAATCGCAGTTATACTTGAAACCACAGAGTTTCAAATTATTCTCTCATATGATATTGTCTATTTGCACAAAAAGTTTTCCATATTTTCCCCCATCGTTCTTTTCATTTCGTACGAAAATATTTGTTCGATGTTTTATATCAATATGCAAAGTTATCAAATTTTCCGAGAACGCATCTCAAACACGTTTCATATATCCGCGAGGGATCCGAATTCATATTTTCCTTACAGTCATACCATTCACAACGATACGGCACTTTCAAAGATTCTAGGGCAGGCAACGCATGCACGCTTTGTAGAAAAAAAAATCACTCATATAAATTTAATCATATGAAAAAATAAATGCAAATGAATAAATAAAGCCACATAGAATTGCAAAGCAGATTTTACGAGCGTTTACTTCCGTGATTTTGTACGTACGTACGTACGGGGAGAGCTCTAACCTTTTCCCGGCGCGGATTCAACTCGCTCTTCTACGGCGGCCACTCTAAGTAAGCTCTATCTGAAAAAAAAAACACGTAAACGACTAGTAGAAAATGGCATAGTCCCGTGTGAAACGAAAAGACGTCTTTTTATCGTTCTCCGGTGCGAGTTTTTACGGCGAACCGTGTTTTAAAAGCTCGTTTGAGTCGTAGGAAAGTTCGCCGACGCGGCGGTGCCGCGTTAAATATGTACGAAACGCTAAAAAGTTGCCCTTTTTCCTTTAGACGTTGTCGTCGGTGTTGTTGTTGTTGTTGTTGTTCTTGTTCTATCGAAACGATGTTTTGATTTTTACGCGCGAGAAAAAAGACTGTGTCACGTAGACCGACTTCGGCCTAGTTCGAACGATTGATTAAATTTTAAGTTGAGAAGACTTATTTTTGAAAATTTCAAAAGATATAAATTGATTTTGATATATCGAATGTAACAAAATATTTTTACGAAATTATAATTTATAGTTTTTATCATTTTATCAAGGCTAAATCGGAAAATTTTATATGAAAAACCCTGACTTTTTTCTTTAGTTTTTTTTCCGAAACACAATACAGTGAAATCAAAACCGAAAAACGATATTTCGAATATCCGATTTCAAACTATTTATCAGACCGCACATGCGTCGATAACACGTCGAAGCGTTCTTTGCGATTTCCGAGAAAATCCCACGCGCGTATTGAACACATTCTCCCCGCTGAAAAGCGGCGGGGGGCTATTTTTATTTTTTCCACGGCGATTCAGTGCGGTTTCCGTTTCCGGATTTCGGAAAATTGCTCGAGGAAAAAATATGCGCCCCCGCACAACGTTAATTCAGGTCGTATTGCGCCTCGGGCTGAATTATTTATTTTTGCGCACTCGAGTTGAAGGCACGCGCGCATACATCATAACAACGCGCAATGGCGGTGGTGTGCAATACGTACAACACGCCCCCAACGTATCGCGAAATTCATATTCATGTGTGTATTTGTGTTTTTTTTTTTTTTGCATAAGTATCCGGGGAGTCCCATACTCATTACGGAGAAATCTCAAAACTACGTGCTCGGCCCGAACGACATGAATTTTTGGCGTTTGTCCATGTCTCCCACTCGAGCCGTTTCCGCTTTTCCTTTTGTTCCCGCCATTTTTTTTGTTGTTATATCGCACTCTATTCTTTCATTTGTGAAAAAATATGTTATTTATGTATTTTGGCTATGTATGCGTATTTGTTTGGAAATATGTTGAATCTAATTAATTTATAGTTAAACAAAATTAGCGGTCTTATACAAATCAAACCCTAATCATCGGTTTGGTACAGATTGAATTTTCGATTTGCGGTTTTGCCGCTTCTAATTCAACGTATTTGCGCGTGTTTAATATGCGCGCGCGTTTTCCGCGATGAATATTTAATGCGGCAGGAATTTTCAAAGAAATTACTCGATTACGTCTTTATGCATTCATTCCGTCGCTTCAGACTGCATAATTAAACTGGTTTAAAAATGGAAAAAAAGGGGCCGAGAAATTAATATAAAAAGAAGCATGTTTGTGTGTCGCCTGAAATATTCATCAGCAAGAATTTCATAGCTGTGAAGGGTTCCGTGTTTATTAGTTAAAAGAGAGATCTCAACCCGAACTCATACCAATCCCTGCCTGGAGGCTTCTTTTCTTCTTAACAATTCATGAGAGAAAACCGGGACCTTGTCTACCAGTATTACTTTTCGTCGAACCTCCTTCCTGCCCAGCCGAATAATCGACTTCAAGCTTTATGAATAAAGGACGAGTCACGTCGTTTAACGACGTCCTTCTATATGCACGCAATACATATAAAAAGCGTACAGATTAGGGTTTCTATATTTCTCTGAGGCTAAAGCGAAAAGAACCTTCAAAATTCAAAGATTGCGTGTATGGAATTTTTGCGGCACAATATGCTCGTATGTACTATCTGAGTCCTTATAACTGTGAGAATTTGGTTGGAGGCGCTTCTCCTTCTAGGAGTTTCATGACCCAAATAATAAAGAGGAGACTCATTTCGACCGTCTCGAGGTCAGTTAAGGGTCGTAATAATACCAGCCAGGTCGACAATCAGGACCCATTATAAAAACCTATTTTTTCGCTCGGAAGGCTAATGTAGCCCACTACTATGCCGACATAAAAGGGTGGCCCGAGTTTCCCTCCTGGTCTTGCGAACATTTTATTAATACTTTTCCGGTAATTTTTTACTTCTAAATCTCCCTTACTTTACAGGATAATATAATGGCTCGAACTTTTTCTAATACATTCGATTTATTAAGAGAAAAAAAACACTTTGGGTATTGGTATTTATGTTTCTTAGTTTATACATACAAATGCAAATTGTTCATTATTGAATTTAGTGTTTTTTTTTTCGCTTCAAATGTTAATTATTCGGGGTAAGTCGTTGAGCCTTTAGGCTGTGTTGGGACGTCGAACAAGCGCCGGTCAAAAAGTAAAATAATTAAAACGCGTATATATGTATAAATGCGTTTGTGTGTTTCGGAATACAATTTAGATTAAAGTATAGGAAGTAATAGGCCCCCGGGGAGCACTTTGTTTACTTTCCTAAAATTTCTCAGTTTATTCGGCTTAAAAGAACATTTTCTCAAAATTGATTTTGTCGTAAATACCGCTGAATATTTATGAACTTTCCCGATACTGTTAATATTGTAGGAAATAATCCGGATCTGCCCCGGACACCTTTATTCAGATTTTTTCACAATTTATGACAGTAAGAATATAAAAACGTAACGATGTTGCGGTGAAATACTTCGTTTCAAAATCTTACTTTTTAAATATTTTCATAAAATTTCAATCACTTTTTTCATTGCCAGTTTTATAAACATTATGCTATTCACTCGAAGGATAAAAGAAAACTATTTATATTTACGTCCACTTATGTTTAGCTTCTGTCGCACAAAAACATCACGATTTCACATCTCCGAGATTAGTTTTACCTCGAAGTGTTTCGTCCTTTGTCAGAGAGTGAAAGCTTCGATTTTTCCCGAAGACCTTTCTGAGAGAGGGAAAACTTCGTGTATTAATTATGAAATGGCGCCAAATTGGACGACGAGGTCGTGATATTTTCGCTTCATTCTTTTACATGTCATCGACCATTCACTGATGTGAAACGTTTTTCGTAGTATTCGGGTTTCTTTTCGTTTTTTCATTATCCTTTATGTCCGTCTACAAATTTTCCATATTTTCTCTCGTTCGATAAAATACTTGGTCATTTTCGCTACGAATTTTCCAACCGAGTATTTAATTTTATCTAAAAATTAAATATTTTTCGTTGAAACCTGATATTTAAATTTTTTATATATATTTTATGGACATCACAAAACATAATAAGCAAAAAATATTGGATCTTAAACATATCATCGGAACCACAAAATTTTTAATTCAACATATTATATTATGTAAACAATTAGTGTATATTTTAGTAGAAACCTCTAATTCAGTTTTTAAGCAATTGCTATCGGTCAATTTCCATGAGGAATAAAAGAACCAAAGAACAACACGTTTCTTCAATTCGAGAGAGCATAATTTCAAAATGCACTGAATATTTTTACATATTTTGTATGGCAGCTATCTGACATATATGTATCTGCTGAAATAATATCCTTACATTTCACGCGGATGCTCGGTTTTAAAACGTACAACCACTATAATTTTAGGTGCTCCGAAAACACTTTGCCGCTTCAGACTTCCGCTTGAGTATTTCTGTCAGCCGAGAGCTTCCTATAATTATTTTCATTTTTCGCCCACTCCACACAGTATGCGCATATAATATTGTACTCGTATGAACGTTGGTAACACACCCTGTAGCCGGCTCAATATTTCATACGTCCGTGCGGGTCCCTAACCTCACGTGCTTTCCTTCGCACACGCCTTGCCAAGTTTCATAATTGCTCCAGGGGCGAAAAATCCTGCAATATGCTGCAACATCGTCCGCATGATAAACCGACATCATGAATCATAATGGCACACTCGTCACACACGACTGAGATCGTATGTGGACTATCCTCAGAAACCTCCGAAACCACGACCACATGTTCCGTTTTTGACCTACGCTCGCACTAAATCTAAACGACCCGACTATTTACGGATCAAGGCAGTTCAGTTTATACGTGTATATGTTTATATGTGTATGTATTGCTTCGTCCTTCGACGAAAACCCTTTTCAATTCACAACCTTTTGATTTGAGATATACACGTGTTTTACTAACGCCTACTTTTCCCTTTCGTATTAGCAGCATGTTTATGTTTAGTGAATGTGATGCTGTATTTTATTGACTTATATATATATTTTTCTTTTATAAAACTTTTTTATGATTATTAGTTTACTGTGTAGGGCAAAAATGGTCACAATCTATCTTTACTATTTCTGTCTATAAAAAATAAAAGTATGATTTTGCGAAATGGAAAATCATCGCTAAAATATACCATTTTCATTCATAAGACTATTTGAAATTTGCACATTACATGATAGATTGTCTTATTCCATTTGTTTTATGGAATAATAGAAATTTGTTCGAATTTTCTTACTAGTATGTTTGTTTCTAGTACATATTTTATTCAATATCGTACAAACTATTATCACGAGTAAAGTTCGTGCCAAAAGTCATATTGAATTTGATCTAAAATGTACTCCATTTTCCGAGCTCGAAAAATATAATAAATATAAGCGTCGCTTCTGTTGAATTCATTTATTTTCAATTTGAAATATTTTTTTCTACATTGTCATTTATAAATGAGTACAATTTGAAAAAAAAAGTTCTCAAACCTCAACATTCGCAAAATGAAAACGGAATACGCACGCGTTTAAATTACATGTATATGAATCCCCACACAACGATAGTGTTATTAAATTCCCCCTGGCAGAATTTCGTTCAGAATTTTCGCTATTCTTTATTATTAGAATATTAATAAAACGAATATTCTGTACGTATTCGTATATTCACACCTAATTTACATAGCAATCTCTCTGTGGCATACGCGTTATACCCAGCGCAATAAAAACAGAACGCTCTCTTCACTCGTTGTAATAAATGCGTTTATTTATACGCAAATTTTTAAAAAATAGCCCACGCGATTAACCTTTTGTGTTTTTATAAACGCTTAACACCACAGCTTTAAACGGTTTATGCAGTGCAAACAATAATATGGTTGTCAATTATTGCTTTTCACCGGAAGCGCGCACTGTTAATACTCATTTTTTCTCCATTGCATGTTTTCCCTATTACGAACCGAATTCGCATTATGATTTCAGCTTTTGTATTTATAGTGCGTAATCGCAAAAATATTTTTGAAATTTAACGAAAATAAAACATTCACATGCACGGATTTCCTCAATGTTATTTACATTATCTATCTATATAAATAAAAATGAATGTATGTATGTATGTATGGATGGATATCCGGATGTATGCGTCCTATGCATGTCTTTACCGCTTATCCGATCACGATGAAATTTTGTAAATATGTTGGTTAAGCATCCAGGAAGGTTTCGCCATAGGGTGACAATATTTTCCAGAACCCAAAACGGGACGCTCAGAAAAAATGCCCCCCTTCTATACGAAAAAAAAATTTACACGTTCAAAAAATTTCCCTCGATTAATTTCGTTAAGAAAATACACTGCCGATAAAATATATTTGCCCACCGGGACAAATCAAACAATTTTACGAAAACGACGGAACGAATGTAAAACATGACGAAAACGGGTCTATCCCAGCGAAAACGGGACGTATGGTCAGCCTATCTGTAGGGCCAATTCAGTAGCCTACCAGCCTATTCTTTATAAAAAATATCGATTGGTTTCACCTTTTATCTGTTATCATGACTTTTCAGAAAAAAAACAACAAAAAAAAAAATACCCGGGCAACGCCGGGTACTACCGCTAGTAATAATAATAAAAAACATAATATGAAAATGTTTTGTTAAGTAAAACATCAGCTAAAAAAAAACTTAAACAACCCTTAAAATTAAAGAAACACCGTAACCTCCAAAAGAAAGAAACACCCTCGCAATTTTTCGGCACGGCCTCAGTTTCGCGCACGATTTAACACATTCGACGACCGCATTTGCATACCGGTGCAATTCCTCGCGGCCATCGGAAGCGGAAACGTTCCGCGGAAGAAATAAACAAGTGGCCGATCGCATATGCATGAGGATTGTGTGTCGGAATGGCGGAGGTGTCACGACACGGACACGCTCCTCCCAGCTCGCTTCCCTAATGCATTCCTTAACATACCATTACGTTCCTTCTCCGGGTACGTAGCCGTGCTGAACCGTTCCCGTACCTTCGTCGCTTCCGTCTGGGAACTATCCCACTCCGTTTTCTGACACCTGCTCCTTACTCTTTTGCATGTTGGGGAAGTTCGCCCGGTTTGGTCTTTCCGCTTTTGTGTTTTGAGTGATGTCGTGTGACGCTTTCGATGAAACACTTCAAATGTCAAATGCTATGGTTGCTTATTCAGTTCGAAGTTGGTGAAGGCGTTAGAAGCTTGTCATGCTGAAATTTCATTGGATGAATATGTTTGTGCAAATATTGATATATCGACGGTCAATGCAGGACAAAACCTTTTCATCAAAAGTTTCGACAACCTTATTGCGTATTGACAAGAAGAATTCAGCACTCAAAGGAGCATGAATGCTATAATATAAATCCCATTTTACCGATGTGTAATAATATGATTTACGCATTCTAATGATCGTCACATAACTTAAATCAGGGGTCGGCAAACTTTTTTTGGAAAGGTCCAGATCGTAAAAATTTGAAACTCAGCAGGCCGGATAGAAAACTCAAAAATATTAATATGGGTAAGTTTACTCAATGGGCAACAAAAAACAAGTTCAAAAATTTAAAAAGTTTCAACTAATTGATCTCAAAATTGTTATTAGAAAATTCTAATTTTAATATGCAGGTAATATCACGAAAATAATTATCAATAAGTAGCGCCGCAAGCAATTTTTTTTGTTTTTTATTTAATTCTATTCTATCGAAAACTTCGTAAAATTTTCTAAAATACATAATTTTGGAGAACAATCACTTCCAATTGAAGGTCTGACAGAAGCTCCTCAATTGTACAATTAAATGGATTTTGAAATATGAATTTTTTTACTTGAATCAAAACCGAAAAACGCTTTTGTAACTATAGTTTAACAATAAATTCAAAAAATATATCTGCTGCATTTTTTGAGCATGAGAATTTCTAAATTGATTTTTTTTATTTATTTAATTTTTCATATAAAAACAATATTGACCCGCGGGCCGGATTGAAAACAGGCGGCGGGCCGAAGTTTGCCAATACCTGAAAATGATCGATGAAAAACTATAAACAAACATTCGAAATCTTACAATTAGTGAACAAATAACTTCGCGATTCTGGCCGAATTCGCCATTCCGTTCACTCTCGAGATGGCTTTCACTATGGCGGGCGTGCTCGCGCAACTTGTCAATTAAAATCGGCGACGGTCCCATTAAAATTTTTCGCACCTGTACTTAATGAGAGTTTTGTCGGTTCGCGGGTGAGTTTAATTACGCTTTGAGGTTCGCTTTTGTTGCCGAGATAAATTCAATTCGGGGTGTCGATAAAATCTCGTCCGCTTCGACGGGTGCAGCGCTCATTATCGCGCGTGCATATATTATCGTTATGCGGAAGTTGATGAATCGTCATTTAATTTAATTGCATGTTTCCGTTTTGTTTCCGAGATACGTCGTTTATATAGTGCGCTTTGCGTGAAAATAGATTTCAGTTTCAGTCCGCGCGTTTGGTTTGCGAAAATGCGTTGTGTTTGGAAACAGTTTTCCGATATAAATGTAGTCAGTTTTTATTGTATCATGAATAGAATCATTTTTTTGTAAAACTTTTGATTTTTTTAATTCATTTTGAATTGAATTGAAGTTTTTGAATGAGTAGAAAATACTATATTTTGTATTTCACCCTACTTCGATTCAAGAACGCTTGATTTGACCTAATTGTGAGACTTTTCTAAAGAAAACGTCTCGAATATTTTCTGTATGCGAACCATTTCGATTTCTATAATACGTATTCATATTCATATTTAAATCAATTTGTTTACGTACTTTTCTGGTTTTAATTTAGCGAGGCAATGCCCTTTTTATATGATTGAAAAGTATATTGAACCCTTGTCGATCAAACGCCTATTACTTTTCCCGTTGTAAATATTTCTTCAACCTCAGAACGAGTATATTATATTTTCGGTCGCCTTTTATTCACGAAAAACTTTTCAAACGAAATCCGTAATTTTTTTATGGATTCAACACTAAATTGATTGATCAGAAGTATAGGTGAAAAAAGGTTTTATTTGAACGCAGAAAATGGGCTTTTCTTTTGCCACAAACGAACAAAGGGCTTACTCGTTTAGATTGGACCCTAATTGAAAATACAATTTAACCGAGAACGATGGGTACAAAGCCAGAACCGTTCGAAGTTATCGCATTGTTTGCGATATATTTTGTGGTGTCGAATCCGATAGGTGTTCACTTGCAACCCAGGAATATGACCGAACGTGAAATATCACTCTGCTTACGGGGTAGAGGCAAAGATACCACGGGGGCAACGGGTTAGACTGGCTTACTGTTGTTTCGATGGGTTGTATTATATAAGGAAGTTAGCCGAATTGTTTGTAGCGTAAGCCTATTACCTACGCCATTAAAGCCGACCCACTTTGATTAATGAATTTCGTAATGGAATGCAGAGCTCATTTTATCTACCCACCGTTCCAGTTGTTCCCCGAAGGGGGTTATCCTTGCGATAAATAATTGCTTCGCAGTGTTTCCGTGGATTAAGCGTTCGTGTTCGGTCCACTTTTTATTTCGGCTGTGCGGGTGGTGGGCTTTCACGTACCGGCCGTACGAAATTGCAAGTTGATCCCGTATAGATTGCGTCAATCAACTTCGCGGTTATTTTCGGTTAATGTACGTAAAATTAAGGCTCATTTCACTTGGCCATTCTATTTATGCTCGGACCGGGCTTTTTGAATCTTATTTCGGTCGTGTTATTTCAATATAAATTCTTTCCGACTGGTCACTGGAAAGGTTTCAGTTAATAAAATTCTTGTGCGATTCGTGTTAAATGATATGTTTTCGAGAGTATTTTTTTGACTTAATACTTTCATTATATGGTCACGGAAATTCGAGAATTGATTGATTTGAAATGGTTAATTATAATATACATATAATATTTTACGTGGTATTTTCTCGGAACAAAAAATATATTGATGGAAAACAAAAATTCGTTTCGATGTAAACATAATTTTATCCCTGCCATAACGTCGATATCAAATTTATTGTGTCCTATTTTAATGTTTTATCAACAATTCGTATCGATCAAACGTATGTAACAGATAACGTCGCTTTTTTAACGTCCCATGTTTTTCGCTCGGTCGCAAATATAAATAGCTCACTTCATTAGGGGGTATTTAATTCCATGTTTGTTTTAACTTTGACAGCGTTAATCCCGTTACCACAACGCCATCAGCATCGTTCCCCGTTATCTCCATGGGATAACGAATATTCGCCGTTTCATAATAATAACGACGCAACAAACAAACGCGATAATCGCAAATATGACGAAAACGCGAAAAATACGGACGAGCTCTTCCGCTTGAAACATTATATAATTATTCGTACGTATATATGTAATATATATGTTTTCAATTAAAATAAAAACAAATCCAGACTTCAGACAGCATCATTTGATTTTTTTTTCCCTAGAAAAAAGTAATTTCAGAGCGTGCACGATTAATAGAATTTTCAGTTCTAATTCGACTTTAGTGAGTCGCATTAAAACTTTCAACTTAACTGCGCGCCGTAAATAATCACTTGAATTCTTGTAATAATTTCTTCGTTCTGTTTGAACTTGGAATAGATTATTTCGTACGCTTATTCGATATTAAATGTGAAATGTCGAGACGTTGTAGGACACGGGGGTCATTACCGCGAGATTCGGCACTCGAGAGCACGTACTGAGCAATAATTACGCGTTGCCTGAAACGTGTTCAACGCGACATACCTCGAGTCTCACAAAGCATTATTATATTTCAAAATATTTTTCACATATTCCGTTCAAACAAAGCTCAGGCATATTGTTATTACGTCAAAAATAAATAAAAGAATAGTTTTTTTTTATATTTTACATACGAAATTCTCATTATGTATCAATATAAAAAAATGCTTTTATAAAACAACTCTTGTTTCATAAAATGAGTTCGTTCTTAAAAAAATCAAAGAAAATCTCCTCCCAATCGCATCTTCTCCGTCGTATTCGATCAGATCCACCGCAATGTTCAAAACAACGGAACGGAATACAAAAAAATACATTATTTTAATGTTGAAACGAATAAATCTCATATTTTTCGTTGCCCCTGGGAACTTGGTACGCAAACACGATGGTGAGAGACGTCCCGCGTAAATCCGTTCGTATAATTCAAACGGCGGGAACAATCCGCGCCAGCCGCGGGGCAGTTTTTCAGCAGCTCGATTTCCTCGAGGGCCCTGCAGCGGTTGTCAACCGTCGACACTTTACAGCCGACTTTATTGCTTTTTCAGGACGGGTGAGGTGTGTAAAAAAAAAAAAAACGAGGACGAGGATCGCTTTCTGTCTGTGCGGAATACGCTCTTTGGTTGGAGTGTGCTCGTCATTCGATTCTCAGTGCGAGCTTTCCCGGCATTAATCGAATAGTTCGTTTGCTTTGGCTTCAATTTTTTTCATGTCAGTTCAGATAAATTTTCGTTTAATCATATCGAAAAATAAAGGAATTCTTTGATTGCACGGTTTATATATAGTTTAATTTTGAAAGTATTTCGTTTGTAATTGATTAATTTCGAATGTTTCAGCGTAAACTCGAGTACGTTTCACTTATACTCTTTTATGTATCTAGGCTTGAGAGTATCTTGAAATTCTTCCATTCTCACTTTCGAATAGAAATGCCGTTTCAGTATCGACGCGATGGAATTTATTGCACGTACAAAGTGACGCGAAATATTTTACGCATTTAGCAATTTATTTATCGCACTAAAATCGTTATTATATAAGAAAACGAACGGCGGGTCGGTTAAGGGGCTTAAAGGCTGCTTTATTTATTCACGAACTGCCAGAGGTGTGGGAGCACTTAATTCGTAATTTTATTATACCAATGAACAAACTAAAATGAGAAGGCTATTTTCTTCTTATGCGAATTCTCATTCGACAAAAAAAATAAACTTTTTTCGGTACAATCATCGGACGAAAATTTTCGAATCGTCACGCAGAATAATAAGAGAAGCGCTCGTAATGAGGAAAACGGTCGAGTGGACGTAATAAATCGTATAAATTCGACAGATTTCATAAAAGAATCAATCTCGACACACTTTTTCATCGAATCTCTCGAGGATTGATGCTCGTGACAGATCTCATCTCGACGAGGTGTCCTTCAGTTTCTTGCCGTTCGGACGTTTTAAAAAATCGAAAAAAGATTGCTCGCGCGCCCCGAGATGTCACAGGACAAAACGAAACAATATTTCTCACCCAGCACTATCGCCTATTTCAGATATTCGAAATATTTGCATCGAATATTGTATCAATATTAGATCACAAGTTCGGCTCGGCACTGTGTTGACCTAGAAGTGTATATCGGCGCAAAGTTGCGCTCTCAAAGCGCCTTTGATGTCGGTTCATATAATATATGTCGGAGTTCATTCAACATTCATAAACGTGTGCAAACATCGAATTTCAATATTGGCCTCGAGGGGGACCGTTAGATTATATAATTATCGTGTTAATCCAATAAGATAATTTTTAAATCGCCCGAAATCAATACGGATGGAGTTTGTATAAACTGAACCCTGACTTAATTGACCACAAGTTAAAATAATCACTTCTGTTTTAAATTTTTCGAAAAGGATTAAAATAATGTGAGACCCTTTTTTCGCTTTGAATTTTCAGCGAAATGTTTAATTTTAATAAAAACATAATTGTCCAATATAACTAGTCGGATTCTTGTTCGTATAATCCCCTCTAGATGGTTTCAAATAAAATGTTTTAATTAAATTGGCCTAATTACTCGAAAGGGTGAATTTCGTTCGCTCATACGCTGTCAACTTTTCGCACGTGTAATTAACCGATAAACGAATTCGATTCGAATTTTTCGGATCCCGCCCATTAATCACTCGTGCCTCGGAAAACCTATTTTCTAAAGGGACGTTTCCTTTGTTTTTTTTTTCCTCGTTCATTCGGGCTCGCGTTCCCATTTCCTTTTCCCGTCAATTACGCACTACCCGTACTACGGGGGAACACCTCGACGCCGCGCTTATTTTTTTTTGCAGTCGCCGAATATAAAATTCATTTGATATTTCAACTCAAAGGAGGAAGCAAACAAAGGCAGCGCTACGAATAAAGAGGTTTTTCACTAATTTTTTTTTTTCGGTTTCCTCTTGTCCGACTGAAAGAAAGCTTCCTGCATTATTTTTGTTTGTCGGCCGATTTCAGTCAACATCATTTGTTAGTGTCCCGTCGGCTTTCAGCGAACGCCGTTATGACGCCCCACAAATAATTCCTGTTAATCTTAGCACTATTAAACGCTAACGACGTAATTGATATTTCAAAGTTTATTCATAATTCCTTTTGAATTGTCTGCCTTAATTGTATACTGTTCAACAGTGGTACTTGGATTAATTGTTATATATACTTAATCCGCTCGTTACGCTTTATCGTTAATGCTTACAGTGAATTTTCTAATAACTTGTTTCGTGTAACGGCTTTCGTGTTATATTATATTTTTGTATTTGTTTTCATATGTGTTCATTTCGTAATTAATTGAAATACAAGTTTTGTTTTGAATTGTGGTAATACTTGGAACGTTTTAGCATTATTGTAACATTAAAATTTAATGGCTTTAGTATTTAATTTAATTTTTACGATATCGCATTTTGTTACCCTTGTTCATTTCACGATCGTATCTCACTTTTTTTATGCTGATATAAAAATCGAAAAGTTATGTTTTTGGTATTATGAAAATTTTATTAATTCACGGCAAAAAATTTATATACAACGAAACTATGTGCACGAAAAAGCCAAACACTGTCGCATTTCCGCAACAAGCAAATAGGAATTTCAATTTTATCGGACGACGCGGGAAAACGCGGACCGCAATCGACAAAAAAAAAACAATCGAAAACGAAAAGCACGAAAACAAAACTCGAAAAGAACCGCTTCTGTGTGTTTTTGTTTGAGAATTTCGCCGAATGCGCATCGGCTAGAGAAATCTCATGAATATTCACCGACGGGACTTCGAACGGAACACTCCATTATCCCGTGGTTCGGTTCTGCGGCCTGCTTTCGCTTGCATCGGAATAATCTGCGATTTTGTGCGTATCAAATATCGAAATTTATGCGATTCCAGAGATTTGGACTGTTTACGATATTAGCATGTCGATCGGACGATTGATGCGATTCAATTCGTATCGAAATGCAGCGGAAACGTAACGGGAGATTTATCACAGAGCGCCCCGAAAGCCCTATGGCGCTATCAGTACGCAGGCCCACTATCTATTATGTTTTGAATGATTTATAGTTTGAAATCTGTAATTTTCGATGTGTGATCTGTAGCGACACATTAACAATTTTGTTATAATACGTGGTTGTAAGATTTCGAAGGTCTCTCGCGAGGAAACTGTTACTTGCGCTGAATGGGTCGAGTCTAAAGTTTAGCTTGATGAAAGTACCCTTAATTAATACACTCATGTTATTGACCCGGTGAAAGTGACACGTGGCAAGTTTTAAGATTAATCACTCACTTCCAAATCATATTACGCTACCTGAAACTTTCACACGTTATAGTTGCAAGTTGGAGCGAATCCGAATCCTCGAGTGGCTTTCTTCGTCGAAACGCAACTGTCTCGTCTACACGTATCGATTGTCTATTGTACAAAGCGTATTTGAATTAAATAAGCGCGAACAATGTGGTGCAGAACAATGTTTGCTGGCAACAAAAGCTCCGTCTGACGGTACTACAATTTCCAAATTAATTGATTCATAGTACGCTTCGGAACTGTCTGACGTTGTTGTGTAAACTCGGCCGATAATATTTTGATTGAATACAAAGAAAGTTCGGGTTGCTTTCGCGGAAAATTCTCGGACCGCTTAGTGCGCGCCTCTCGTATCTCGGCTAGGACAAACATCCTGGGGGAAAAATACTTTGCCCGAAAGTTGAAAACACACCGGAAAGACAAACTCGCGCGCGCGTTCTTTGTGCGAATATTTCTTGTTTTTATTGTAAACGATGTATTGTGAATCTTATCTTTTGAACACGTCCGCCTTTTTCTGCTCCATGTATTTCTTAGTGTTCGCATGGTGCTGTAATGTGAAAGTTGTTTATCAAATACTCGCCGGTAAATAGGTAGTTTCGTCTAGATCTTTTCATTGATAAATAATATTTATTTTCTCGTTGAAATTCAATGTTTGTGATACATTTAATTTGTGAACTGACGCATGAGAATAATATTATTTTATCACGCATATGATTTTAATGAGTTTATTCATATAATATTTCACTTTGCAAACAGTCGTTTTGTATTTCAAAATCATCCTCTTAATACTAGTCAATTAAATGATTCAATTGGATTTATAGACTAATTATCTATTATGTTTTTCCGCTGACACAGAATCAGCTCGATTTTAATTTGACCAGTCATATTCATTAAATGCAGATTATAATTAAAAGCTCGGAAATTCGTGTTTTACAAATACTTGAACATTCTACAATTCCATGCATATTTGAAATTATTTTATTATAATTCCTTTCGGAAATTGTAATAACGTACGCACATTATATAATATTGTATGTACTACGACCTCAGAATTCCTTTGCTCGAATTTCTGGTTATCGGCTATATGTCGTTTCTAGCACGCCCATACACTTACGTTTGCTAGCAATTAAAATAGTTTCGTTCTGTGGGGTATGACGTTTCAAACGAGGACGACGGATAACGAGGGTGTTGCGTCCTCGGCCACTTAATTACGAGAAATCCTTACGATGTCCTCTACCGACCCGGGAGCAAACTTGGACAGCTATAACCCTTTCGACCTCCCGAAAGGGTGATTCGGGATCAAATCCGACTTTTGCGCTTTATTTCACCGCATTTTTCGCGTTAATAATTACGTCGGGCCACTCTCTATAATGAAAATTTCCTGTGGGCTGTGTGCGTGCGTGTGTCGGAAGCAACTTCATAAAACTTTCGCCCGTCCCTAATGCGACTTTTCGTACGCGGCGGCGGGGCTTCAACGGAGATTTTTTCTTCCATGGTTTTTTTCACCGTAGGTGGAAAGAGGACGGTCTCTCGCTTTACTTTCGACTCAGACCCCCGGTGAAAGTTCCCTTTTTTCGTGACGTCTTCTTCTTTGGTGGTGAAAGCGAGAGTCTGACTTTCCCTTTATCGAGTTTTCCGCTACTTCTACGCGGTGGGTTGCGCGAGTGCGCACACAATGGCTGAAGGCCTTATTTTGAGTTTTTTTTTTTTTTTAAGAAACGCTAATGTATTATATATACATATATCAAAAATCATCTTGATATATGCCGCCATTATTGCGCATATTCCCTATTGATTTTTATTTATAGTTTTTCTTTGAGATACACTAGCAAAGTGGATTCATTGTACAAACTCTTCAATAAAAAAATCATACAAAAAATAAAATTTGCGTGATCAATTTTAATAAAAAATATCGAAGATTCTTTTTCCTTTGTTGATTTTTCAAATTAACGTTATCGAAAATAATTATGTTTTGCTCAATTCTGCATAAATAATACGTACCCGCATTGGCGACGCGTCCATATTTAACGCGCCGCAATCTAAAAGCATTCTCGACAAATAATTAATTGACAAGCAGAAAGAGGCGGCGTCCAAACTTCCCCACTAATGCCTCTCCCCGTAATCTGGACAACACGAAGCGCGAACACAAAAAATCTGCTGCAGTATTAATACACCACATCGTGCTTCGGCTGAAAGCACTCTTTCTCTATCTGGAAATCTAGACGTATATTTATCTCTGTGAGCGCGAGAGCCTCTTCATTTCGCTCTTTTGTTCGGTCGCTTTCTGCATCCGAACTCGTCCGTCCATTGTTCGCCAGCAACCTCCGCTTCGACAATGTGAGTACACCACGGTTTGTACGCCGACCACCTCGTGGTGTTCTGTTTGTTTGTTTATACGTATGCAGACGGGGGTATTGTGTTTACATAGAATAAAAACAATCTGTTCAGCTATACAGATGATTTGTTGCCCGCGGCTGAAGACTGTCGTTTTCAAATTGTCTCGTTCAATTCCGTTGAACGGTTGGAAATTTTCGCAAGAATATGAACGTTCAGCGCGTTTCATAAACAATTTATTTGCTATGAATATTTAACGTATTTGACATAGTATATTTTATGTAACACTTGTTGATATATTCTACATGTAAATTCTATGTTCTGTATTATTAATAAAGCACTACAATGGCTCCGACCAACAAAGGATTTAGAAATGAAATGCACCACTTCCGCAAACTTCATCACATCTGCATTACATTCAAAATGCATGTGTCACCGAAAATTTATTTAAATTCCATTAAAAGCGCATTTCGGAAATGATTCTTCGGAACTGAATCGTGACTTTGATTCTAATTTATCAAAAATCGATTTACACACGCGCGTTAAAAGCTTTCCTAGGTCCTATTAGTTAGCTGTTATAAAGCGCTCGCGCGTATGTGCGTGATATACTATATTCAATTTCCGATTAACGAGTCTCCGAGTTCTAGAGCGTTGTGCATAAATCAGAGCCGCGTGAATAATAGCTTTATTATTCGAACACGTACGTTCTCCACTCCGGCTTCGGCTCTCCCACTATATGTTAGTTATGGTAGGGGCCTTTTTAACTACGCGACAGTCGCATTGTGCGTCAATCTCGGTAACAGTTTAATTCGTCGAGTTTGTAAATGTGCGCCGGTTGCCGTTCGCATAAGCAGACAAGTCAATTACGAATTTGACGTTTCGGGATTCGCGAGTTTCCCGGTGCGTTATTATTTTGTAACGGTTTCGCTGTTTGGAGAAAATGAAGGGTTTCCGTGTTCTGTGGAAAAAAACAATGACTTGTTTTCTCAGGTTACGCAATGTCATCGCCGCTATGTGGTTTTTGCTCTTTTTTCGCTCAGGATTGGTGCTGTCTGAAAAATAGTACAGTCAGTTCTTGGTGTATATTGCATTAAAAAAAGTCGTATTCAAATGTAGAACGATACTTTTTTATTGAAATACTAGTTTGTATAAAGTATTCGAATCTAACGATACAGACAAAAATAACAAATCTCAATTACAGTTATATGGAACTTTTCGAGTTTTCGAAGTGTTACATGAAAAATCTTATGAAATAGGAAATGTTTCAATTTTAGACTTTGACATAAAATGTATTCGAGAAAAATTAATACGTTCCAATTTAAAGAGTTTTCAGTGTGCTTTCAACATTTTCGTCGTCGATGAAAAGTTTGACGGACGCGCACGAATAATTTCCTCGACATCAAAGTTCTCATTTTTTTCCAACTGATAACGAATATTCCGGCATATCGAAAAATAGCCGATTTTCTTTTTTCTCGGTGAAATTCAATTTTTTTAATTTATTTTCCTTTCGCTCGTAATGTATTATTAGAATACGAAAACAACCATATATAAGTACGTAACCCCAGTACGTTTTTTTCAACGGTCTTCCTATATAACCCCGTTGAATTTCTTACGAAGAGCACATATAAGAAGATAAAAAATTATGACCCAGTTTTGCTTTTACCTCGTCCATTTCTGGACTGACCTGAAAGTATTATGACCATCCTTGCCAGAGTTTAGCACGCGGACCGAGAGGAAACGAAAAATCCGTATCCACAACATGGCATCATTTATTATTTGGACTTTAGCTTGGTTGACTCATTGTCCTACTGAACGATACCAAACGACTCGTACAAAGATCGAGCAATCGTATGCGATACAGTCTTCGCAAAATACAAGAAAAAAATCCAAATCGAAAGTTCAACGTAGACGCATTTCATTTTATTCCATGCCATTACCCGTTATTTGTTACCGAGACCATGTAAACAATCTAATTATATTCCATATAAGATATCGTTTCGTATACGATAAATACTGACGTATTCATTGATTTTTTTTCTTATATAAATAAATATATTTGAGCGATTCAAACTGTGAAATTCTTTCTACTGAAAAATATAATTCTAAAAATATTATATAATCGAAAAAAGTATGCATTTATGTATATGTTTATCTATGGGCGATCTTTGTTTTTATGGATCTTTGTTTTTCTATTAACGAACGCACTTTATTTACAACACACAATAATCGAAAGGAAAAGGCTTAGATTTAATACGGCGAATTTATTATTGTTGGTCCGTTCGGAACCGAGGCGCACAGTCCCAGAATCCATTACGATAAAACGCGATCACGGACCGTTGACACTTATTTTTCTCCTCAGGGGCCCGCTTTAATCCGCGCCCCCCTTGTCCGCCCCTTAATTTATAAGGCCTTTGAGCGTCATTGGGGCAAACCCGGTACACAGGGGCAGACCGCTTAGGCTACGGTTACCCAACTTTCAACCAAAAAGCACATGGGAGTGATAAAATTCGAAAGCTAAGAAAGGAGTTATACGTCACTTGATATTTGAATGAAATGTTAAATTTCAACATTTTCGATTGTGTTTTTCTTTGTTAACATTTGTTGAAAATGTGTAGTAGTTTATGGTTAGCCGGTTGTGATTTGGGTCACTAAACATGTATGGATGGTCACAGCCATAAAAAAGGTTGGGCACTACTGGCGTTAGGCCACTTGGTGAGGAGCGATCTTTGTGGTCTACCGGAAAACTAGGAGTCGGAATAACCAGCGTTTTCCGGTAGAAGGAGAGGTTCTAAACTCGAACTTATTGCTCAGAGCAAACTTTGAGCTCCACGAAATTCGTGATTGTTTTTAATTTGAGTTTCCAAATTGTAGCTTATCTCCCGTTTCCATGTTTTATTCGAACGTCCTTCGACTTTTTTTCGTTCGTTTTCCAGGCGTGATTTTATTATTTGAAAATTTAACGAAGTGTTACTTCAATTGTCTAATTTTTTATTTAATCCGAATAAGCGTCTGTGTAAAACAATCGCTAACAACTATACAAGTTATAAAATTTTGTTGTATTCAGTATGCTTTGTGTACAAAAATATTTTTCGCAATATTCTTAACGATGAGTTTTATTGATATTTTGTTTTTTCTCATTTCGTTAAGGCGCAGATGAAACTTTCTCATTCTCTGGGTCTTTTGTCTTTTGAAAAATAACACTTTTCATAAACATTCCTTGCGTTCGAAAAAAACAATGTAACATTCCGTAGTGACAACATTGACCGCCTCGTACAATAGAGAAATATTTCTACCCGTTTTCCCCACAGCACTGTGAAAAAGCTCTCCGTGTATAATATAATAATGTCTAGTATCAACTACATTGTCTATTTTTTTCGTTGATGTACTCAGAATGAAAAGATTAATCTGCTTACTTCAGAGATAACGAGACCGCAAATAAGCTCCTCCACATCGTGTCTCCTCTTTTGAGGTACAACCACTTGTAATCAGCGGTTTTTTTTTACATTATGTCTCATTTCTCTTCGCATAGTATTTTTTTTCTTCTTATGCCACGGCAATCATCTATCGACCTTTTGTTACAATATACGGCAATTTTTGAATATTATTTTTCTCATTGTACATATACGAGTACGAGAAGCTGAATTACTGCGCATTCACGTACGCTTCATAAAGGAGCATTCATAAAATGAACACATTTCTCAATATGTTCGTGTACATTATAATTATATATAATTTTTTTCATATATTTGATTCATCAATGCTGATTTATAAATCGAATTTGTAGAAAACAATCATCAAATATAAATATTGTTAGTTTTTATTTTATTTTTCTATTTGAAAAGAACTAATTAACCGCAATTCAATTCAGAAAATTAAATCGCAGAAAAAATTTCCAATTCACATCGATATTTTGTTTTGATAAAATTTCCTATTGGAATTATGAATTCGTGTTTTTTTTTTGCATCCATTCTTTACACTTGGAAATATTTCATCGTTTTCAGTATAGACACGTTGACTAGCGTCATATATCAAAAAATTTGATCCTCACGTATAGAGAGAGGAAAGATACGTAACACGTTTACTACAAAAGCGCGAACCGTAGCCGACCTGTTTCAAATATAATTGAACGCTACGCGATACACGCACACCCTCCATTCTCTTTTTTATTTTTATTTATTATTTATTATTTTTATCGCAAAAATTCAATATTCGTACCGTTATTTATGTGAACTCGCGCACACGTATTTTTTCCCTTTTTTCCGGGCCCGAGTAGAAGAATCAAACCGGTGGCAGTCTAATAAATGTTCACGATAAGCTCGCGGGTCCTATATTTATTTATATATTATAATACACATGCGATCCCGGAAGTAATCTCGTTTGTCGGTCGGGTGAACCCGCCATCCTGGACGGCGTTCTTCGGCGGAACGATAACTTTTTCTGTGGTGCTTTTCGTCGGCGCATAATCGAGTTTCGCCGGTTAGTTACGCACCTGTCGCCGGTGTACGCTTTGCGAAAAGGAGGAGATACGTTTCAATTTGACGTAACGCAATAAAAAGTAATATTTCTTGAGTCGTCGATGCCTCGCGAATATTGTGTTACGTCGAATCGAGCGGTGAAATTTTCGCGAAGTAATTTTTGTCGGCGAAATAAAATTGCTCGCGTGCCTCTTTCCCGCATCGGGAAACTTTCGCCCCGAAGTAATTTCGTGCACGTTGATTAATTCATAACGTGTGTGTGTGTTTGCTTCTTTCGTACATGTTCATATATCATAACATGTGTGATATTATAAATTTAATGTTTGCTATGTGAGTTTAACGGTCGGCAAACTTTCGAAATCTTTTGCTTTGCCGTTATGTTATTATGATGAATAATATTTCACTCTTTTCTGGTTGATTAATTTATTTTTTTGGGTTTCCTTCGAGTATAAATTTTCGCTCGTTATTCAAAGTTTTATGATGTTGTTTTTTATTCACTTTCGCGTAGTTTCAAATTAATGATTATGAATCTCCCCCTTCGGTGCTGTCTGATTTTTATTTTTTATTGTTATGCAACTTAGATTAATTGATCGCTCGCGTATTTTATTGAAAGTAAAAAAAACTTTGAAGTGGATAGTTCTAACATAAATATAATAATAACCGATTACTCAAATCTTATTCTCTCTAAAATCATTTTTCTTTTATCATAGAATTTTCCAAGAAGAAAGTCTTTTCGGATTTGAGTTTTATCATATAATAATAAATTTTCTATATTAATAATGCGTAAAAGATGAGAAGTCGCCATTTCCAATAAATATTCAATAACTTTACAAACTCATCGAAGTTTAAATACGTCCCCGCTTACAAAACAATCGATCTCGTCTGCGAAATTCTGACTTGTAAAAATATACGTAATCTAAATAAAAATCTCAATTTATAGCCGATTCTTTATTGGTTCGGCACAAAACGCACCGCGTATCACACACACATATGAGAACATATATATTTTTTATCGCGGACAACACCGGGGCGGCAAATAATTCAGAATGGGCAGATATCGCCGACCAAGATTTATATCGTTACGTGTCCCCCTTATACAAAATACAAGGCAAAAAACCATCCCGATGGGGGTGGTGACTCTCGTCATAACTCAGGGATGAAAGGTCGTCTCGCTCGCGCATTTCCATGAAAGCTTAACGAGGCAGAGCGAGATGGAAAACAGAGTCTTTTGTTTCAGGAACGTGACGCGGTCAAAACGACACAATAAAACGTAACTCGTGTGCATATTTTGTGTTTTTTTCCTCCCCACTGCCGTTTGTTTTCCTTATTTTTTAGCTTCCGCCGCTTATTTTTAAGTTTCTTGTCTGGTGAGGATAGTTAGGATCTATGAGTGCAAGTTTTAATTGAGTCTGTTGTTGGTTGTTTGGTGGATTTGTATTTATTTAGATGTGTATTGTACGACAGTGCTGTCCGACTAGGTGGTCAAAGTTTTTGATTCATGTGTCGTACGGGGTGAAATTAACTTCGGTCAAATTATCACCGAGGCGAATTGTTGTTTACGATTTTGCGTTTTGCACGTATGTCTGATATAAATGTGATTTCCGAAATGAGCATAATATTTTAATCCGAAAAATTTCGAATGTTTCTGAATTTCTCAGAATTTCACGCCAGATTGGATTTATTCAATCACATATCCTAACGCGTATTCAAAGAATCGATACGTTATATAATTTTCGACACGTTCACACTCATCGAAATATCCATCAATATCATTTCGCAATCTACATACATAACACGTGTGAAATCAATTTAATCCAATTAGCACCCGAATCTGCTCCGGAATTTTCTTTGTGCTTCTCGACGCCATAACCGTAAAATTCCCAGTAATCGAACATCAGTAAACATCGTCATTATGTTGGCAGCATGTTATTATGTTGTAACGATAACACAAAGCCTTCCATCGCATCTCGAGTCTTCTAAGAAAGTCACCTTGGAGCACGTATGCGTGTATATTTACCTGGATAATTAGTAATATCACTCACCCACCTACGACGTATAATCTCATTAGAGACTGAAGCATTCGCCGCCCCGAGGACTAGATAAACGCAGCCATCAAATGTACCATGGCTTGGGAATCTGGAAATTTGCTGAAATTTACGCGTTCCGCAAAGTTCTTTCGCATCGGAAAGCATAAATTTCGTCCCAAATCGGACTCATTAGTTACGACCGGTCCCCAAATTGAGCCGTCAATTACTCACTCTGCCGCGATTTCCTCGCCCGTCCGGCTCGATTTCATTAATTTTCGTGTTTTTCCGAAGCGCGAATGATTTTTTTTTAGAATCTGTCGACGAAAACAACGCCTACAATATACTTAATAATAATTCGGTCTTTCGAATGCCGAACGCACTTTTCTAACCAAGACTAATGGATTATATGACCCTAGGGAATGTTTTACAGGCGGTTTTTCATTATTATTCTCAAAAATAAAATTTTATATTGAGATATAAAAGAAATTTTAATTTTTTTATTTAATGTATTTATTTGAGATTTTACGTAATTATATAAACATGGCAACAAATTATTTGGTCAGAATTTAATTCATAGTTTGGTCTGAATAAAATTGAGTAAACGGTCAGAATAAAATGTTAAATTGTCAGAATAAAATGTTAAATGGTCAGAATAAAATGTTAAATGGTCAGAATGTGACAGTCGATAAATGGTCAAAATTACAGAAAATTACAATCCTTACAGAAAAACTGAACGTGGGGGTTGGGCCAAACGCCGCATTTCTCAGTCAGGGAAAACTAAACGCACTTATTTAATGCCGCACGTCTCAGTCAAAAGTCTGAACGTATTTATTACTAAACGCGTGTTTAGGTTTGGTTAGGTTAGCGTTTTTTGCGTCACATTTACTGAACGTATCTTATTCAATCAGATATTCAGATCGAAAATATTTTATAAGTCTCTATCGTAAAAGTTTCCAACCAGCTATCAAACCAATGTAATAAAAATTCTGACCATTTAATATTTATTCCGACCACAAAATTCTGACCCATGTATTCTGACCAATATCATATAAATTCTGACCAATATAATATAAATTGTGACCAATATAATATATGTAAATTCTGACCAATGTAATAAAAATTCTGATAAATTAATTAAAAATTCTGACCAAAACGTATTAAAATTCTGACCCGAAAAATACACGCCTATAAACATTTTTATTTAATATCTTACTTGTATAATTTTAAATTGGAATATAACAGTACGATTGTATTCGAAATTCGAACCGCCTTCATTTCAAAACGCAATATATGTATTAGTCTTTGAACGGTTATCTGAAACGGTGTCAACGATTATCGTCCTCCGCTACGTTTCAGCGTATGCGGTTAAACGGTACGGTTTAGTCGTAACCGAACGGTTAACTATTATGTGCTTGCTTTTCCGCGAGTGCTTCGTTTTAATTGCGTACGTACGTCTGTCTCCGATGGAAATTATCGTTCTCGCCCCTCTAACTCTCGACGAAAAAATAAAATTTTATATTCGTCCTTCTTTCTGGGCGCACTTCTTCTTCGGTCCGTTGGCGGAGTTTCGCGCACTTCCTGAAACGACTCCTAATATACTCGCAAGAAATTATGGTTTTCAATTTGTTCGCCAGTCGTTTTCTCCGCTCCATGGTAACCCATACCACATCGCGGACCCATTAAAATCATCTGAACGTTCCGTTGTCCACGGAGCCATTTGTCTCCGCTCAGTTTCCTTTTCCCTTCTGAAACCCACGCCACGAAACGACCCAAATTTCACCGAGGATTAAGAACGACTTATTTTTTGAACGATGTTCGATCTTAAAACATTCACATTTTTCACTTCTCTTTCCTTTACCTTCGGAATATATACATTTTCTTTATCTCGGTTATTTATAATTGATTAAAATTTTTCTCGAGGAAACCTCACAATTTTTCATCGATATTTCGAGGTTATATTCTTTCGTTTACATCGAAAATGTATTTGATTAAAAAATAGCTCGAGTAAGTCAGATCATAAATCAAATTGAAAAAAAAATACACAGACGAAATGCGTTGTCCATATAAAAATATATAGGCTCCTTTTCGAATATCACAGAAAAAATATTAACATCTCACTTTCATTATTGCGATATTGAATCGTCAGTTGAAAATGTCAATCGCTTATTGTGTAACCACCGCGAAAATCGTCGTCACATTGACAATTGTCATATTGTGAATCGCGCTACACCATTTCGAGCGTATCGCTATATATTAAATATCGATTCTATTCGAAAAACATATTAGAAAACTCTATTCTATTCGAAAAATATTCATAAAATATTATGCAATACATAAAATCTGTGCCAGGTAATTTAGATGCCTAGCGTTTCGACGTTTTGGGGCTATTTTACAACCTGTAAAATTTAATAGTGCGAATAACGCCTGGAAACCCTTTCATCTCCGAAATGTTGCAATATTTGCACGTTTCAACAGTGGTTTTGAGTTTGTTTTGTTACCCGCGTATATTACGTGTGTGATGGTCGTGATGTACGTATTCTACGTGGAAAACTCGAGATGCGAATTTCCACGACGCCCTCTCGGACCTTTACGAGTTTCGAAGACGTGTAATTCAAATTTTATCACCCGTACAAGGGAGTTCTGGAGCTGAGATCCAGGCGAGTATTAGTTTTATTGCTTCCTGGATAGGTAGGAATTGCGAAAAAAGTAGGGTTAGATGTGTTGTATAAATTTTCGTCTGGCGGATACTTTCTTTTGATGGGACATCGCGCGTTTCTAGTATACGCTCGTGTGCTTTTGCCCGAATCTTTTTTTATGAAAAATTATATTTTTTATACTCGCAGAAAACGGATGAAAAATTTATGAATTATTTACGGTTTAAAAATTTCTTTTATGAAGCATTTAAAATGTAGAGCGATCATAATTTATTCATACGAAACGTTATTTTCTCGAGCGAAATGATGAAAATATAATAAAAAAAACTATTCGGTTTTATGCGCTTTTCTAACAAACAATTTTGAAAAATGACTGGCTCTTTAGATGTATCGTTTCGATTAAAACGATATTTCAAAAAGCCAGTGAAAATCGTGTTTTTTTTTTCTCTATTGTAAACGCTCGAGCTTTAAAAGAGAAATATCAATCACTGTGCTACAGTTAGATTGATTTTCGTAAAGGTTATCAAATATTAATAATGTTGGTTTATCATGCAAGCAATCTTTTAAAAACGTTTTTCCTCGAACCGTAATTATTTGTGGTCTTTCGCTCTCAACTTCAAACGGAATGTTCTCTTTCTAGGACATTTTCTTTGCTTTGAGGAAAAACTTTTTCATTCAGCAATTCCTTTTACCGCTTAGTTAATTAATGTCTCGAGAGTGTTATTCCTTTGTATATTCATAATAAATTTATTCTGAAAAAAAATACGTGTTAAACTTTCTGCGTACACTACGGTTTCAAATAATGTCATTCATGCTTTTTATTCTTAAAAGTCAAGTTTTGTACTCGGGCATTGTTATGTTCCATAATTTAGCACATAATAAAACCAAAATTAATTATCCTTAATTTTTTTACAATAATAATTATAATGTGTATTACATTTTTCATAGATTAATTTACTTTTTATTGCTTGCATTTAATATATCTTTTTTTTTAATTACGAATAAAAGAAGCTTCTCTTTTCTCGAAATCGAATAAACGTTTTAGAATGATTTGGAAAATCCAATACGAGACAAATTATTTACAGTTACACACAACACAATAGAACATAGAAACGTTTTCATTTCTAGTGTTTACATACGAAATACACACACAATAAATCCCTGACCGACCCCGCATTCCCATATATTCCCGGCTTGGAAAGCCAGCTTAAATAAGACAATGCCGACCGCAAATCTATGTAAAACTTCAATGATTGATAACGTATCGAGCAGCAAAAACGGTAAGACTCGAGTCTTACCGTCTAAGCGTTTTATTTTCGATATCGTTAAAAATATACCGGTCACAAGCCCCAGGGACGTCCAATACTCCTACCCACTTTCCCTGGTCAGGAAGGACTCAAGGTGCGGTAATATATCAAGCGGGATCGCTGGTAGGTGAAAAAAATGCCTTCTATGTTCCGGGGTCCTTCTAATTCTTCGAGGCGCTTACATTCCCCTGGAGATATTCCCAGAAAGTCTATTAGAGATAAATGCCGATCTGGCCCTTGTCCCGTCTCATCCCATATTTCCAGATCAAAGGAGTGTATCGTGATATCGAATTATCTCGTCTGAGTGTAGTTTGGAATCAAATTAGTGTAATTGTGGTTAATACGATTATTAATTTACGTCGGTTGTGTTTCGTTTTAATGGGAAAAAAATGAAAATTCTCGCCCGCGAAATGTCGTCAGATGTCAAATTAGTTAATATAATATTACGGGTACAAAATATACAATTTAATTACATAGTTTTGAAACCTTCGTTGTTATACTGCCAGTTCAGAATGACAACACAAATCTGAAGTTACTTTTATACGTCAAAGTCAGAACGAACTTGAAATTCAATACTATGAAGTAAAGTTTTCCGATTGCCTCAAGTCACGGAACAGTTTGTGGCTAGCTCTCTAGTTGGTCGAGAGACATCTATTTTTGACGTCGCTATTTCGTAAAGCGGCTTCTAATAGAACACTTGAAAAATTCCGATACTGTGGTAAATAAAAATTCCGATACTATAGCAAACAAAAATGCCAAAGCTATGGTAAAAAAATTCCAATGCCATGGTAAACAAATATTTTTAAGTTGTGGTAGAAAAAAAATCCGATACTATAGTAAACAAAAATTCCTTTTCTATGGTAAACAAAAATTTCGATGCTATGGTAAATGAAAATTCCGATACCATAGTATACAAAAATCCCGATGCTATGGTATACAAAAATTTTGATAAACCAAAATTCTGTATCTATGGTAAACAAAAATTCCGTTGAAATACAAATTGATAATTTTGCTTCTTTCGGCCGCGTTATAGATGCTCGACGGAGTAAATGCGATTAACTTTTTCAATTTGCCTTCTGAGGCGCATTTTCCCAAAATTTAAATTGCTTATTTTAATTGGGTTTCGGTGTTATATTTGACTTGCGATGTCGCTTTCACACCTTCGAACGATAATTTTGTTTAGAAATTTTTCCGTTTATTATTATGAGATGAGCGAAACATTCAACGCATCTCTGCTTCATATGAACTATCACTATAACTCATATTCAGATGAACGAATAAAAAAGACAACTCGCGGATTATGCGTTTTTATTATTTTCGGAGATTTCAAAGGTCTGTTTTTATTTACAGCCCTACCAATAAATCTCGTTATATTGAAATTTTCAGCAATCGAAAGTTCGCCGGCGAGGCCCAAAAACAATGTAGCTTTTCGGCAAAGTTTTGCCTCCTTTGGCGGCGGGTCTCGGAGACGTTATACTTTTATTGCCGGTTTGTTACCATCATCTTGGAGGTTTTTGTTTCGGGAAACGCTCCCTCGCCCGAGCCCGGGCCCTTTTCGTATTATGAAATGCCCGAATTCAATTTGAATTTTCCTCGAATGACGAAAAAAAATGTGGAGTGAGACGCGCAAAGACGACACCGCTTTTATTGCTTCTTCGCTTTAACGCGACCGAACGAAACGACATAAACTTCGAATTGCTCTTTTATTGTGGAGATTCGCGTGAATTGATTCGGCTGTTATTATACGCCGTATATTTGTTAATTTGATGAAAAATGTGATTAATTGAAAACATTCGAATTTTATTATATTTTTTTCATTTCTTCAAGCGCCTTTGTGCTCAGATTCAACGACGCCCTGCGATGCGATATCTCCTTTCCTACGCACGTGAGGAATAATTGAAAATATAACGAGGCCGACTTCGCCGTTTCATTCGCATTGCGAACGCATTTATTGGAATCGTTTTTGTTATCGCACATCTCTCAATTTATAGGTTTTTCGCTCGCACCGTATATATTTCGTACGCCGCTGGCGAAAAAGTGCGTGTAATGTGATACAGCAGAAAGTGATTACTTTCGGACGATTTGGCTCTATATACGCAGTCGATGTATCGTGTAATAATATATTATTACATTAGATTTTTTTCCTTTATTTTTTCATCTTTTGCAATATCGCATTATGTTTGACCACGTAGTTTAAGGGTTATCCCAAAGAAACAGAGCGCACTGGCTTATCGCCCATTTCACGCCAATAAGTCAAACGTTTATATTCTTTTGAAGGGATCGAAATTGTCAAAGTGTCCTCATAGGATTTTTTTCCGACACAAATATTTCAGATTAATGTGTATTTTAAATATTTTCGATCGGATCACGTCTTCGAAATGACAGCCTTATCGTTTGTATGATCGTTCCATTGTGATGATACTCCCATTATAAGCATAATATAAAAATTATATTAAATGAAGATAGAAAGAAAACCCAAAAAAATTATTCTTTTACAAAAGCATGTGATGAAAACATTCGTGAATAGTTTTCGTTCTCGAGATAACGAATTTTTTTTTTTGTTCGTTTTCATTACATTACAGGTTTCATTTTATTCGAATCATTGCGTTCTTACAAAGTTTTCACATTATTATATTTTTTGTACGCCTATTATATTTTTATCGGTTTACTTAACAATTTCACGATATAGATTTTTCGACCTTTACTGTTTAATTTCTTTAACATTATTATTTTTCGATTGTCGATAGATATCGGCCTTTTTCACTTTTTTTTCGCTTCGTGGAAAATCTATTAGATGAAAAACTTGTTCGATGCGAAACGATCGTTTACAAATAATTATGTTTTTCGTGGAATTGCGTGACTTGCGTTAGCGTTTCGTTTGGTGATCACGCTCGATCCCGCCTCAGGACCGACGTGAAATATACAAAATAAACATTAATTCTGCAGAATAAACAATATGTAGATTTTTTTATATTTACGTGTCTACAAGATTTTCAATATTTTTTTATATCCGTATATTTATTTCGACCTGTAATTACGTGTACGTAGAAATTTGAGGATATTGTACGCGAACCGAAGCGTAACTAACTTCGTTGATCTAATTAAGCGGAAACGTTTGGGGTTTTTATATTTGTGCTCTGAGCAACTTACCTATTGATGAGCAAGAAAAAATATACCAAGAAAGCTCCCTAATTAAACGAAAACCCCTTTTTTCCTTATGACGCTTTTTTTCCGAGTCAGAACAAAATCTTTTGTTTTTGCAAGACGTCCCCTTTTCCGTTTGTTTATTTAAGCTTGAGATTTTTGCGTTCTCTAAGAAATTCTTTTGAGCCTCTTTGATTTTTTTTCATGTAATTTAGATTTTTCAATTTGCATTTTATATATTGTTTGATGCATTTTTTTTGAATAATTATTGTATTTAATATTTCAATTATATATTTTGAAATATTTGCCATTAAATTTGCTTAAGGGCTTTTTTTAATTAACTCTTTTAACATTTATGACTTTTTATTAGAGTATAAAAATAGTTAATTTGGGTTAATTATACGCTACGATATTGAATTTTCTTAAGCACTGTACATTACACCAAATTACTGATAAAATCATTCTAATTTAATAAAATGAACGATGTTTATCGAACATGAAAAATTTTCAACCTACATACAATATAATAGATGGGTATAGATTATAGTAAAAAAGAAAATAGCAAAAAATTTAAATTCAATGCTTTGAAATTGTTGAATTTATCACATGACTTGTTTTCACAAACGACACACGCATTCATTTAGCCGTCAATCATGACAAAATCGTCGAATCAATCGGCCACGTTTTTCCGCCGTTTTCCTCGCATATTTTCCACCGAAATTTTCCGCCATCTAACCGTGAACGCTCGGCTATATTTTGGCGACAGTTTGTTCTGGGCCGTGTGCGAGTCACATCACAAAAAGAATACAATTTTCCGCTTCGTTAAGCCAAACGGGCCTCGTACATGGAAAAATCTTCCCGTTTTTCCGGCCGGGATCGAACGCGGCTCAGACCGAACAAATAAATGTAGGGCACGAGCCTTCGTTACCTGCAAAGCGTATTTTAACCCGTCCTTCTTTCAAAGGATCCCCGATATACATACAAGACGCAATAATTTATTCGGGACGCGCGTTGCACACGTACGAAGAAAATTTCGCCGGGAAATGAGAAAATAGCACCTTCATAACAGACGAATGCATTTTTCTCTGGTGAAATTAAAGGTTTCTCGGGCGAAAGCCATCGTCGAGCACAATGCGAAAAGTTTTTGCTGAAATAATTTCCCGTGGCGCGGTGCAAAAAGGAATTATCCGAAATTGCGAAGGATTCCGTAATGAGCGTTCGGGACTAGTATCGGACTTGTCAGAAACGGGAGCGGCTCACACAGCCTGGCTTGAAATGTGCTTTTTACGTATTACGCAAGGCTTTTTGCTCATTTTTGATGGAAATTTATTTCAGGCCATGTCCGGCCTACTCACACGAAAAGATAATATATATTAAACTCGACCTCATTTGGCTACCATAGTACAATTGATCATACCCAGCATCGTGTTACATGGAAAGTTTCAAACACAAGAATATTTCTATTTTATTCTCAACAATGTAAAGTCCATTTATTTTCTGTTGCGAATTTACAATAGAATTCATTCACAATTGTATATCTCTTTTATCATCAAAATGCTTATGTTCGTAAATTTTTTTTTTTTTTTGAATAATTACATTTTTCATAAAAAAAATTAAATCTATAGATGAAAACGATTTATTCTCTTTATAAAAGATAATCGAATGAAACATTTTTCGCGGTATATCTATGGAAGCATACAATTGTGTACAATCCCACGCACTCATATGTTGTTTCAGTTTCGGTTTATCTTAACGAACTGGTTGTGTAGACGCTTTGAGGAAACTTAACCGGACCATGAAGGCGTCTCCAAATTGTGTTAGGAGAGGACCTTCAATGGCTTCTATGGGTCCCGAGACGTTCGTCCTGTTTACAAATAAGCCCTCCGAAGGGTTTTCACTCGGCAAATAGAGCCTATTTCGCGCTTAATCAAGCCACCCCGTTCTTACACCGTATCGATTCGCAAAAGCGTCTATCCTCGATCACTGTAATTGGTATCGTTAATCGCGCCCCTGTTCTACTTTTAATTGTCACTTTTTTTATATATAAACCTGACATAAAAGGAATTTGTCTTTTTCGTGACTTTCGTGATAGATGACATCTGTTCGTTTCGGACATACTGATTGTATTTCGCTCCGTCGTCTTTTGTCGTTTTTGTGGCATCTGTCATAAACGAATCTTATTACGAAAGTATTGTTCTCTCCGACACTACTTTCAATTTGTGCGATTTATTTCTAACGAAAACGTCGTTTTTCTGGTTGCGATGTTTCGCCGATCGTAAAATACTTATTCGACATTTTTACGTAAGCGAAAAGTATTTGTGCACTTTCCCGTTGAGAATTCGTACGTAAACGGTTAGTTAATACGTGTTTATTCGTCCGGCACGCGAATAAACACATTAACGATAAATGCGCGAATGAGCTTTCAAGAACGTATATAGTATGGCCGCTCGCACCATTTTCCCCGAATTTTATTGTATCGGTTTTCTTCATATTTTCCGCGCTGTTTACGATCATATTTTATTTTCTTTTCTTTTCTCGTCGGCTTTTTTCTTCTAGCGGGATCCGTCTTGACGTAGTAGCACGCGGCCGCAAGTTAGTTTTCTATTAACGGCCATATTTCACGGCCCCTCTCTCGCATATAAGTGAGTTTTGTTGCCGATCTATTCTGTTCTGGTTAGTATCGATATTTTACTAGAGCCATTCGATTTATGGACCTTTTTCTTTCGTGTGTTTCGCTAAAATGTTGTTCTCTATCCGTATCGTTCGACTATGCCTAAACGTGCGCCAACCATAAACGAGTTCATATAATATATAATGAAATCGACTAACGTGATAAATTTTTCATGTATTCGATATTAATATTCTATGATTAATTAATCAATTTACGCCGTATTATTTAATTTGTATCGTAATTCCTATCATCGAATTTAGGTCATGTTTTCTTTCTTTATATAAAGTTGCGAGTATTATCCGAACATAAACCCGCAAACTTTTCGAATATCATATTTAGCTTATATATAATGTATTATATTTCGTACAACACATTCTGAAACGTTTTGATTATATCTTCTATAGTTTTTTTTTATAGTTTAATTAACATCGATTGAATTATTCAGTACGTTTCGAGTACGTAATTAATGCAATTATACTAAATATATACCGTGAAACCATGTAATTTGGTAATTATGTGTCCTACTGATCAATTAATATAGAATAATCTAATCGTTGCATGTAAACAATATATGCAAATTATATTTGACGTTAATTATTTATAAAAAGTAATGTAAAATTATATTAATATAACATATAACAAGAAAAGTCGTGAATTATTTGTACAAAAGTACAATATACATATTTATTTTTAGTTCATGGGATTCATAATTTAAATTATTTAACTGTGTGAAAAATGTAAAAAAAAAAATAAAGGTCAAGCTCTGCCTTGAAAAGAAAATGGCAAGACGTTAACTCGAAACTTGCCCGCTCTACAACACCGCTGTTTAAATATGGCACTATTTACATTTCTTCAAGATTTGTAATTTTAAAATTATTAAATGTCAATTTTCAGGTGAGTTTATGTGTGTGTGCATGCGTCTATTGTCGAAAGTTCCATAATAAAAACAAACTGGGAAACTTTCTAATAGAGCTCTCGCGCACGGACGAAATGAAAATGTTTTTCCGAATGGCTTTCCCTCCTTTTGCACACACAAACACACGACCGCCCATTTCTATATACGCCATTGCGTTAAATAAATAAAATATAATAAAAAAACATACAGAATCTCACACACGCGCGCGTACTTAGAGCGTTATATGGCGCGGCATCCTAACAGATAACGGTGTTTTATGGTAATGGCCCCGCGCCGAGTCGCGGTCATATTTCATTTTGTAAGAGTCGTCATGAAATTCCAATGAAGTCCGGCAACGTCCACGAAGCTCAGAGTGGAAACACTCTATGATAATAAGCTTCCCCCGGCCGGCGGGAGCTTTCGCAAAAGGGGATATTTGATGACAAATCCCATCCGATTACGTCTTCTGAATGTCCCACCTGCAAGTTCGGAGTGGTTTCTTTGATTACGGCTATAGGTGGGGTATATACATATGTATTATATTTAGCTTATGTGAAAAGTTTCTGTTTTAACAACTTCATCGTAAACATTCTGAACTGCGACTAATGCGTTTTTCATTACGTGCAATGATTTGAAAAATTCTTGTTTGTTTCAAGAAGTATGATGGATACTTTATAGTTTTTGTTTGCTGTTCAGTGTTTTAATGTGTATTTTCTTATCTTTCCAGCGTCGCGTATTCGATACGAGATCACAAGCGGTAACATAGGCGGTGCGTTTGCCGTCAAGAATATGACGGGCGCCATTTATGTGGCCGGGGCGCTCGACTACGAGACCAGAAAACGGGTAAGTCGAAAATTTTCTGAACATTACAATAAATCCGATTTCAAATGGAGCCAACTTTGGAATATTCGTATCGGAAAATCATATATAGTTTTGCGTCAACCCTTACTTTTACGAAAGTCGTCTACCTGAAACGCTAATCGTACACATCCCGGCTTACCGAACAAAATTGGCAACTAATCCCATTTAGTCCTTATATCGGGATACCCGCCGTGTGTGCGTTTTGTGTGTTTCACATGAAGCGAGTCCTAATAAGTTCTTCACGGTCTATCTCCGAACAGTACGATATCTATATATTGTATACAGTAGATGCGATATCGGAGGGCGCTAATTCCATTACGCTATTAAAGATACATTGCGTGCTATCGGAGCCGCAGCCCGGATTTTTCGACGGGATTCCGGGAGAGTGGGCATTGTGAAAGGGCCACTGCTAGTGCTCGGCTCATCCCTTGATTTATGTCTATGCTGCGATCTCAATTCGGCTGATGCTCGATCCGGTCGGCATCTGCGGTGGGACGTCAGTGCGGTGCCACCGCAGTCAAAGGGTTCTGAGACATGGAACACTAGAAGAGTTTTCGTCGAGTCACGGTGACTGAACACGAGAAAATTTTGGTTAATTGTTTATATTATACTTTTAGGAGTATCGCATATGTTTGTCTTCTTTAATGTGTTTCGTAAATCGGCCAAAAATGGAACGATGGAACGAAATTTCTTTTATTTATTGGTCTCTTAATATTTTTCCCTTTTTCGTATTAGTTGATATCCTATGTATATTGATATAGGTGAATTTAAACTTTTATAGAAGCTTTTTATTTATTTTCAAGGTAAAATCCAATAATATTATACTTCCAATTCGCTTCGAAAGCAAACGAAAGTCCTTTGAGATTTTTCTTTCCGAAGGAGAACGAATTAGTTTACTTTTATTATCGCTTCATGATTTTTTCTTCAAACTTTTTTTTTTCGAAAGAAACTTGTTATAAAAAAATATTATACGTACACGTGTACTTCTTTTTTAATGAAATTTACATGATACTATTAGCATTTTTAAGGACACTCTCGATTGTGGTACCGCTCGAAGAGTTCTTTCTCGTTTCGTCTCCCCTCACTTCCTGCCGGATCCCTTTATTTTTATTTTATTTATTTATTTTTTGGACCATCCGTTGTATTATTCATCGAAGCTTTTCAATCGGGTGCTCTTGTTGAATTTTCCTCGTTGTTTCGTCTCTGAAATATCGTCCATTAATCAGATGTCGATTTTTTTTTCTTTTCTATACGTCATTCCCAGCCATGGTTCAGCTACATTGACATACTACCTGTAGTTTATATTATATTTACAAATTTTAACAAAATTTCATTTAAAAGTAAGCATTTTTCGTGTCTGAAGCCATTCACATTTTCGCCGTACGAATTTTGACCGGAAAGAGAAAACTTGCTCGATTTCCGAACGATTAATTTCGTATCGGAAAACCGATTTTAATTATTCCCTTTACATACGTACACGAACGTATATATTGAAGTAAAAATTCATTTAGGATTCCAGATTTATGTTACGACATAGATTCGTGGATTTATTGGCAATTTTACTCTTTTTTCGACATCGTCGATTTTTTCCTTTTAGCTTTAAATTTATTTGATCATTTAGCCGTTCAGTTGTAGAACATTGTCACCAGAATCTAAAATATTAAAAGAAAATTAAATTCGCTCATAAAAAAACATATTAGAATTTTCTTTAGTATTATATATGTAACTAATTCAATGTGTAATTTCAATTTATTTCATCACACGAAGAATTGCACATATGACAAACTTTAGCATAAATTATCCTCAATAACCGCACAGTACCAGTAAAGTTACGACAGTCCGACGAGACGGGCGATTCGTCCCTCCTAGGACTCGCCATACATTTTCGGGCTTTGCGACAATTTCAGAGGTTTTCAGAGACGACAGGGTCACCATGCCACCATTACGTTCCATTCGTGGCCAGCAATTTACGGCCGGGACAAGTTTTAACTAAACAAAACGCGAGCGCACAATGCCAGCCTAATGGCCGACGCATTCAATCGCGGTAATCCGCGCGATTTCGCCTAAACCTTTTTAGCACCCTCACCTACCTCCTCTACAATGGCTTATATATTATGTGTGCATTATTATTATGTTATGTACAATCTACGTACCAGTGTGTTTGACCGCAATTTCTACGCGCGGATAATGGGGTGTTCTGAAAATCGATCAAATCGCGCATTAAGCGGGGCTGTTAATGCGACCGCATCTAAATCGTGGGCGATTAAATTTTTAGGGCATAATTCGCACTTGTGTACTTACGAGCGTGTGTAATATCGCTGGATTGTTGTGCAATAAAATTTCAATTATGTGAAATTTAATGGGTTATTTTGTAGAAATTACTGGGAATCGAGATCGATTCTATTCATCGTGTAATTTGTGCTAAAGTGAAATTTGATTATGGTTTTATTACTGTCGAAAAATATTAACTAAATTTAAGTTGTTATGAGTTGGTTATATGGATATACATATGTGTGATGTGTATAATGATGATGATGATAATATTTCCATCTTTATCATGTGAAAAATCTGTAAAGACCCACTGATGGTTTTCTCTCGTTCTTTCCGATCCCGAGCCACTCTCATCCGCGCAATTTCACACATCTTCCTTACAGTTTCTTTTGTGTGCGTTTCACGCCTTTCACATAAAAAACATTACCATAAACCATTATATTCACACTTGTAAAAACGATTCATAAAATCTTCCAACAACTCTCGAATACGAATCAATTCTCAATACAACCACAATCATACAATTTCATTTTTACACTGTATACCGAAACGACGAAGTTGTTCTCGCTAACTGCCTTCCCCTCGACACCGAAGTTAACAATAACCGAACCGATAATCCCGAAGGAACGATACGCAGCATCGGGCCAACGGTTACGCCCTGGCAGTTTCGAAACAACAGTACGCCACGACCGGACGGGAAACCGTACGCAATTAACGGGAAACTGTTGACTGACCGATCGCAATTAAGATATACCGGTTATCTTGGGGCTGATGGCCCCTCTCCAATCTGGCCCTCCTCTCACCCCGGGCTGTGGACAGTCCTCGGATGTCCAGAGAATGTGGCCAGTCAGCGTTTTCTTGGAGCCAGTGGATATACATATATTGTTACAGTCTCGTTAAACCACTCGACAAACTGCTTCCGGTGCGGTCACGGCGACAAGTTCGCCGCTTATAAATCGCGCTGTGTTTATGTGCGAGATTCACTGTGTATGGTCCGAGCGTTGGATGGCGTCGTGATAAATGTTCTACGTGGGTGAAATATTGTTTTTGTTGCGGTTTTATTGTTTTTGCTAATGGAAATTGATTGGTTTGCCCGTAATATTTTTTTTGGAAGTAATCATGTGTAGGATGTTGGAAAATTTAATAACGAAGTTCAGAAAATAACTTTGTTTATCTTCAAACATTTTTTTTTACATGAGAATAATATTTTTTCAAATTAAATATAATTTTATATATTTTTAATATGATATGCATAATAATGAAATTTGATACTTTCGGAAATAGTAATTCGAATTTATTCGTTTTTTACTTGTGTATATATATTGCATTCGTCGGGCATCGAAAAAATAATATTGATTTATTCGAGTGAAGCCTGCCAATACAGAATCACTAGGACTGTCGTTTATCCTTCTGCGAATGAAATGTGTGTATTTTGTTGCCTCAAATCATATTTTTTTCGTATATTTTTCGCGTACATGTGTATACGCATTCGACCCAGTTTTCACGATGTGTGCGCCTCTCCTTCTAACGTTTCACCGTCTGAAATCTGAAGGCGATTTTTTTTCTTTCTTCATCTTTTGAAGAATCTCAAACTCGCAAGTATGTTTCGCTTGCCTGAAAAAATAAAATAAAATGAAAAACGCAAACATTGCGTCTAATAAATCTCTTAGAACAAAAAAAAGTGGGTCGCGATCTTTAACGACTTGTGAAATTATTCTCGACGTTGCTGAAAGCGCCAGTCAGTGCGAAAAGTCTTAGCGGCTCATTCCACTTTTCGTATAATTAATAAAATAGATTTCCGAGTTTAAATTAAAACCAAGTCCGTCTGGTAGTTTATAAAGAGAGGGTAGATTTTTTGAGGGTATTCATTTTCTTTTTATTACAGCGATCGGTTGATCTTCGTTAAGCTTTTCGCATGCCTAATCCTTCAGCTTTTCAGACGGTTCTTTCCTTTTTTGTTACGTGTCGAAGTCGTTTCGTTCTCTTGATGACGGTTTGACTCACATACTAATTTTCTGACCCTCTAGTACCGGCTGACTAAGCTGAAATAAAAAGATCTACGTTTCACAATCCCCTATCAGATATCTTTGCTAATTTTTTGCACAAATTTCTTCGGTTTTAATTTTATATCGAATTAAGATACAAAGAACACTTATCGAGTCCTACCAAATTTATCCTTTTCCACTTTATTCTAATTCGATTTAATCTTATAAGAGGATTTGCATTTACATATGTTATACAATATTGTTTTGAAAATTATAGACGTTAATATTATATATTTTTTTACAAAATTTATTGAATACGAATGAATATATATCATATGTCATCGTATTCTTTATGGAAAAATATAGAAAATTTTCATAGTCCAATTTTTTATCAGCGTGATCAATAAATATCACTTTACCACTTTTTCGACGTGTTGGAATTTAAGTGAAATATGTATTTTGTACGTATGGAAATTTATTTATCAAATTGTTATTCAGTTTCGTTTTCCGTCCACGCGTAAATATTATACAACAGAAAAAAATAAGGCAATAACGCCAAAGTTTTATTTCAAAACTTTCGTAAAAGTTTGAAATATACGAAGGACCCTAGTAGAACGCAACTTTTTTTGCACGTATTACATTATATATTTCATCCATTCGCGTATTGTACGTTTGAAAGCGAAGTTGGAAAAACGCGTACCCTCCATTTGCCGCAACGGAGTTGAATTTCCGGGTTATTGTCGGTTAATCCTCATTACGCCCTCTCACACCTCTCCGGGGGTTTCTTCCTTTTTTCTGAAAAATTGTCGCAGAATAAATAAAAGTTCAGACGATGAAAAGTTACGTTATTGTTTCCGTCATTGAGGTGTCCGTTTTTATTTTCACCCCTAGAAATTTTATGTACATTAAATTTCCATTTACAATCATACAATTATCCGTTTACTTCTTCACTATACGTAATTTACATATTATACAAAAACAATAGGCGCGACCTTATCCTTTGACCTTTACGCCCTACGAGCTTGTACAATTTTATCGTCGACCTTCCGAATCCTCATCACGATCATTGACAAAGGCAATCTTCACTTTGGCAAATAAGCGGCACGTACATCGCCCGACCGCAGGTCACAATATGCGAAACGTAATCGCGCACTTAAACATTACTACGGTCCATCCGAAGCCCTCGAACGCCACGGTCCCTATTGGCTTTGTTTCTTCTGTTTTGTTCGTATTGTGTGCATCGTGTGTACTTTCTGGATATGTGCTTATTGTTACGTACACGAGGATACTGTATGCAAAATCCTGGCTTGTGTTCGTATTATAGATAGAACTCGGCCAATATCAAAGTTTATTTGCGCGTGTGCGGTTCGCCCGGTTGGCTGAGTTGCGAGTTTTCAGCGCTTATTTGCAAAGTTTATTAAAAGTCTTCTACGTATATGATGCGGCCTCGGAGTTTTCTATCGAACTGGAAATTTGCTTAATTTGCACGAGTTGATCGGTCGCTTTGGGTGTTGGCAATTTGGGCGAACGCTCGAAGCTCTATTATATAAATGAATGAAAAATTACTGCATTTCTTTCGCTCTGATCATTATTGAAGATTTATGGTAGTTTTTAGTTTTCTTCTCTAACGTTCGCAATTAACATCTTTGGTGGAAGATTTGCAGTTGAATTAGTGAAAAGAAAACTTACGAAAATTACCCCGTTTCGTTGATAAAAAATTAAACCTTTTCTTGCATTATATAATTTGAAATTGAACTATTTAATTCATATTGAACTATTCGTTGATAGTCCATTGAAGCGTTTTATATTTTCCATCAAATTCAGCTCAATCAACATTGTTGATACGAGTTGCAGAAACGCCGAAAAGAAGCAGGCCAAGAAATCTCGCAAAAATTTCACACATTTTACACAGAAGCGACTAATCAAGTCTTATCGCGAAACTCCGAACTAACGATCTCGAACTCTCTCGGGCGAAATATCGTAACGAGCAAAACTCATCTCGCCACTGCCAACACTATATACAATAATATTTCACATAAAATTTTTCCGCTTTCCGAGTCGTCTTCGGCAAACATAAACTGCGGTTAATATTTGCTCCGAAGGATCTCGTACATACTTAGAGTTCTACCGGCACGTATTTACGCTAGAAATTTGCTAGCGTGCAACAAACACAAACACCGATCGAAAACCGGCGGTTTTGAAAATTTAATCCTGTTTTGAATTGAAATCTATGTGCGAATTTTGCCGGGAGGATTCCGCGTTTGGATGGAATATATCGTTCTCGGAGACGTCGTGTCTTCGAACACTTTTGATCCTCGACATTGTGGTGCCATTGTCGCGTCTGCTACTGTCGTATTCGCATTTTTATGAACCCTCTAGATTCCAAAGAAAGCGTTTATAAAGTATCTCGAGAGATTTCTCCGTTTATATTCCTCGAGAGTGTAACGTGAATATATTGAATCTGAGCTGTTGGCGTTATATAAAACGATCCTTTTCGTATGAAACTATGCGTACGTCGTTTTTAATTTAAATCTATGTCAAACAATTTGAAAATTTCAAGTGCGTATTATACAATATTAAATATTTCCTATCTCTTTCGCTGTCGCAAAGTGTTTCATCTTGCTCAATTCTATTTATTACAACATATTAGGTTTATTCAAATTTTTATAGAAACGTTATTGACAAATTGTTTATTTGTTAAAACGTCATATACGAAACATACGAATTGTTTACAAATGTAAATTAAGTTTTCTTTGGAGCTTTCCGGTCTAATTTTAAATCCGTCCCAAAAATATTTATTTAATTATTTCGTTAAAGCAAGTGGTGCGGTTTTATAAAGCGTCAATTTAATAAAGCTACATTCTCCTTTCGAAATTTATTTACAATTTTCGTCCGCGTTTATAACTTCGGACACGACCTGCGAATTTTTCCGCGCATAATTTTCACTTATTTACGCTCAGCCAGTACTCCGGAGATGAAAAATTTAATCTGTCGACAAATTACTCATCATAATGTATTCGCAAAGTTGCCGACGACGCACAAATTTAACATAATTTATAATTAAACAATGAGGAATACTTTGCGCATTCAAAAGCGACGACGCTTTTCCTGAACGCTTTTCCCGGACACTCGATGGCAAATCCGGCTCCCACTTTCGCTTTGGACCCTTTCCACGGACCTAGTTCCCATGGGATGAGTCGGGAGGACTTGTTACGAACAATTTACGCCAAAGCGGGAATGTGCTTTGGGGCCGGCCCCCATAACAAAGCAGAGGGCTTTCTCAAACGTATCCCTTTATTGAATCATCGAAAGTATTTCGCTCCATGTCTGATTCTTATTTTCTTTGTGCGATGGTTCAGATTAAATAAATACCGTTATTCATAATTAAATAATGCTCGTTTCAACTTTGAAATAATATTTATTAATGTTGATGATGTTTATTGTATAAATTATTGTATATGTCGGAATGCTAAATATGGAGTTTCGTTAATCTGTACATCATTAGACAAATGTTTCGATATTTCTGCCACAGTAAATATTTATGTCTAAATAACATTGTTTCTGTACGTATTTATTTTTGTAAACAATTTAATCTTTTTGAATGCTTCAATTTCCATTATAAATATTATAAACGGCAAATCGCACGGTTTATACATATAATAGAAGATCTACGTATCGTTGACTTAAAATCATTCAAAGAATATATTTTATTATTAAAACTCATTATAAGAGTTCTTATCCGAATTCTACTATTTTACTGAATAAAATCAAAATCTAACCGTACAAAATGGCGTTCGTTAAACTTTTAGATTACCATATCGCTTGTCCACAGAATGATCTTTTCCTGGTGTGGATTTCGCTTGTAAATTTGTCCCAGCTAAGTAATGCGCAATAAATTCATACCGATTACGCGGCGTCGACGTGGCCGCCATAATTAAATTGTAACTGGCTGCGTGTGCAGAAATTAACCGGAAAACAATACCAGTTAATCATGCGGAGTCCGCCTCTATGTCTAACCGAACTCGGCTATATATTATACTGAGTTATTGGTGTGTGTGTTTTCAAACACTACAGCTACCGTGGATGGGGTGGTCGACGGTGTTGGAACAATTAATCCCTTATTAGGGCCTTCTTGCAATTCACTGTGGTGGTAGTGAAATTATGGCAATTTGTCAGGAGGTGGATAGCGTTGTGTGAAAATTTCAAATGTATCGAACTATAATTGCAAAACGTTTTAAAATTTGAGCCCAATATATTATATAATGCACATTTCGATATTTTTTAATCAAATATGCGACTAAAAATTTTCATTTTATTTCGTCTTACAATATTTATATATTAAATAGTTTACCTCAAGTTATATTTTGTATTCAATATTCTAACTAAATTCGATTACTAGTTCTCAAATAGTACTGCCCTGATTTTTCTAGACTTCATTAAATTTTCAATGTTGAAAATACTTGATCTTCATTCTCAATAATATTATTACATCTATATTAATTCTATAATAATATTAATAAGTAAATACATTAAAAATAATAATACGAAAACCATCTTACTCTGAAATATAACTTAATATAAAAAATTCGATCAATAACTAATTACCTGCTAAAAAATAAAAGTCAAATTTAAAAGTCTTTTCAAAGCATTTGATAGTTAATTGGAATCATCCTTATTGGCCGACTTACGGCAGGCAGGCTTGTCCAACGTTCCGCTTGCTCGGACCGCACACAAATTTCATATTTCAAAATTGCGCGATTATTTTTTTCATTTATATTGAAACTTTAAGCCTTACAGCTTCGATACAAATAGCTCAAACGTCGAACTACAAACTTCTATTCATACCGCAGTTTCATAGAACAAACACAACGATAAAATCGCAGATTCGTTATGGTTACGTGAAAGCAGAGGACTTTCGAATTGGCTTGCACTCGAATGCATTTGAGTACCCGGCATTCAAAAGAAAAAGTCCTGTGAGGTGCGATGTATAAAATAAAAGTCCGTTCAGTACCCCTGACTCGTTTGTAGCTTGTTGCAGAAGTGCATCGAGCTTTTCCGCTTATAATTAAGGTTTTTCGATCAGTTACAGCCGGTGCGATATGCGCTCTTGCTTGCATATATTGGATTTTTACTTGGTCTTGTTGGTGTTCGTATTTTTTGTTCAAAGGGTATGAATAGGATTGGTTTAATATATCTTAAGGTTTTTGAAACAATTATGATCCGTGAATGTTTCTTTAACGTCAAATTAATGAAAATGTGGTTGGTGCAAAACTATTTTTTTCTGGATACGATATGTTTTTATTATTAATGCTTAGTATAAGATTTTAATGTATGAATATTATATTTCACTAAAATGTTATGGTACTCGTTAAATATAGACCGCAAGTTCCAATGTGCTTTAAAGTTGGGTTTTAATTTAGCGAGTCAATTTCATTAATGAATTTTCAAAGTCATTAAAAATAAATTTCAAATTTGAAAATTAATACCTAACATGAAAATTTGAAGTTTAGTTTAGTAACTGCTATAACTTACGATCAAGTAAATAGATACGAGTATTGCAATATTTATAATTTAATATTTCCAATAAAATAATATCCCCAGTGTAAACTAATTATTGTATGTAAATTTGGTTGAATCTATTATTCATCTGACTATACAATTTTAGCGCTTCGACTAAATGAAACGAAAACAACATTTTTAATAACCACTGAGCAAACTCAATGGATTAAATAAACTGAACGATAGATTCAATCATAACCCACACTAAAGAAAATCTTTTCAGCGTACACAACCTTTATGCAGAACCCTCGCCTAAACAAATTTATTCTGTCACTATGTTTTGCATATTTTTTTAACGATTGCATTAAATTCAAGTACGAGCTTCGTTTGGCCGCTTCTGACAACCTCAAGGAGAACTACACTACGGTGGTGATCCATGTGAAGGACGTGAACGACAATCCTCCGGTGTTCGAGAGACCCACGTACAGGACCCAGATCACGGAGGAGGACGACAGGAACCTTCCTAAGCGCGTCCTTCAGGTCCACTCATCCCAAAAAATATTTCGAAAAAATCATACACATCGTAACCGTGTTTGGAACCCGCTCGTGCCATGCTTGTTTGATTTTATTTTTTTTCCCTATAGGTTTTTTTTTAGGCAAAACGTTTTTTTTTACATCCCTTTAATTATAGCTTGTTTTTATTTTTGCTTTTGTGCCTGAAGCTTTGAAATAATATGCATATTTTTCATTTTATTTTTGTGTTGAATTTTTTTGACAAAAGGTGTAGCGATGACTATTTTTTTATATTTTTATTCATATTGTATCAAAAATAGTTGTTTCTACGTACAGCGCTTTCGATCACATCAGGGTTGTGTTCTTATTAATTTCGTTGAAAACATCGCATGTAAGCCACTTCTCGTGCATATCGATTTTTTTTATCGTATAATTTCATTTTTCCTTTCGTTTAGTCCTCATTGCACTGTCAACGACAGATTTATTAAGCGCTCTCTTAATTTATACTCACCCCCTTCGTTAGCGAAAACGGCGAGAGGGAAAAAGAGCTGCAAATTTTTTTCAAACCAAAATTTACATTGCACGATCTTTCGCCGACGCCGGATATGTGCGGAGTCTGCGTGAAATATCCTTTGTCGGCTGAAAAAAAATGCCTACTATTTTTTTCCTAGGTCGCCCTTTGTACATTTATTTCGACCCCGCTGACTACATATATATTTTCACAATTTGATTCCGGTACGCGACCTTTGTGCGGGGGGTATTGATAAGGCGAGGTCCTTTCGATTTAAATAGCCGCATTTCGGGTCTCGTGTGGTCCATTCATTTCGAACATTCTTCGAGTCCTGGGGGTCACGACATACTCACCTTTTTTGAATATGCGAAAATGTTAGAAGAGGTATATATAATATTCGAATAGTTATTTTTTATTATGGTGTAAGTCCAATTTATCAAAAAAATTAAAATATAACAATCACTATTTTTGCTTCTTAACTTTGACTATCAGTGTTTAACTTTTTTAATTGTATGACTGAAAACCATTGACGAATTTCGTTTACACATTAGAATTATTCAGCGGTTCTCAACTTTTTTTGACCCACGTACCACTTGGTAGTACATTACGCTAAACTGTACCACCCAGAGTCGTAGCAATGTTTTTGGCGCCTCTCTATTATTTTTTTTGTTAGATAAAAAGAATTTATTTTATTTCAAAAATATTTTTGATTAATTATATAAAAATTGTAGTCAAAAACTAAGTAAACAGAATTATTATATTTTTTTCATACTATTATATAAATGTACGGTGACAAGAAAAATAAAGAAAGAAAAATTATGCTCCTGAGCAAATTGTTATTGTGGATTCCCTCTTTTTGATTTTTATTTACTCCACGATTTCCAAATATGGAAAAAATCTAAATTGTCTGAAAATAAGCATTTGAAAATTTTATGATTAAAATCAAATGTTAATTTATAAAAAAAAATATGAAGTATTAAATTATTGAGAAAGAAATAGCGCCGCAGGCTTTTCGCTTTTTTCCGGATTTTCAATCATCGACTGTACATATTGACGTCGCCTATGATTAATTAAAATAATATTTATTAATTACAAAATATAATTTTTTTTATATTTTAAATCACTCATTCCTAAATGTCCACCATACTGATTTTTTTTCGCATACCACCAAGCGGTACGCGTACCACAGGTTGGAAACCACCGCATTAGATAAATGATTGACTCTAATGCGATTTTGAAATCCAATCTCAAAACTTTATAAAGGGGTTAAAATTGAGTTTTAGAAATATTGCATATTTCGTACATACACCACCCGCGTGTGTGGATGATAGGGGGCGAATCGGTGTGTTCTTTCTTTCGCGATTTGTATTCGGCGAAAGTTCAACTCCAGCCCGAATGATAAATGCGACTTGTTCTTGCCGGAGGAATCATAGAATATTTTGTCGGATGTAACCCGAGTCAGCGAGAGGGCGGCGGGTCGTTGTAGGGGGTGGCCATGGGTGGGTCGGCTTTCGCAGATTTCGCCCTGATGAATTGCCCGGAAAATTTAGGAGGCCCGTTTTCGCGTCGTTGTGCGGATTACAATAAATAACGTCGTCAATTTTAATTGAAAGCAAACTCGGTCTCGGTATTCTTTTTGCGCGGTTTTCGCGCGCGCTTCCGCTTCGGTTAGGTAACCCTGATTGGTGTCGTCAAAACAGTTCGATGCTGAATTCGATGAAACGTTCATTTGGTACAGTGAAATTTATTAAAAAAAAAAAATTAATTTAAATTTCTATATATTAATTTATATTAGCATGTTTGATGATTTTAATAATTTGCTGTAACAATTGATTATACGCATGACAGAATCTATCATTTACTATTATTAATTTTAATTTATTTCCCATTTTTAGATTGCATCATTTTTTTTTAATTCATTTAAACTTAGGTTGCTGCATTTCTACGAGATTTTGGCTGATTATTTAAACTTGGATTTATATTTATTTTACATGCTTTCATTTCTTTTATTTTTATTTTTTGTCTTGATTTTCCATTTATTATCCAAGTTTTATTTATTGTCTTGCGCTAGTATGAGCTTACATTAGTGGCTTCGGATGGTCGCAATGAGAACTCCACCAAAGTAATAATTCACATCAACGATGTCAACGATTTACCACCCACTTTCGGAAGACCAACTTACACTACCCTCGTACAAGAAGAATTACCTGGCCCTCATCCCTATAGCCTCATGCAGGTCTTGTTTTTCGTTTTCATTTTTTTTTCTTTCGTTTTTACATTTTTTTTTTAAATTATAAACATGCATGGGTTTATCATCGAGGTGAGTTCAAGTATCTTTCAAAATCAACTTATTTTCATTTTTCAATAACCCATTGCATTGCATGTATCGTTAGTTAGATAGAAAAATACACAAACAAAACCAAACATACACACGAAATATGTATATTTTTTATTTTTAATATTATTTTAACATATTATGTACAATTTATAGGTTACAGCAACAGACGGAGATAAAGATAGGCCACAAAATATTGTATATTTCTTAACTGGACAGGGCATAGATCCTGATAATCCTGCAAATAGTAAATTTGATATCAATAGAACTACTGGGGAAATTTTCGTATTAAAGGTGAGAATTAAATCTTAAAATTATCGTGTCATTTTAGTTAATTTGAATTGCTGAAAATAATATTTTCGTTTTTCCAGCCTCTGGATAGAGATCAACCTAATGGTCGACCTCAATGGAGGTTTACCGTTTTCGCACAAGATGAAGGCGGTGAAGGCTTAGTAGGATATGCAGATGTTCAAGTTAATCTTAAAGATATCAACGATAATGCCCCCATATTCCCTCAAGGTGTATATTTCGGAAACGTTACAGAAAACGGAACCGCCGGAATGGTTGTCATGACTATGACGGCTGTAGATTATGATGATCCTTCAGAAGGAACGAATGCTAGATTAGTTTATTCTATAGAGAAAAATGTAATAGAAGAAGAGACTGGTTCACCCATTTTCGAAATCGAGTCAGACACTGGTGTAATAAAAACCGCTGTATGCTGCCTCGACAGAGAAAGAACCCCCGATTATTCTATACAAGTGGTTGCAATGGATGGAGGGGGGTTAAAGGGTACGGGGACGGCTTCTATAAGAGTTAAAGATATAAATGATATGCCTCCCCAGTTTACCAAAGATGAATGGTTCACTGAAGTTGATGAAACTGATGGCACTAATTTACCAGAAATGCCTATTTTGACTGTTACTGTTCATGATGAAGATGAAACAAATAAATTCCAATATAAAGTAATAGAAAATAGCGGTTATGGTGCTGATAAGTTTACTATGGTTAGAAATAATGACGGGACTGGATCTCTGAAAATTGTTCAGCCGTTGGATTATGAAGATCAACTTCAAAGCAATGGATTTAGATTTAGAATTCAAGTAAATGACAAGGGTGAAGATAACGATAACGATAAATATCATGTAGCTTACTCGTGGGTTGTAGTGAAACTTCGAGATATCAATGACAATAAACCTCAATTCGAACGACCAAATATTGAAGTTTCTGTTTATGAAAATGCAGATGTGGGTAAAAGTCTCGAAACGTTCAAAGCAACCGATCCAGATCAGGGTGGAAAGAGCAAGGTTTCATATGCCATTGATAGATCTTCTGACCGTAAACGTCAATTTTCAATTAATCAAGAAGGCACTGTTAGTATACAGCGTTCACTTGATAGAGAAGAGACTCCTAGACATCAAGTTAAAATTTTGGCAATTGACGATGGTGTTCCACCAAAAACAGCTACAGCTACATTGACTGTAATAGTCCAAGATATAAATGACAATGCTCCGACATTCTTAAAAGATTACAGGCCTGTATTACCAGAACATGTACCACCCAGAAAAGTCGTTGAAATTCTTGCTACAGATGATGATGATAGATCAAAGAGCAATGGACCTCCCTTCCAATTCCGTTTGGACCCAGGTGCTGATGATATAATCAGAGCATCGTTCAAAGTTGAACAAGATCAAAAAGGAGCCAATGGTGATGGTATGGCGATTGTTGCTTCATTGAGATCATTTGATCGAGAACAACAAAAGGAATATTTGATTCCCATTATTATTAAGGATCATGGAAATCCTGCAATGACTGGCACTAGCACACTCACAGTTGTTATAGGTGATGTTAATGACAATAAAATGCAACCAGGTTCCAAAGAAATATTTGTATATAATTATCAAGGTCAAGCTCCAGATACTGAAATAGGAAGAGTTTATGTATATGATTTGGATGATTGGGATCTTCCTGATAAGAAGTTCTATTGGGAAGGTACTGAGCATCCTCGATTTAAGCTCAATGAAGAAACAGGAATGATACAAATGAAACAAGGAACCAAAGATGGTAAATATCATTTACGATTCAAAGTTTATGATAGGAAACATACTCAAACCGATGTGCCTGCAAATGTCACAGTTACTGTTAGAGAAATACCCCATGATGCAGTTGTAAATTCTGGATCAATAAGAATAGCAGGAATCACCGATGAAGATTTTATCAGAGTTTGGAACTATCGAACACAAAGCTTAACACGAAGTAAAGCAGATCGCTTTAGAGACAAATTGGCTGATCTTTTAAATACCGATAAAGAAAATGTAGATGTATTTAGTGTGCAATTACGACGTAAACATCCACCCATTACTGATATAAGATTTGCTGCTCATGGTTCACCATATTACAAACCAGTTAGATTGAATGGTATTGTACTTATGCACAGGGAAGAAATTGAAAAAGATGTGGGTATTAACATTACAATGGTCGGCATTGATGAATGCTTGTATGAAAATCAAATGTGTGAAGGATCTTGTACAAATGTTTTGGATATAAGCAATTTACCATACATGGTCAATGCTAACAAAACTGCTCTTGTTGGTGTGAGAGTAGATGTTCTTGCAGAGTGTACTTGTGGTGCTAGAAACTTCACTAAAATAGAATCTTGTAGAACGAACCCTTGTTATAATGGAGGTCGCTGTATTGAAGGGAAATATGGTCAATCGTGTTCATGTCCTGCTGGATACAGTGGACCCCGATGTCAGCAGACATCCAGAAGTTTCCGTGGAAATGGTTGGGCTTGGTATCCATCACTTGAAATGTGTGATAATTCACATTTAAGTTTCGAATTTATCACGAGAAAACAAGATGGAATATTACTTTACAATGGTCCTATCGTACCACCTGAAACAGATGAAGTGATGGTTTCAGATTTTATTTCTGTCGAATTAGAAAGAGGTTACCCAAGACTACTTATAGATTTTGGATCTGGTACATTAGAATTACGAGTAAAAACGAAAAAGAGCTTAGATGATGGTGAATGGCATCGATTAGATATATTCTGGGATACAGAAAACGTCCGAATGATAGTAGATTATTGTAAATCAGCTGATATCCAAGAATTGGAAGATGGTACTCCACCTGAATTCGATGATTCAAGTTGTCAAGCTCGAGGAACAATACCTCCGTTTAATGAATATCTGAATGTAAACGCTCCATTACAACTTGGTGGTCTGTATGTTGAACAATTTGATCCTACACATTATCATTGGCAATATATGCCAGTCGGCAAAGGTTTTGATGGATGTTTGAAAAATTTAGTACACAATAGCAAATTATATGACTTAGCACACCCAGGTTTATCTAGAAACTCGGTGGCTGGCTGTCCTCAAACAGAAGAAGTTTGTAATCAAGGAGAAAATACGGCTCGTTGTTGGGAACATGGCACTTGTGTAGGAAGCTTTTCTGAAGCTAGATGCCAATGTAAACCAGGGTGGACAGGTCCTGCATGTGCCATGCCTACGATACCTACCACATTTAGACCTCAAAGTTACGTTAAATTTGCCTTGAGTTTTGAACCAGACAGATTCAGCACACAAATTCAATTACGTTTCCGCACAAGAGAACCTCATGGTGAACTATTCCGCGTCAGTGACCAACACAATCGAGAATATGGCATTTTAGAAGTTAAAGATGCCAGGTTACACTTCAGGTATAATTTGAATTCATTAAGGACTGAAGAACGTGATGTGTGGCTAAGTGCTGTAGGAGTCGATGATGGTCAATGGCATGTTGCTAAAGTTAGCAGGCATGGCAGTGCTGCTACTCTTGAATTGGACGGCGGTGAAGGAAGACGTTTCAACGAGACTTTCAACTTTGAAGGACATCAATGGTTGTTGGTAGATAAACAAGAAGGTGTTTACGCTGGTGGAAAAGCTGAGTACACTGGTGTGAGGACTTTTGAAGTATACGCAGACTTCCAAAAAGGTTGCTTAGATGATATACGATTGGAAGGAAAGCATCTTCCTCTTCCTCCTGCAATGAACGGAACTCAATGGGGACAAGCTACAATGGCGAGAAATTTGGAACGTGGATGTGGATCTAATAGTCCATGTATCAATGTTATCTGCCCAGAACCATTTGAATGTGTTGATCTTTGGAATGAGTATGAATGCACGTATGTATTATTTTATTTCATATTTCTTAAAGTATATATATACAAATTAAACTCAAATGTATATACTTATATATATTTTTTAAATTAATGAATTTCAAAATATAAGTACATGCAGACTTTTTGAATTAATTTATTTTAAAATGCAGTCAAATTTGCAAAATTACATCACCAGTTTTTTTCAATATTTTATCCTTTTTTTATTTAAAATGGTAATATATTATAAATATAGTTTCGATTATAATTTATTATATTTTAGGGATTGTGTATTTTTAATTTGTATTTTATGTGTTCCTGTATCGTCACTGAGTTCTCCCATTATATTTATTGTTTTCTTAAATTATTTTATATTGAATTTTTCCTAAAAGATAATTATTTGAATATGAAAATATTCACTTATTTCTTATAACCTTTTACTATTCTTATTTAAAAAAACCCCGCATTTTCATATTTTATATTTTGAAGTGCACTCTTATAATTTGAGAAATTTTCGTTTCACACTAATCAGACACGATTTTATTTACATCGAACCAGTTGAAAACTATGATTATTTTATTAATATAGTTGTGGAGAAGGGCGTATAATGGCACCAGATGGTAAAGGTTGTACAGATAAAAACGAGTGTTTGGAACTGCCGTGCCTTAACGGTGGCACTTGTGTAAACCAGGATCCTAGATTACGTTACCGCTGCATATGTCCTGATGGTTTCTGGGGAGAGAATTGTGAGCTGGTGCAAGAGGGGCAAACTCTCAAACTCAGCATGGGAGCACTGGCGGCAATTCTCGTCTGTCTACTCATCATTCTCAGTGAGCAACTAGAAAAAAAATACTAGCTCAACTTTTTTTTTTGAATCTGCACAATCCTGATGTTTATTATATTTTAGATTTTAATGCGTCACTTTACGTTTTCCTATCTCATTTATGATTTATAGGAAAATGTATTATTGAAAAATAGTATCGCTCGTTTTTAGTCTACATGCATGTTACTCATTTAGTTTGGAATATGTATATTTAAATATGCTTTTTTGCTGAAGACTGGATCTTTTTGCCAATAATAAATATTGAATATAGTTCTTCGTTCAATTTTATTGGCCTATTTAAAAATAACTTACGGAGTTTTTTTGCACAATATTCATATAGTTGTTAAATAATAACTTTCCAAGGCTAGTTTTTTGCAATATTACTATACTTTTTTTCATTAGACATTACTCATATATATCCCTTTTATGCACTTCTCAATCTATGTATCCATAACTCCTCGTGTATAATGATCAGAACTCAGTGCAGGATGCAGATAACACGGTGAGTATACTTAACGTAATATGCTGAATACAGATGTCCAGCTGGGATGATACCTGAAACTACTAGCTCTGGACCAACCTGCATCAATGAAAATGAATGTGAATGGCAGCCTTGTCAGAATGGAGGAAAATGCGTCGACATGAATGTCCCTATTCGTTACGAATGCATCTGTCCTGCACAATATACAGGACATAATTGCGAACTTGAATTATTAGCTTCTGGAACCATAACTCCATCGCGAGACTTTATCATAGCAATCATTGTTTGTTTGTTCCTCTTATTGGGTTTGTATTATATATAATATATCAGAAAAATATAATTATAATCAATTTCTATTTTAAGTCAGTGTTTTAAAATTAAATATAAATTTGCATGAATTGTCTAAATTATTCTTCCTATGCACAGTTATTAGAATTTTATTTTTAAATCTTAAATGTTTTTTATTCACATCTATAAATAAAAATGAATGTATGTATATATAATATGTGGTGTGTGTATTACTTATGGGTGCCTTTATCGCTTATCTGATCATGAAATTTTGTAAATATGTTGGTTACGCATCCAGGAAAGTTTCTGCATAGGGTGACCATATTTTCCAGGACCCAAAACGGAACGCTCTGAAAAAAAATGCCCCTTATATAAAAAAAAATTGCTACACATTCAAAAAATTTCCCATTAATATCGTTAAGAAAATACACTACTGATAAAATATATTTGCCCACCCATATTTTTTCCAATATCATACATTAATTAACGAATTTATCACACAAAATTAATTTTAAATAATGGATAACATAATTTTAAATATATTTGGACAAATAAACAAGATCAGAAGTGACAGAAAATATTTTTTCTAATAAAAATAGAAGTATAGAAAAAATCCATCTTTTATTTTCATGGGATGTTTTACATTTCAGTTAATCGAATTCTTTCATTATTTTGATTTCAACCCTATTATTGTAAAGTTTCGAGGAATGATAAAAATTAAAACAAAATAAAACTTGAATTAAATTATTAAGCAAAAAAAGATCCAAGAAAAACGCATTAAAAAAATATTATTTTGTGAATATAAAAAGAAAATCAGTCATCCTATGTCCATCAAAATATATTATGTGTACTGGCAAAACGGGACAAATCAATTTACGAAAACGACGGGACAAACGCAAGACACGACGAAAACGGGACTGTCCCGGCGAAAACGAGACGTATGGTCAGCCTATGCATCATTGAAACCATTGTACAACTCGGCCTGATGCTATCCTACCAGCTTATTCTTCATAAAAATATCGATTGGTTTCGCTTTTTCAGTTTACATTTATCTGTTATCATGACTTCAGAAAAAAAAACCAAAAAAACCCGGGCACGCCAGGTACTACCGCTAGTGTATTATAAATGTTTTACAAAGGCTTATGAATCATGAAATAACATAATACTTTTTTAATTATTTTTTTAATAATCTAACAAAATTAATTTGACGAAATTATTATTAATCTGATTCATATCAATTTGCAGTATTGGTATTGGTATTTGTGGTATACAATCGAAGACGTGAAGCTCATATTAAATATCCTGGACCCGATGACGATGTTCGCGAAAATATCATCAATTACGATGATGAAGGAGGCGGCGAAGATGATATGACAGCATTCGATATTACTCCTCTTCAAATACCGATAGGTGGACCTTTGCCTGATCATCCGCCAACGAAAATACCATGTACGTACTTATAATATTTAACAATTTTATAATTTTCAATTAAACGAACTTTTAATATAATTTTATGATGCCATTTCAGTCCCTCTTCTGGGGGTTGGTCAAGAGCCAAACGTTGGAATGTTCATAGAAGAACACAAGAAAAGAGCCGATAGTGATCCCAACGCACCGCCGTTTGACGATTTACGCAATTATGCTTACGAGGGAGGTGGAAGTACTGCAGGGTCCCTCAGTTCCCTTGCTTCAGGTTTAAGTTTGTGCCATACGTATTTAAATAAAATATAACGGATGAGTAATTCTTATAAAATACGGTTTGTAACAGGTACTGATGATGAACAGCACGAATATGATTATTTGGGTGCTTGGGGGCCGCGATTCGACAAACTTGCTGACATGTACGGCCCACATCAAGAAACAGAACTTGAAGAGGAGCAGTAAATAATCGATTTACATGCAATTTATTGCAAAAGAAAACTTGAAACCAAATAAGCGTTTGCTTCTACCCTTAACACTAGTTTAATCAAGCCATTTGTATATAATTACATTATTTCAAGTATTATCAAGGGACATTCAGTTGATTCGTATGAATTTGCATGGGAGTCGTGTGATGTTCTCCACTTGTTCATAGATAATTTGAATACAAGTCACATGGATTTCGCTTCGTACTTGTGCGATAGGCCAGTATAGAAAAGTATAGCACTTAAGACTGCAAACATCGGGTGCAACTTGTTTGTATAATTTTTTAGATAATTTAATTCTCACTTCCCAAGTGAATTCAGTCATAGTAAATTTTTGTATTGAATGGTTTCTTTGTGTATCGTATGAAAGATGATGGATGAAAAATAAATTATTTTGTCATGATGATGCCATGTGAAAATAAGTTAGTGGATATAAAGAATGATTTTTAATTTATATAGTTTTTCAGCGATGATTTGAGGTTGCATAATAAAATTTCACACGTTCGTCTTGAAAGCTGCAATATATCAGAGAGGCTCACAAAATAAAAATCCCATAATTTAAAAATTAAAGTCCTAGATAAGCCTGTAGTTATGTATATAGATGTTTAACGAGTACATGTATTATTGCACTCTAAGACCTATTTATTCTGGTCATGGATGGTTCGCTCTCTGTTGTGAAAGGACAAGTATGAGATTGAGGCATGGCCGTATTTGATAATAAATTTTCTGTTTGTGTTTGCGAGAGCCAGTGCCAACTACTATAATATATAGATAAAATATTGTAATGTAATAACGTAGCCAATAAGTGTTTGCACCTATTCAATTATTTATGAATAAAAGAAATTCACCGATAGATGGCACTCGGAAATATTTATTAAAATAGATTATAATGAAAAACTATGATCTGCATATTGATATTTCTGTATATGATAAGGTTTAAATGTAAAATTGTAATTTACCATGATTGAAATTATACGTTAAATAAGGTGGTTCCCTTTATCCCTAATCCCCCTGAAAGTACGAATGAAATATGTATAAGAATGTTTTAGAGAAATGACTGATCACAATCAAGTGGATGATTATTTAGTAAATTAATTTCCACAAGATTTTATTATCATCACATTTTTAATATACATACTAGTTTTTAAATTACCAATTAAGATTTGGATTCTTACATGTAGTAGAGTCACCTCCCTAGGCGTTAAGTGAGTTGTCGCACCCGAGTCAAAAAAAATGATTTTGTACAATGTCGACTTTATTACTTGTATATTTAAAAATTAATTAAATATATGTGATGTTTGTTTGAGATTGAAATGAACAAAACCTCAATATTCTATTTAGAAGAATATTTATTATGATTAAATGAATTTATATTCAATAATAATTTATTTATATTTAAACACTGCCAATATATTAAAAAAGAAGCATCTTTGATTTTCTCATAAGATTCATTCATTTTTTGTAATTTTTCTACAAAGTCGCGTTTTTATGCTTTCAAAACTAAATATTTAATTATCGTATTTATTATCATACTGATACTGATGATCGGGATAAGTTAAAAAATTTTGCTTGAATGAAAAACTTATGCTTCTAGAAAAGAATCTCCACCGGTTTTTTATTTAGTGTTTTAATGTTTGTATTTTTTTATTTGAACTGTGATTATTTAGCTGTATACATTTAAAATAATAAAAATAAAAGCAAATAATGTTAATTGTACCAAAAAGACTTTTCAATATTATTTTATCCCCATAATCAGAATACACTGAAAAAAAATTTTTTGATTAAAATAACCGAAGTCCTTTAATATAATTACATTTTATATTTCAAAAAAGTACATAAATTTTGCCTTTTATAATTAGGATATATAATCAAATTAAAATTCGCAAATACAAAAGAAAGATAAGAATAAGATCACAAACGTGAGTATAAACTGTTCAAGGGAAGCCGTCGTCGTCCTCTTCGGCCATTTCTTTCGCTAGTTCTAAATCCTGCTGCTCTCTTTCTCTTCTTTCTTCTGCACTTTCCAATTCTTTGCCGTAAGCTTTAGGAGGATATCTCATGGCTTTCACGCTCTGCTTGTGCAAATCCAGGCAGAACGAAATTCTCTGATGGAAAGCTAGCTGAGGTTCCCGGGTGCAATAAATATCTGAACTCTCCTTGCTGCTCATGTTCCCCGTTTCGGGATCGAGGGTGGCTTCAATTACTCCGTCCCTTATCGCTTTCGCCACAAAGAACTCGGCATCTTCGGCAGACTTCAAACCAAGCTTGCGGGCGATGTCCTGAGACGAAATGTGAGAGTACGACAGGCCAATAGAACGAATAGCAGTCTTGATGACGTTATGTCGGAGCCTAAATATTAACATGAAAGTGTGATCGTTTCTAAATTGATTCTCGAAATTTTCCAAAACTTCACTAAAACGCTGCAAATTTCCCATACGAACCGCCTGAGTGAGTTGAAAGTACGGCACCAGCGATTTGCGCAACGCCGCTTGCCGGAATATCTTCCTGTCGGGAATATCGCCCAACAGCAGTTCGACGAGAATGGCCAACTTCTGAACCGTCTGCCTGAATCCGACGGCCGCCGTCTGCGGAGCCTTCCTCATGGCCTGAACTAGATGCTTGTGCGCCTCGCTGTATTCGAGACGGGCGGCCTTGATGCGGCCCAAATAGTACAAGAAACGAGCCCACTCGTTGTTGCTAGCTGTTTCGGGATACACAGACTTGCTGACGAGCTTGTCGGCCTGATCGTAAAGCGAATAATGCAAATAGTTTCTAAGTAAGCAATTGATTAATACGGCTTGTCCTTCTGAGTCGTTCCTTAAAGTTGCCGTACGTAAGCGAGCGTAGAGAAACGCTCGGATTTCTACTAAGTTGTTTGTGAGTTCGGCTACGCGAGAATGATAAAAGTAACATTTAGCAGCGACTAGATCTAAAGTGCGACGATTTTGAGAAGTGATTTTAGTCATCAGCTTGTCGGAGCATGCCGTAGCTTCTTCGAGACGGCCAGCGTCTATCAGTTTGAGCAGAACTAACAGATGGATGTAGGCATCTACTTCTGGAGCTGGGATTTTAGTAGGCGGTCGAGTTCTTGGAGTTTCAGCATCGGGGGCCACCACGGTTTCCTCGATATAAGCTAAAAGAGCATCCCTTTCTAGACCTGGGGGGTACAAATGGTTAACGGCCGCTCGCAAAATGGTAGGAGTCACCTTGCGCCTGGTGCTCGGCAAGGCTCGCAGGACGCGCAGGATGAATCGAGGTTCTTTGCCGGCCACCGCTTTGTCGATTTGCCGCGCCTGCTCGCGGAGTTCTTGGACTCCGGCTGAGGGTCCAGGTTTTGGAGTCTCCGCTGGACTGTCGGCGTTCTTCATCTCGACGTCCTGCTGCTGCTCGCCGGCCATTCTTGGGGAATTGTTCGGGAGCTGACTTGCGCTATCGTGCTTGACAGAAACGCCAAGTAACGCAAGGCGGGTCGACAACGTGACGGCGTTATAATGAATCGTCTTTGGCGATCGGTCGGGCCAGTAAAAGCGGCTTCCAAGATCTAAGCGCACATGTTTTCGAAAGTTTTGAAATTTTCAAATCGAATTGGAAAATGTTTAATGCAAAACTGATAGGACCAAAATATTATAATAATACACATTTATTTATAAAAAAATACATATACCTACCTACTAGGTACCTAGGTATACATATGTTGCAATTCACGGGCCAGCTACCTATAAAAGTTGTGGTGGCCAGAAGCTAACTCACACGAAGCAAACGCACACGAAGTAAACTCACAGGAAGTAAGCTCACACGAAGCGAGCTCACACGAAGCGAGCTCACACGAAGCAAGCTCACATCCTTTCAAAAATTTTCAAATTTTCAAATTAAAGTGAAAAACGTTTAACACGAAACTGAAAGCACCAAAATGCGTTTTTGTGTTAAAAGAATTTTACGTTAGACGTAATAGTACACGTCCATAATATTTTGTCAGTACCAAAGTAATATTAATAATATTAGCAGAGAGTTAATAGAGCTCTCTATCTTATTTTTATGTGGATATGTTGATCGATGTGGATCGAAAATTAGACCACCGGGTGTCATCGACCAAGCTCGTCGGATGACAAGAGCAATTTACTTTTTGAAAATATTGCTACTGAGTTCACAATTCAAATTAACGAAAAAAGATAAGGCAGCACTACAAGATATGTGCTTTTTTAATGTAACATCCTATGTTAAGCCATGAATGCAGTGTATTTTGGCAGTAAAAGCTCCTTACAAAGATCCGTGTTTCCTAAAGTCGACGAAGGCATATAAAAATGATGACGAGATCGTCCAAAAGCAGCAGTAAAGAAGTTTAGCCAACATTTATGGTATTTAATTGACGAAGTACCTAGCTATCTTGTCACTATTTGAAAATGATGTTGATCAAGAAACTAAAGCAAAAAATGATTATGAATGTGCACAATGAAAATATTTATAGTTTTTGGAATCGATACATTCCGTCAAAAAAAGAACTTAAGGGTTCATTGTACGGTGAGTTTATTTATAAATTAAAAGTTGTGTTGTTTTTTTTTCCATGATTCGAGAAATGAGGATTCTCAATTTCAGCGCTTTAAATATCGGCCAAAACTAGTCCAGAAAGATGGAGGCCTACGAAGATGTATAGGGTGTTCGGAAAGTGTGAGTGCACTTTAGTGAGTCAGTGCTTTTGAACTGCACTCACACTTTCCGAACACCCTACAAAGCGCCGTTTTTATTCTTTGTCGTCAATGTGGCGTCTCTTAAAGTTATCTCAGAAATCTGATATTTCATAAATAAGTGTTTTGGATCAAACGTAACAAAATTAGAGAATCCCTATGTCAGATTTCGCAAAAATAAAATTTCGTCCATATAATGAACATCCTAATATATGTATGTACATATGTACATACATATATGTATTATGTAGGCGCCGAGAAGAACGTTGCGTTGAGGCACGGGGAATGTTGCATTAAGCAGACACTGCTCCAATCGTTTGAAACTTTGGAGATTTATTGTTTAATTTGAATTTCGAATTGAATGGATCAGTCTGACAATGAACGAAATTATATTATAATACTAGGCGTACATGTGATTTCAGAAGAAAAAATTTCTTTGCAATTAATATTTGAATTTAAATTCCTAATTCCTTGACAGTGCAGTCTGAAAAAATTACCAGGAGTATATGTACATATATGATTCAAGAAAGTATGTAAAATGAATATTGTTTTGCAATTAACTTCTTAATTTTAAATTTAAATTAAAGGGTGCAGTCTAAATTAAATCCCCAGGGGTGAGTATATGTGATTAGAGAAAGTAAAAATTGAATTGATGTTTATTTTTTAATTAAACGATAAATTTCAAACAGAAGAACAATCACATATCGTATTGAAAAGTAAACATGTAAGGATGCAAAACGTACCCTGAAAGGCGACTCGTGACAGGGATAAAAATAATCATATGATTATTTTATAATATATTATAACATCTATAATATATAACGAATAATTATTTCATAATCAAATAAATAATAAAAAATGTATAAATCAAAACACGGAATGCTATAGAACACTTTTATTACAACCCGCAAGTTTCGTCATACACTATTATAACATGAAAAACAATACTACGATCATTAGATATTATGCTTTATATAACATTTAGTACTTCATCACATATAATCAATTTATCATTTCATAAATAGGCATGATTTTCAGTAATATTTTTGTGGATTGTACTATTACAAAGAAAGTCAAATAACTATAATTTAACATTTCCAGCATGTTTCACTAGAAGATCAGTCTTGTGGTTCCATGTGAATGAAACAATTCAATATAATCAATTATCACACAATTAGTACAATTTTATAATACAATCACGAGGACAATTATAGTAAAAAAATTATCTATTTTAAAATCTTTTCTTCGATACGACACTATGTCAATAATACGATTAAATCAAGTTCGAAACCAAAAACAGACCATGTGGGAATTTGCCAAATAGTTATACAAAAGAAAAATTAATTACTTTCGCTCAATATTCAAAACAGATCTCTCCTACAAAGATTTGTGTTTAGTTAAACGTTTAAATATATTAAAAATTATCAAAAAAATTAAGCGTGTATGTTAAATATGCGCATAATACAGGAACCGGTGATCTCCAGCAAAAATTAAATATCTGATATAAAAAAATAAAATCAATAGATAACAAGCAACTCTACTATAAACAATAAAATAAACAAATCAAAAATATTTATGAACTGAACAATTTCTAGAATTATAGGATACTTTTTCAATTTTCTAGTTCAATAATAATTCAAATACACATTCACTCGAAACAATAACTTTTGAATGAACGATTAGTGAAATAAATAATGAAAATTGTCTCTGGAGAAAAAAAAATATAGTCATTGACACTTTTCTTACTAATTTTTACATATAAAACTCATATAGAAAATCTTCATTTCAATACACGTTCAATAATGAACAGTCGTATTTAAATATATATGTATATAAACTTTAGTTTTCAAAATGATTTGACGTCAAATAAAAATATGTATATACAAATGTATAAAAAAAAACTTAAAATATATAATAATGAAATGCGTGGGATGCAAACGCCCAATTGTCATAGGAAAACGCTATCTTCAATTAGCCTCATGGTTTAAACATTCAAATGGTAATAAAATTGAAATATTTAAAAAATATTGCATTTTTTTCACCATAATTCAAAGCGAATCGAACATAATATAATTATAAAAATACAAATAATGCTATAGCTATAGAACAAAACAAAAATATTTTATATAAATAAAATCAAACAAAACAAATTTAACAATATAAAGCTTACGATTCGATATACGTTATCACAGATTCCGTTTCAAGAGAATATGCTAAATATTCAAAAATAATCAAACGTTTAGATGAGACAGGATGGAAATCTGTGATATGCATTATATAAATTTCAGTGAAGATAATCAATAATTTCTTATATGCGGATATATAAGAATCAATCTTAAACGGAGAAATCAATATAAAGTTAAAAATTTGCTGAAGATTTTGCATTGATTGTAATGCAGGGTATAAAATCATGCAACATCTGGGTCATTTCTCAACAGGTCTAAAATATGCATGAATATCAATTCAATAATCAAATACACTTTGGAAATTTCTATAAAGCTTACAAATTTTACAAAAAAATACACTAATACATCAATCTAGAAGATCAAATCAATACAAGTACATAGAAGCCTTTTTTTACATAAAATATTACCAAAGTAAAAAATAATAATACTATATTTACAAATAAATGGAAAAATTTTGTATAACAAATAAAATATAATGTATAATCATAAAACAAATTTCAAATTAACACTTTTCGTAAAAAAAAATCAATTACATTTCATTTTGCATAATGTGTCCATTGTGCTATTTTTTATATACCTATTTTCGATGTTGAATGGTGTCATATAACGCGATCAACCTTTCAAAACATTATTTGTTATAAAATAAATTCTACAAGAATTAATTGAGAGTGCAGTGCATTAAAATTAAATCTAACGATATTAATAATACAAAAATTGGAAAATGTAAAAAATTTATAGTATAAGAATCGTAATCAGAAGCCTGCTTCATATATTTAATACTATACTATGTTACAAATTTCACAAACGAAAGCTGTATATATTTACAAGATAAAATAATAAAATATCTACGAATATAAAATTTCATAAAAAATCTATAGGAAAAACTACATTTAGGAAAATTTCTATTGAATCGATACTTTTGATTATCAAATATTGTTTTCGCAACTATGATATAAAAACGAGAAACAATTTTACAAAAATACCAAAAAAATGATTCTAATAAAATATCATGCCACTTTCTTAAAAATTTATCTTTGAACTAGTCATTTAGTAATAAGATTTGAGAAATATCAATAGTGAAAATTCAGAAACATGTTTCAGAAATGTTAGAATATAAGAAGAAATTTGTATTCAAATGCATTTATATAAAAAATTTTATCACTATATAGATAGAAGCACTCTACCAAGCATGTTACATTTTTTTTATAATTTAAAGATACATGATAAACTAACGGCGACTAAACGACCACAATATCAATGATATATGCTACGAAAATATAAACTTTAGTCAACACGACAACTCATTCAAATATGAAGTGAATAAATGCAAAATTGCATAATTACAATTGTTAACTTCAAGAGAGAAATTTTATTGCATATAAAAATTGCACAACTGTATATTAAAAAAAAAATCTACAACAGCCTTTATCAAATCAAATCAATGTTCCGATATAAAGCACAAACTTCTCCTCGACATTTGTGCATATAACTAATGTCTACTAACTAATTTTTCTATCATAAATAATCTAAAATGAAATGAAAAGGCAGTCAATCTGCTAGAGCTTACAAGTAAACTTCATTGTACTATATTCCGATTTACTTGTGGTATTCAAAATTCAACTATCAAAAGCAGAATAATGTAAAAATTTAAGACATCAAAACACTATGTTAATATTTCTATAGTAAATTACAAATTCAAAATGAAAATATTCATTATAAAATTTATGTTATTTTGACAAAAGTGTTTTGGCAATATTTTAATATATTCAGCAATACACTATTGATTGTTTTATTCTTTGTTATTGGTTAGATTAATATTGAAATATTTTAAAACTATGAAACGTTCAATTGTATTCTTATAACATAATATCTTAATACAATTTAAACAAATGTTCAATATAAACAAATATAAGGCCATTTCAACCGTTGTATATATAATAAAGCTACCAATCGTCAAAAAGAGAAATATGGGGCATTCAAGGTAATTGCTAAATAATATTAATCAGTACACTTTGTATACATCGTAATATAATTTGACTTTAATATTAATGCGTATAATTGCCAACCAGTAGCAATAGTCTATAATATAATTTTTACTGTATTTATTATTTATTATATTAATAATTTATAAAAAAAATTATAGATCAATAAATATAAATATGAATATTATAAATATTATGAAATATAGTAAGCTTTAGGCTTTTTTTGCGTCATAATTACAAAAAAATGACAATGAAATAATAACATCCATCAAAATATTAACAAGTTATAAACAAATATGTGTGTATATATAAAAGTTTGCAATTATAAATTATATTAAACCCTTTTTGATGAAAGAGTTCTTTTCATCGTGAAAAACGGTAAATAATTTGTGAAAGTCTCTATATAACCATAAAATTTAAATAAATAAGTCATTTGGTGTTATTTAAATTTGGATAGTCGATTAGCGAATCTACTATATAATATATACTATAAAATTGTTATTATACTTCAATTAATTGCTTGCTCTGTCATTTGAAGGCATAAAGATTCCAGACGAGAATTTATATCTCCCATTGATGCAGCAGGAGGTAGTCGTTTAGGTATCGGTGGCGCAGGAGGAAAGGACGGATACGATGAACTCTTTCTACTGTTGTCAGTTGACTGCCAACTGTTGGCATTCACACAATTACGCCACCTAAAAGTTATGCATTATAAACTCGCAAACAATCAAACGGGAAAACAAACATGATCATTATACCTAGGCTTAGATCTTCTTTGAAATGTCGCATCACCGAGATGAGCAAAAAACTGTCTTGGAGGTACACGATATTTTAGAGATTTCAATTCTGCAGCGAGAGCAGCACTACGCGAAAAGGCATCATGAGCCAATGCTCGATCAACAAGCCAGCAATGTAGTGAAACTGCAGTTCCACCATCATGATATGAAGAACCACTAGATAATAAACGAGACGATGCTGAAATCATAAAAATAAAATTTTAATCATTTTCGAAAACATAATCGAGAATGCTTTCGAAATTTTCATACCCAAATCCAAAACCCGAACGACGAGAGCTGCAAGCGGGGAATCGGGTTTGATCGGACTTATAACAATACTTCGCAGCTGTTCCAATAAAGACGTCATACTCGTAACGGACATGTAAGTTCCGTTGGACAATTCTCTTTCCATTTCTTCGAGCACTCCTTGCCTCTCTGATAACTTTTTTATGGATAATAATAATTTATGTCTCGCTCCTTTCGTTACACCTAGAATATTCAATACGTTGTAAAGTAAAAGAACAAACAAAAACACAAAACAATTAAGTAACAAGACTGACCCAATCTCTGTAAGTATTCTTCGTTTATAGCTAGCATCTGATCGTATGAAATATTAGAAAATAGCCATATATACTTATGTAATCGTAACGTTTTCAACCAATGAGCAATAGTCGACATTCCATCGTGATCTCCAGTGTTGTATCTCAGGTCGTCCAATCTGGTTTCGCTTCCGCTACTCGAAGACAAATTGCTAGCAGCTTGTACGTTCAGCAAACTGTGTTCACTCGAAAGTGAAAAACTTCTGGGTTTTTGCATAAAGTGTTCCACACTTAAATTTTCCGATGATGAAGATATCAAGTTATATGATGTAGAGGGAGGTGTCAAGCTGTTGGATCTTCTCGCTTTGGGTTGTATGATTGCTGGTTCGAAGAAAGTTCTCTCTATTTCGTTGCTGAGATCGATTTCGGTTCCATTTTTGGAAAACGATTCTTGTAAATTGTCTTCGCCGGTGTGTAAACTACTCGTTTCGCTTCCGTTGGAAGTGACTTCGTCTACGGTAGCTTTGAATTCCACATTCTTTCCTATCGTCCTTCTGAAAGCTTGATTGCCTTCAGTCGGCCACGGGGTGCTGGTCTGTTGAGCGTCCGGTTTCTGCGACCACACTTGATTTATAGGATTCCCCGCGTTGATGACGTGATTTTCGAAATACATCAACCAGTGCGTTAACGATCTATAAATAAAAGATAGAATTTATCAATAAAACATGGTAAAGTATATGTTTATAAATTTGTGAAGAAAATAATAAATCTGTGTTAGAACGATAAGATGACTAAACAGATATGAGTTTTATTTATACAAAAATGAATCGAACGATGTTTTTATTATTCTCGATAATCAAAATATGTTTGAAATCTTCAGAAATGGAATGATATTGATAGTATTCGGTGGTTAATGCACATGGGCTGCAGAGCGAGAGACGTTGCAATCACTAAATGTTTTAATACAGTTGAAGCAAAACCTGTCGTGTTAATAACCCATGTACGCTACAATTGTATAAGAAGCCCTGACCAAAGCACGATCGTAAACAACTCAAACATGCAACCCCCTTCGCCTCACAACCCCTAAACATCAACCATCATCAAACCACAACAAATCCCAAACATCCAATCGACAAACCTAACACAACCAACACGTAACCCCCTCCGCCTCACAACCCACAACCCAACCCCCTCATCAAACCACAAAAAAAAACCAACCTCTTATCAGCATCCGTAATAGCCGGATGAATGAGCAAGTACGAAAGCATCTCCTGGCACTCCAAATGTTTCCGATACCGCACACAATACCGCACCAAATGCGGCACGGCCCTCAAATACGCCCTCTTGGCCTCCTCGTTCCCAGGCCTCAGGAGCGGCAGGTGCCTGACGAAGGCCCGCAGCTTCTCATGCGAGTCTCCTTCGTCTTCGTCCCCCTTGTCCCTTTCGGAGACGAGGCTGGCGAGGTTGGCGACAGCCCTGGCGTCATTGGCCTCCGAGTCCCTGCGCCTCCTGTCAGGGTCGAGGGCGAGGGCGGCGTCGAGGGCCCTGGCTGCGGCCTCTTGCAGCAGCCTGAGGGCAGGCCAGGGGGCGCGCCTCAGGAGGGCCGCCAGGGCTACGGTCCTCTCGCACTCGCCCCAACGCTCGAAGAGGGCCGCCAGCCGCGACACCTGCTCGTGGAAGGGCGCCTCCATGCGGGCTTCGGGGGCTACGCCATCGCTGTCGCCGCGCCCCCGCCCCCACTCGAGGCCCACCGCCGAGCACGCGCCGACCATCGCCTGGGCTTTTCGCTTTTCACCACGGGAGGGGATCGGGGAGTTGGGGGTTTTTGGGGGTTTTTTGAGAGGTTTGCGGAGGTGTTGGTGCTTTTGGGACGGTACGAGCGATTGTGGTGGGTCTACCTACTGTTTGGTGAATTGTTGTATTTTTCAGTTTTGGTCGGTTAATTGGCGGCCATTTGGTTGGTTTTGATCTTTTTTTTTTATTTATAGGTTTTTAAAATTAACGGAAAAATATTTAAGTTAATTTCCTAATATTTCCACTTTATCAAAACCGAAATCTTCTTTTAAATTTACTAATAACTGCGATCAATACTTACTTCATTATAATTACGAACACTAAAATGAATTTTTTTTTTAAAACAGATTAATTTAAAATATTATGCACAATAATAACTTTAGGTTTTTAAAATATTGAAGTTAATTTCGTAATATTTCTAGTTTATTAAAACCGAAATTAATAATTACGATCAGTACTTAATTATAATTACGAGCACTAAAATGATTTTTTTTTAAACAGATTAATTAAAAATATTATGATGCACAATCATACCATATAACTTGGGCTAGTGCAGCAAGATAGGATAACCTATTCTATCGTATTTGTTTGATAAGACCTTGTCCTGCAGTGGATAATTAATAGGTTGCTAATGATGATGATGATGATTATGATGATGCACAATCAGTATATTGTCCAAGCAGACTAATTTTATTAAAAAGATTCTTGTGAATTCGATGAAAAATCAGTAAACCAATGTGAACTAGTTATATTGGTACCACTGACAAAACTGTTACTATTGTTTTAAAATACGAAAATTTTAATATGATTCAATTAATTAATTATAATTTTTATTAAAATAACCAACTTATTGTTAATGTTTACATTTTACATATCCTGAAACTACGATGAAAAACAAAACTAAAGGGACCAATTTTTTTTGTGTTAAAAGAATTACATGTTAAACGTCATAGCATAATATGCGTACATAGTATTTTGTGCGTACCGGCATAAGTACTAATTCTTGCTAACCGATTTTTCGAATTAAGGGTTTTCGTGTAGTTTCGAACTGTTCAAATAATACCGACGTTTAAAAATATACCGTTGCTTCGAGCATTATCCTAAAATCATAAAATAAAAGTAAAATATGGCTGTTTACTTTTATGAAAAATGTTCCCACACTTTTCTCGATAATTGTATAACCCCTTCATGGAAGGTCGCAATAAAGTTTTGTTCCACAAATACACTTAAATGGCGTTTATTTTGCATAGCTGTAAATCAGAAAGGATTATCCGAAATCTTAAGACGAAAGTATTTGTTCGCGAAAGAAAGCTCGTTCCTAACAATGTGCCGTCCTATTGAAAAAAATTGCAGACTATTGTAAATGTTCTATGCAAAATAGATGTAATTTGTATGCAACCCGAAAGTACCGTTGACTCGAAAGTCCATTTATCAAAAGTCGCTGATAATTTCGTTTTAGTCCCTCGTAAGGAAAATTGAAACACGCTTTGATTATTTGAAATATAGGCAACGATTTCTACGAATTTCATCAGGTTGAAAATGATTACTGATTCTAGGACTTTCGGTATCTGCAAAAAAAGTAGGTATACAAAAGAAAATACTGATAATCCCTATGAGTGTTAAAAGGCATAAACAGTAATTTACCTAATTGTAAAACTCAATGTATCGATTTGCAATACATTTTTATAAAATTGAGAAACAAAAATCATGTTATGAACTAACTTATTCTAATAATTCATGAAAAGAAACATTTGATGAGCGAAAAATAACGGAAAGTCGGTTTCATTGAGATCGATTTATGTAATTTATGATTTGATTAGTCTAATTGTAAAACAACTGACGAAATAAAAACGAGTCTGAAGTTATTTTGCATTTAACTTTTTTCGAAAACTTTTCATGTTTAGGTATATCAAATCATTACATTTAATTGTAAGTACATCGGAATAAACGTTCGAAATAAAAAATAAATTCAAACCTTTAGATTTTTAAGTCCGAATACATATGTAGAAGCGAATGGAAAAGTATCAAGAAAGCTTTCGTCTAGTAAGGGCACGAGCAGGCTGCTTATGATGAGATTCTAAATCAAATTAATTCAAATTCAAATGACTAAAGTTAAGCGACATGTATTATAGTCAGTAAATAACACGATTGTCTCCGTTGATCCAAGATTATTACGACGTTATCAAAAATAACTTTGTATATACCAGTTAATAGCAAGTTTTTCATATGTGCCAAATATCATCACTGTTAAAAAACTTGTACAAATCAAAACTATTGTCTTTGCTGGGTTTGCATGTTCAATTTAATGATATATTTCAGGGCCATTTTGAATAATTCCATACTCTAATGTAAATCATTGCAATAACTAAAATGCACTAAGCCTGTATTTATGCATTCTACAATATTTATTTGAATTTATATTATAAAGGGAATTTTAAAAAACAATGAAAATTGTTTCATTGATTTTCTCAACTTTTTGTTTTATGGAGTTAGTCATTGTGTGCATTCGTATTCATATTCATTGTGCATATTCGTATAAATCAGGCATCGGCAAACTTTTTTTGGAATAGGCCAAATCGTAAAATTTTGAGACTCGGCGGGCCGGATAGCAAACTCGAAAATATTAGATAATATGGGCAATTTGGGTAATTCTACTGAAAGAGTAACAAAAAATAAGTTCAAAATTTGAAAAATTGAAATTAATCGATCTCAAAGTATGTTAATTATTTTAAAATTTCAGTACTAATTTCAAAAAAATAATTTTTATATGCAGGCAATATTAAGAAAATGAGTAATAATAAATAGCACCGCAGGCAGCTTTTTTTCGTTTTTTTTATTGATTAAATCTATATTATCGATAACTAAGTAAAATTTTCTAAAATACATAATTTTGGAGAACAATCACTTCCAATTGAGGGCCTGACAGAAGATCTTCAATTGTAAAGTTAAATGGATTTTGAAATATGGAAATGTTTTTTGCACTTGTATCAAGATTAAAACCCGAAAAACGCGTTTGCAACTGCAGTTTAACAATAAATTCAGAAAATATATCTACTGGTTTTTTTTCGAGGATAAGAATTTTTAAAATGATTTTGAATTTATTTAAATTCTTTCATGTAAAAACAATATTAACCCGCGGGCCGGATTGAAAACAGGCGGCGGGCCGCAGTTTGCCGATACAAATGAATAGCAATTTCTCACACCACATCATATTATGTATTTCACAATGATTATCAAAAAAATAATTGTGATGGTTTTTTTAATACATCAATGGTTCAATTTTTTCGAACGTTCTAATTTAGAAAATCACATCGCCATCTATAGAAAATAATAGATAAATACTAAACATCAAATTAAATTTTATTATGTAGAGGAGACGTGTAAAAATCCGAGATAAGTCTAATTTCGTGATATAATAGTTCGAATAAAGTTGATTTTTTTTTATATAATTGAATATATCTACTAGAAGGTAGATGCTTTTTGATTGTAAGATTTTTTTTAAATTATTCTATGTTGGAATACAAGAAAATTATAAAAAAGCGCTCAATATCATGAAATTAGACGAGTCTCCTCTATATGAATTCAAATAGAAGTAATAAATTCATACTATTTAAAATATTATTTCGTTGATAATAAAAATAGATGCTTATAAAAAATTAACACACAATTACCTACCATATTTATTTATCTAGATCTAGAACTAGATGATAAAATAAAATGCCAGATTTTTTTAACTTTTCTCAAACGAAATTTGTAAGCAATTTGATTCATAATATAATTAGAATTGAAATAAATTGATACTATTTAAAAAAAATCATTATTGTTTTTTTCAATAAACCATGTGTTAAAAAGTAAAAAACATCCTTACAATTTTATCAAACTCATTTTTCTGGTGACGAGCAAAGTCGGTAATATTTTAATCATATGAACATAAATTTGTTTATTTTTCATTTAAATATTAATCCTTTTACATTCCCCATTTTAAGACGATTAAACTCGATTCCAAAAAACCTTCAAAACCAAACCATTATTTTTCCAACACCGCATTCACATAAACATCATAAACAAAACGCATCACCACCGGAAACCCTGCCGAAGACCCTGCATAGAAACGCATAGTGCGTCTCACAATCAGGCACAAACCCCACTCTATTCGCTAATATTACTGACCGTACCCCCACCACTGACCGACACCGTTGCAAAAATGCACCATGCACTTTTCGGCAGTGCGTTTACCCCTTTCGATAGAGCTGTCAAGGTGGGTCAGTCTTCAATCATCTTGCATAGGTTGAAGACGTCGATTTTGTCCACCAACTGAAGCAACAATACAACGACAATAACAAACAGTTTCGACTGTCATAACATTTAATAAAAAGACGTAAGGATACTTTTCGTATTTGTTTGATTTTCGCGCGTTTTAGTATAAAATTTTACTAATGTATTTTATTTTATCTTTATAGGTTATGGATCCTTATCGCTACGACCCGAATTCTGGACATGTGGATAATCCGGATGCTGGTGTTTTGGATTTGTCGAGGAGTCGTCGTTCTAATGAATCGCAGCGCAGCGATTCGGCTTTGGATCTGAACAGATCTGCAGGACCGTCTCCGGTTGGATACGAAGAAAGACAACATCCTGAAAACAGCCCTCTTCAAAGATCACCCAATTACGCATCTTGTTATCCTGGACCAGAGCAGTTGAATCAATACATGTGGCAAGCGGCAGCGTTTCAGCAACAGATCCTCATGCAACAACCTGAAATGAAACCTTTCGTCGAACAAGACGCCATTTCAGAAGCTGGACCCGACAGATCTCCCAATAACGGAGCAATCCCGATTTATCCCCTCGTGTCGCCAGGAAGAGACGGAAAAGTGACGAGACCCTTCAAAGCGTATCCCAAAGACCCGTTGAGCTTGACAGCAGGATTCGACAATCTTATCGATTCGCAGTCTTCTGAAAAGTTCGCAGCCTTTAGGAAGAAGATGATGGACCAAATATGCGCCTCTAACGGAGGCCACGCTACGGTTTCCAATCCGAAAATGAGGAGGACCGTAAACACAAACAATAATAACAACAATAATTGTTACATAAACGACGACGGTGAGGAAAAATCAGAGCATCCGACCAAAGATGATTCGTACACGGAAAGGAGAAAAAAGAACAACGCTGCCGCCAAAAAGTCCAGAGACCGAAGAAGGATCAAAGAGGACGAGATCGCCATACGTGCAGCTTTTCTCGAGAGGGAAAATATCGAGCTGAAGTACGAATTGGCTGCTGCTAGGAAGCAGATTTTAGTATTCAACAGCATCCGTTCTCAAATCAACTAATTTTGATAGTTGACAAATTTGCTATTTACCAATTGGATCCATTTTAATGGATTAATGTATATATGGAATTTATTTACGTACAAAACATCACGTGATTGTCTACGTGTTAATTTTTTTTTTATTAAGTAACGTTAGATTTATCTTGAAATTTAATTGATGTAATTTTTTTTAAAGTATTATTATTTTGTAATTAATAATTATATATTATTTTGCATTCGCTTGGTGAATCAAATTTTAATTTTAGTTTATAAGCATAACGTGATAAATTCTTGTCAAGAGTATTCTTTCTTAAAAATTGATACTTGATTACGTAATATTCCTAATAATGAAAAAAATTATTTTTATATATGAAAATGTACACGATATGAAATATATATTTTCTCAATTATTATATATACAAAACAAAAAAATTATACAAAATATTATACAAAATACAAAAATATATATTAAAATATTAATTATATATTTTTTTCGAAAATGTCCCTACCGCTCCTTCATAATTTTCAGATTTTATTTGTCAGAAGTTATCAAAATATACATATATGTAAGTATTACAAATTTGAAGAAAGTAGCATGCAGAAATTTCACAATTGCTATTATCGACATATGCAGTATTACAGATTTTCATTATTATGAAATATAATATATAAAACCACGTGCTAAACATTTATGAAATTTCCCAAGCACACGTCATAAAAGCTTTCATTACGATACGAATATTGCAATGAGTCATATTTTTTTCGCCGAAAATTGAAAAAAGCTAAAAAAAAACCCATTCCCTAAAGATAACAATCTTTTCACAAATCCAGGTAAAAAGATAATTTACGATTATAAAAAATACATTAAGGGCAAAAACAGACGAGAGACTTTTTATCGTACGATAATTTTAATCAACATGGAGATGCATGCAAGTGCGCAAATTATAACCATTCGGTAAACAAGTTTAATCGCTTATGCGATTGCCTTTAAACTAGATAATCTGTAAACTATAATATCTTCTGACTGCTACTAAACCAGTATGGCGCTCTTCCACGCGCGCACACCAGTTGATCGTTTTACTCGGTCGAATCGAAAATTTCATATTGACTACCTACAAATTAACAGACGAAAACTCTATCGTTTGACAATGAGAGCAGATCGTTGACTGGTTTGCGCATTCGCCACCGATTCGACTGCTCAATTGGCCCAATGTGCGCGCAAGCAGCCCGATCCGATCAAATTATCGTATGACAAAAAGTCTCTCGTCTGTTTTTACCCTAACAGTAGCTTCTGATGAAACATGATAACTCAAAAATCAATGTTATTTAAATTTATTAATCCAAAAAGTCGAATATTGATAATCGCCGATAATACACAAGAAAAACATTCAATATTACATTATCTTGATTTAATAACATTCACAAATAAAATTATTGCAAGTGTATTGTGTTGTCATTTAGATAACAATCCGAAAACAAACACAAAATAATATCTATTTGTAATGTTAGGAAATTTTATAGAAAACGATTTCAAATATGATAAACGTAAATTGAATATAATTGTTTCCGAGTATCGATAAACAATTTTTGTCGAAAGGTCAATTATAATAATAAAAAATATCATAGTTGATATAAAATCAAAAAACTCCCATACGACTCCTACAATCAAAATTTCATCCCTCCAAATCAAACTGCCAAAAACACACACTCAATATGCAAAACGGACCCGACAACCTTTCGATTCCAACATTTCACCAACTTGCACATACACCGCATCATAAAATGCACCAACCCCCTATTGGGGCCACATGCGGAAACGCATAATGGGGTAAGTTTGCGGTAATGCGACGCCAAAACAGCCCCGCAACAACGAAATTGTCGACGAAGACACACGCCGAATTCCATTTCGATAGCAGGAGGGTTCATTGGTGGCGATTTGAGTGAAGCATCGAGGGGGTGAATGTTAAAAGGCGGCCATTGGTTAGGGTTTGAGGGGGATGGTACTCGTGTGTGTGTGGAGGGTCGTTATTTTGATGCAATGAGAGGGTTGAAATCAATATTGGTCGACTCCATTTTGTTTGTGGTGTTGATTGGGTTTTTTCAAGCTTTTATTAATTTTAGATAAAGATTGTAAGAGTTCGTATGAAACGTCTTGAGAAGTTTTGAATGTACAACCTATGTACAATGTACTAATCCTCTTTTTACATGGTTTCGAAATAACACGGTTCAAGGAAGATGAACTGATTACTTTTTCAAGCTTTTTTATTTACACGGATTTTTCACTTTAAGGCTAGGCGCAGACGAGAAACTTTTTGTCGTACGATAATTTGATCGGGTTCTTATGTATATCAGTATGGAGATGTATGCGAGTGCGCAAATTATAATGATTCGTTATAATTTGCGCACAAAGACGGTATAAAAATAATAATAAAAACATGTATTATATGCCACAATGGTAAGATTTGATGCGGGCCAGTATACTGATATAATTATTGTTTTTAAATAAAAAAAGTTGATGTTTTTTTATGATTTTTCACGGCGAAAATTTTTCACATTGCATATTTTTTATAAAGTACATTTGAATGGATGTTCTATCCAAATATAGTGATGGAACCTATCTCCAATTTTTGTATGGTCACCATAAATTTTTTTACACGGTTTTTTATTTACACGGTAGTCTCTGGAACGTATCCCCCGTGTAAAAAGAGGATCGGGGTATGTAATCTGAGAAAGGATGAAATTTTGTGGTTTAATTGTAAGTTAATGTGGTGGTGTAAAAATTATTTTTTTAATCAAATGTTTGAATAAATTATTTTTGAATCGTTGCATTCGATAAACATGTATGATTGATTTTAGTATAAATGTTATATTTTATGGTTTGTAAGTGATTTCGCAATCGATTAATTTAATTTCGTTCGCCGACGGATAACTTCGAAATTGTTGCAATGTATGATGAAATTGATAAAGGAAATTATATTTATATTGCATACTGTTTTTTTTTTTTTTTTTTTTGAAGAAAAAAATAGTTTTGTGACAACACTATACAATAAAAAAATAAATTGATTCATAATGTTTTACTATATTTATAAGTGCACGTAAAAATATCATAGTAAACAGTTAATTTGATTAACAATACCATGTGATAATCGAAAAATTATCCATATCACGTATTGACTAATTTAAACATCATGTTTGCCATTAAAGTATCGTTTATTAATCTACAGAACATGAAAAATTACGCAATATTCACAACTAACGATACCAATATTGATGAACTCAATTTATATCACATTACAAACCGAACACACGTGAAAATCTATTGAAAAGTCATTTTATTTACATTTGCCAGAAATTTGGTGACGCAACAAATTGCAAAAAGATTAAGAAAACTTCACGTGATCCATAAACATCATGAGAAAATTTTAATTATAACAATATATCGAAATTTTCGATACATTTTGTAAACTGAACATAACAGAAACTTTCAAATGTCTCAACGCTTCCTAAATACTTTCGTAATATAACCAAAAGCAAAAAGGATAGTATTAAAACAAAATCTGTAATTATTTCAGATACAATATTGATTGAGTAAGATTTCAATGAAATCATGACAATTTTCACAAATAACGAGTCAAATTTCTCACAGATTGAAGGATTAAGATGGCGTCTTTAGATAAAAGCGGACGACAAATGCTTTTACGAGCGTACAAAGGACGCGTCACGCTAGTTTATTTTGAAAATGCATAATTTTTTGCATATTTTTGCGGGATGCTGTACCGTTATTTTTCTGCACAACTCTTTTTGCACATTGTTGCACATGCCCATGTCAAACGGTGGGTTCCGTATACCTACTTGGCGCAGGCGTATGCAAACTGATCTCGTCAGGACATTTCAATCTCGTTTCGAAAATAATATATTTAATGTTTCCAATTGTGAAATGAAATAGGAAGCGTAAGTTTGGAGAAAAAGATCAATTTAGTGATTGAAATTAATTTGTAATAAAAAATTTGGTAATGGCAAAAATGTTGAAATGAAAATGTATTGATATTTATAAGTTAGGATTGCTAATATTTTTTTATAACGGGAATTTTATATGAAATTGAATTTCCGTAGCTATTTCACAGAAAGTATCACGTTTTTTTTTTGTATTTCGATTACTTATAGAAATGCTTATAATCTCGATAAAAGCTTTGGCCCGAGGCTGTATTCATTTCCAAGAAAAAAATAACCGAAGGTACTGTCAAAACTAATACTTTTACTGCAAATCTACGTAAGTTACAAAATATATGCATTAACTATAGTCGTACTTTTAGAATTTATATCGATAAGAAATGTGCGATATGAAAGCTCAATTACATAGTTCTCGGAAGGTACCTTTCAATGTTCCGATTTCATTGTATGTATGTATCATCATTTATGATTAGAAAAAATTAATTATTCAATATAAAAAAATTTATCCATGAATTGTTCAAAATTGACAATACCTGAAAAACCATTCACCACCCCTAATGCAAAACCCTTTCTTCCGCCATCGAATGCGAAATCGCACGCTTTTTTTTTTCAGTACTTCACCGTCATTTTGCATGCAATCACTTGCGATATTTGTTACCCATTTTTATATTATATATGGACCACATAACAGTACAATGTCCCAATAGAATGGGCACAATGGTGGCAGATTGTTGGTGCGCTCCTCCCGCATTCATCACTCGGGAGACACGCATTTATGACAAGTTTATGCTTATTTTATTTCGCATTATGTTCGAGAAAGTTACCTGAAAACGGGCTTTCGAGATTACAACTAACCACTGTTCCCGGAAAAAATCTGCATTTCCCAGGCTCGGGTAAAGGATGGGTTTTTTTGTAGATTTTTCGGTTTTGCGACGCCAAAGTTACGCTCGATTGTAAATGTTGCGAATGCAATTGCGATTATCTGAATGTGTAATTTTTTAATCTTGTTTTTGTTTATTAATGATTTGTATGTTTGATTAGTCTATTATCCTAGTTAATATTTGTAATATTGAAATTGTATGTTTTGAATATTATTAAGGAGTCACGATTGTAACGATACATTAAATATTTTACAATTAGTTATGATTTGTAGTGCGAGAATTAATTGTTAAAATTTGAACAATGAAGGATTTGAACAAAAGATTTACATATATAAATTTTGTAAGATTAAAGTTGAAGATGTTAACATAACACTGTTAAATATACTAACTTATTATGTTTATTCATTTGTAAAATGCAAACAATATGAATTAAACCACAATATTAATAGTTTTCACGTAGGAATACTTATATTCAAAAACAATACAGTTGATACTTTTTGAGAAAATAGTGAATATGAATTTTATGTAATAGACGATTTACTTACGTCAATTAAATAAATGATGATTTTGTTAAATTTATGCATATTGTTTGATGTATCTGATTGTGAGAGAACCTACATATTTTAGTAGACCTTGAATGAGCATTTTAAAATTATTGTGAAATTTTTAATGACTCGCAAAAATTTCTCGGGGCGATAAAGTGTTATTCGAAGACAACTGTATGTAACTTAAAATTTCATTAACAAAACGGGTAATATTATATCATTATTGTTTCATCTATTTCAATTGAGCTAATCAAAATTTCCGAACATTCAAATCAAATTCAAAGCATCGTGATTTCGCAGATTCGCAAAAAACATTGATTTAAAAAAAAACATTGAATTATTTTATATTATAGAATATCAGTTAATATATTAATAAAGTTAAACTTCATGGAAATTTCAAACGACCAATAGGAAGCAGTATTAAGGTTTTACTACCAATCACAAATCACGCTTTAACCCTCACATTTTCAACCCCTTGTTGATTCACATAAAGAGGATAGTTTCACTGAAACCGCACATGACTCATACATACTATTGATAATAAAATTTCTAATACTTCCTCATAACTGTTCGACAAACGTTATAACTGCAATATTATATGAATAAATTATATTATTTGGAAATTCACACTTTCAACGATATTATTCACTATCTGAAGATATTGGGTAACCAAATTCGCCCTTGTGATTCTTGAAATACAATAATGACTTTAGCTTGATGAGTTGACGATAAATTGCATGTGAATACGTAGTGTTAAATTGTATTAAAATATTAATGACAATTGCATAGTTATGTGTGCGTGGAAATTACCACAATTTGAGAAAGTATATTCAATTGCGAGTGGTTTTTTAAAACTCGATTATTCAGCATAGAACCACGTGGTTTTCACCAATTTTTCGATTTCGTAAATACCCGATTTGACACTTTCTACGCAAAATTTCGCATTCATAATATAATCGAATTATATTTCCGTCTTTATGAAATTCTAACAATTTCAAAAACACGCACACTAAAATCACACGATTCGTTACAATTACAAACAGAAAACATTGACCAAACCCAATGTCATAATTCGACAACTAATTCCGCGAAAGCCCAAGATTCTCAGAAGCGTTTCTACAATCCGCAACAACCCGTCAATCAATACGATTTCGCAACACCAATTAACCAAAACAAAAGTGATTCAAAACGGAGAAAACGTCCCGAAACCCGATTCCGAAACTACACCACACGTCCAACATTGCCACACGAACATCCGCAATTCCAGCACGACACGGAAACCGTCCCGAATTGCGAATTTCAAATTCGAAATTATCGCCATGGCCCTCCCAGTGGGCGGTGGGTGGCGGCCAGGGGGTGGCAATGTCGCCAGGGGTGCCCAATTCGAATGGGGTTTGTTTATTGACGACGCGGCCATTATGGGCCCTTCGGTTTTGGCCCTCCGGGATGAGGAATCTAATTAAGCCGTTGCTTTGGCGTTGTTGGTGCAGCAACGCGTTGCAATTCGAGTTTTGGACGAGCTCGGTTTGAAACTGGGTTGAATGGTGGAATTAATTTTATGATTGAATCGGTTTTGAATGGATGTTGTGTATTGAGATGGAGATGGGTTGGTGGTTTGTGAAAATTTCGGGTATTTTTTTGGGAATTTGTGATTAGTTATATTTGGATGAATTTATATAATTACATAGTATCTTGCTAAAAAAAAAACGATACTCAATATGCGTGAATTTTTGAAATTCGATAAATTTTAATTTTAAACGGTTCAGTTAACCGCTAAAGCGTTTACACTTCAAATCAAACTTTATATGGATCAAATTTAATCTTTTAAACTTCAAATTATAATATTTGCAAATAAAATTTAACCATCGGGAAGTATTATTAAGACTGTTGTCATAGTGATCAATAAAATACGATATATTCTTCAATTTGACTTTGATAATCTCACTTGGTGATTCTTATAATTTTTACAAACAATTTCAATCACATTTTTTCTAATAAATCGATTAGAAAATAGGTACCATGGATATGTAACATACTTAACGTTTCTTTTATATTTTTTATGAAATCATAAAAAATGAAAAATTAATAAAATACGTTTACGATGGCTGAATTTGATTTGTAAAAGTTTGAATTTGGATTGTAAAGTTTCTTCGATGAATGCATTAGGAATTAAAATGATTAAAATTTGTAGTCCAATATTAATAATAAGTACAATAGAAGGTTAATAATTATATAAATTTGAAATGGTTTTAACCGTAAAGTTATTTATCTTTAATAATAAAATAAAATTGAATAACGATTTCTATGTATCTGATAAGAAACAAACATTTGATATCAATAATATTTTACATCAATTTGTTGACGTTAACGTGTTTGTTAAATATGTAATATTACAAAGCAATATATTATTGACAATCATTTGAAATCACATGACATATGTTCAAATATGAAAAAATATTCTCACAAAAGCAAATTACAGATTTAAGGAAACGTGATCATTCAAGGATAAAAATTGAAAATCCGTAATTGGTGTATCCGTTTTTGCAACAATAGACGACATATGTTATGTGCAAGTGAATGCAATTTTCGCAACTAAAATTCGAATTCATGCAAAGGTCCGGTTGTGAACAATACCCAAATCAATAGAATTATCAAATACGCACACACAACGAATCGTGCAATGTTTGAAACGAAAGGCTGCGATGAAATAGATTTCATAATGCAATTGTTAGTTTTTGGTCAACATGGCGTATTGTGTTTATGATATAATTCTAAGAAAACGAGGATTTAAGTCCAGAAATATAGAGTTACTCTTCCTGAAGAGCCACTTTTCAGGTGTTTGTTCAGTGCGCGTTGCCACCACGGCAAGCAAACATATGCGACAAGTTTTCAAATGTATTATATTATATTTGTGACAAAAAATCATTTGGCACGGGACGATACTCACCCAAATGTCGTCCTGTTAGTTTAACAGTAAAATTGAGGATTATATTCCGTAGTTTTCAGAAGAAAAAAAATTGCACCTTATGCGTATGTGCCAGCTGTCATAAACGCATGTACGTTTTGGAACTTTTGATAAAAATTAAAACACATATAAAGTTTAAAGTATACTACATAATATTTTAAATTCAATTTATTGAATCAGACGTTATGATGAAATAGAAAGCTTGATTTGAACATATAATATTAATCATAATCATTCATTGATCAATTTGTTCGAACTGTTTAAACTTTTTGATCGCAATAAATTAAATAAAAACGTAAACAATCTGGTAAAATACGCAAATGAAGTTGAATATGTCTGTTGCAAAGCTGAAAAATAAACAACGTTGAGTGCCGTTCAAATGTATGCGGAACAATATGGCGTTTGTTTGCGGCGAACAAATGTCATTCAAAAATTTTCACAGAAGGCTTGTGTGAAAAAAATGAAAAGGATTTTAGCAGATAGGCGCACGCCTTGATCGATCGCGATACAAATTAGAAAATAAAGATAGGCGCTTTGTGCGAATGCCTATTCATATGTGCAAGAATGTGTAACAAATGTGATACAATGGCGAACAGATTGAATAGCGAACATATGGAGAAAAGCTGAAAAAAGCACATGATATAATTAGTTTACAGTTAGGGAAATGTAGAAAGATAATATTCTAAAAATAATTTTTTGAAGAAAGAAAAAAAAAACAGTTTCGTTAAACATTTAATTTAATTTCTAATATAAATCATAAAAACTAGTGTTCGTTAAGTCTTCAAATTCTATATTTATTTCTGTTGTTGTCTGATAACATGAGCAAGATCGTATTTTCCTCTAACACATTTCAATTTCACACCAGGACAATCTTTGACTCTGAAACAAAATTAAAATTTTTATCGTAAATCAACAAAAACTATCAAACATAATTTGAATCAATAAATACCTTCCAACTCTGACTAGAACAATGTGATGTTCCTGAAGATTATGACCGATGCCGGGAATATAAGCTACCATCTCCTTACCGTTGGAGAGCTTGACTAATACGCATTTTCTGTTTGCCGAATTTGGCTTTTTAGGCTTCTTTATCAAAGTTTTTAATACGACACCCTTAAAAGAGAAAAATTAAAAATATAAACATAAATATCACGAACATAGCACTAAAATATTACACTTACCTTAGCAAAAGGAGAGGATCCGAGGGGGTTTGTGTTTTTGCGATATTTTCTGCGAGGACCGTTCAAATGCATTCTATATAACGAAGCAAATCGGGAAATTATATTCATGGGTCCTCCTATTGGACCAAAAGAAAATCTGTTGAAGATCGAAGGAGCGACTGCGAATATATATATAAAAAAAAAATACATTAGATACATTATGTATGGAAAACGACGGGGTAAAAATGATTTATTCGGATCGAAGTGCGCCATAACAATAACGTCGCGAGAAAAAAAACATATTTCGCACGACAACGTCGTCCAATTTTGAATATTTATCGCAGCGGCGTTTTCTAGGACGTTTCACTTCGGTAAATAAGCTTTTCAGTATTGGGAAAAGGAGGGTCAAAAAACGTTACTTTTTCCTACGTATAAATTGAACTTCCAATTCGAGCGATATTTTCGCTAGCAGCACACTATCCATACGTAATGCCCTTTCGGTTGCGGTTCATATAAATCTTGCGATATGACCGCATGAATATACAATTTTCTTGTATGACGAATGGATATTGCGCCTAGTTCGTGATTATTTCAGAGATCCACTGTCTTACTTTTTCTTTACGGATATAAGAAAGATTATCCTGCAATACCGAAATTTCGAATATATACGAAACAAAAACATTTATTATAATGAAACATGTCACTATTCCAAACTAGCGTGAGTCCACAACGAAATCCGATTATTCGGGCCTATAATAACGCGGAAATTTCGAAATTTTCAACAACCGCATATTTTACACGCATCCAAGTTTTATGTGCGGATTTTACAACGATCTATTATCGCACAGAACGATCTAAATATCCCGTTTTAGGATTATCTATAGTCCACACGTCGCACCTTCCATCCGACCCGTATAATATGAAAGCTGGGTTTAAAGTGTTTTGATACTTCGACGAAAACGCCGTTAATTTCATTCAATATGCTAATATTCTGACCCAACTATGAAAACATAATGAAAGGATAATACTTCTCCCGTATATTATCAATTTATTCGCGACGAGGATCAAATGAATTCGTTGAGAAAATATTGGAAATATAAGTGATCGTATAAACGTTTTCGAGAGTCATCTCTGTTGAATGCGTTTCGACGTTTGACGTCTTCGTTTGGTTGGAGTGTTGAAGAAAAATCGATTTCTAACCCCATTGTGGTACAGGATAAAGGGAATTGGCCAGCAAAAGGCCAACGCGAATAAAATGCAGACGTTTTGCCGCAAAAATGAAAATTCGTAGAGGCCTTTTGAACGACACGCGAGCAATTTGTATACAAATCAGTAAGTGCTTTGCGACCGATTTGATTAATAGTTTTTGCATTCGTTATATAAGGAAAAAAATCGAGTAAATAGAAATTGCATCCATTAAATAAGTTATTGTGATCGTTCAAGAGAAAGAGATTTTCTTTCGATCGTCCTTTGGGAAAAGTTTCCGAATGGAAACGAGTCTCATTAAAAATTGTATAATAGTTTCGGGATTTTTTTTTATCTGCATTACGATGACGTAACAAAATGAGCTTTTCAAACTCGACGAAAGTGTTTGAGTCAGTACGACGATATTTCATATACGAAATAAAGAGACGTCGCAAAACTAGCAAATTAGCAAAGTTATTCATTTGGATGTGTAATTAAAATAGTACAAGCACATATGAGAATATCGCTCATGCTAAATTCACATACAGACATGTCATAAAACGCCCACGAAGGAATCTGTGTGGTCATCCCGAATTGCAGTTTCTATTGTCACATCCATTACATTTGACCATTGTCGAGTATTATCCACGGGCACAATCGTTTTAGACAACTTATTTCCCGAGTTCGCGTAGGCCTTTTCTAGATCGACATGTACCAGAAAAAATCACACGTTTGTGTACCAGAAATTCTCAAATTTTTAATAATTTCAGTTAGAGCAAAACTTGGACGGAACTCGTACTTCAAGTCAGCTAGTAGAAGTAATGCAAGCATTAAATAACAATTTCTCTATCGAGAGAAAATTCAATAACTTGTTATAAATTTATATTCCTAACAGCGTTCGAAAATATGGATTTTCAATGCAAAACATCACAACTTCATGCGAGAAAATATGAATCTTGCATTTTTATGAAAATCGTAACAAACGAAACTTGAGTCGATAACCGTCGACATTTTATACAATATATTTTTGCGGCAAAATGAAATAATGCATCCAATAAAGTCTTCATAATGTTTATCAAGAGAAACGTGAACTTCTGAAAGGAAAGTTTGGAAAGTTCAGTGGTAGCAAACATTGAATTTTTTGCCGTTAATCCTTTTTCTTGTGCGGTCGCATTGTCGTTAAGGTCCGGAGAGCGGTCGCGCAAAAAAAACCAGGATTCGGCAAATTTCGAACGATGCGCAAAAACATGTAACGTATAATGTCGTTAGAAAGTAATGGAGTCAATTCGTATATAAACGGTGATTGGCACATCATTACGATATATAAACTGCCGAAAAACACAAGGCAATATATAAAATAAGGGAGAAGGAAAATCGGAAGAAAATACGTCACGCGTGGGAAGTGTGGGTGGTTTAAGTATTACATTTAGAGGAGAGGGTTAATTGATTTCGATTTGTGTAAAAGTATGAATGTAATAAAGCTGCAAGAATAATTTTCCAGGAAGAACTGTTTGAAAGGTATTCTAAAATTGCGTTAATACCGCATTGAATTACACTGCGTGGGTCGGATGGGAAAGCTTTTTTTTTTCGAAAATAAAATATTAGACGCTCTTTAAATATTAAAGAACATGGTGAAAATATAAATTAGACTACCAAAGCAATTTGATTGAAATACAATTTTCTATTGCAAACGCAGGATGCAAGGTATAATAATAGAAACGCCAGTTGGACACAGGATATACACAAAGCAGGAAACTACACACGATATTGTCTATTTGACGTCTAAATTCATCCCTTACAACACCAATATTAGACACAGGACCGAACTAAATTCTAATAGTTTTATTTAACTCAAAGGAGAAAATAAATTTAATAAGTTTGAATGAAATTTGTAAAAATTTAAATTTAAAAGCTTTTCTCTTGCAAATTTTAAAACAAAGTTTCAGCTCACTTCGACAAACAAATATAATAGTAATACATACATTTAAAAAAAATGCCAAAAATACGACAATTCTCAAATTTCTTATCTCTGATCAGTCCAGGAGGTCCTAAGACAGGATGCGGTTCTGGTCATCATCGATGATGCATCGATGCGTTCCAGCATCCCTCCCTAGGGTGACTCCGTACTTCTGTCATGCGTTTATTGTGCATTCAATCGCGATAATGCGAACCCACGAACAACCCTTTCATTATGTCCGCGATGACCGTCGGTCATTTTTCATAACGTTGCCGACGCATTGTGGCCGAATATGAAATTTTGCGAAATGTGCGAGCGTTTTCGTATTTTTCTTTTTTGTTCGTTTGTCATATTTGACCGGTTGCATTCGGTATTATTTCATTGCGTTTCCCATAGTGTCGCACAATGAGACCGATGATAAAAGTATGATGCGTCCTTTTTTCGTATACTTTTGTGCTAGATCGGCGGACGGTAACCGTTAAAGTTTCACCTGTCCGGATTAGCGGACAACTCTTTTCTAGGAAGTTATTTTTATTGAAATATGAACGAAATGTGCACGAATATCGCATATGCGGATTTGAGGCAAATTTTTTCAAACGAAAACTAAAGAGCAGCCATGCGATTTCGTCAAAAATTGAAATTCATCGCGCGAGTTTACAACTATGAAAATAATATCTGAAGTCGCCAATATGTGGGTAAAAAACACGAAAAGGCCAAAACGTTCAACGAACAATAATACGTATTATTGCGGAGCTCGCAAAAGGCGACACACATTTACATTTAAATTGAAATATCACGACAAAATGTAAAGCGGTCCCATACACCACGAACGCAAAAACGGAGTGTTTGTATTATTATATGCAAGGAAGATATATAAAGTTGGAATCATTCCCCGGGGACAGAAAGAGGAATATCGCTAGTAAAAATAACGACGGCCGGCATTACAAAGTCAAATCTGCCGACCGTAAAACAAATACGGAATAACGTATAATTATTATACGGACGATGTTCGAATTCGCAAGATTCAACCATCGAACGCTGAAATACACCTAATCCTCTTTTTACACAGTTCCAAAATAACTTGGTTCAAGCAAGATGAACCGATTACTTTTTTACAAGGATTTTTCAGTTTAACGCGGTATAAAAACAATAAAAATATGTATTATTATGCCACAATGGTAAGATTCGATGCAGGCCAGTATACTGATATAATTATATGTATGTAATTATAGTTTTTAAATAAAAAAATTTCAATGTTTTTTGATGATTTTGCACGGCGAAAATTTTTTATAAAGTACATTTAGATGGAAGTTCTATCCAAATATAGTGATGGAACCTATCTCCAATTTTTGTATAGTCAACATACATTTTTTTACACGGTAATCTCTGGAACGTATCCGTGTAAAAAGAGGATCGAGTGAATAAAATTTGATAAAAAATAAATTTTGAATGAAAATTTTGATATCGAGGATCGATACAAAAATTTTAACTAGATCATCGACATTTTTTATATCAAAAAAACAACATGATTTCTAAACAAAACCTGATAAATTTTCACTAAACAAAAGACTCGAAAACCTAAAGAATCCACCAATTCCAACCCAAACAACCTTTGTAGACATTACCACCGGCAATCTAGATTTCGACCGACAAAGGGTTAACCGGTGTCGTAACCGCGAACAATCTCCGAATTCGAAATCGATCCGCAAGATACACACCGGGACCACGTACTCGTCGAGGCTTTATATACACGTTGGTAACGACCTCCGACGACAATGGTCATCTCGTCATTGTTCCCCGGCGAACGGGCAACGTTAATCGTTCGTTATAACGACGACGTTGATAATCGAAACGGCGAGGCTGCGGCCTATTGAAACGGGGCCGATGTATCGCTAAATCAATTATTACATTTATTTTATATATATTGTGTGTCCGAAGGGTTGTATTGTGCGGCCGAAAATCGGATTCGGAATCGTAAATTTTATATATGGCGAGAATTGATAACGGCCGGTCGTTAGGGGCGCTCTCTCAATATCCGCGGCCCATTAACGGATATGTATTAAAATATTTCTTTAATGTTCTGCGGATTGATGGTCGTTGAAAGGGTAAGAGTTATAGATTTGCTAGTTTTTAATTAAGTTTGAAATGATGAAATTTCTTCAGTATATACGATTATAATTAGAATAATCAAGGATTTAAAACGAAACCGCATCGGTTCAATCCCGAAAATGCAAAAAATAGCCAGGAAAATTTCGTAGACAGAACCCCGCACGTTTATTACAATTTGCGCAGAAGCGACGGAGACGAGTGGAAACGTTCGCCATTGTTAAATTAATATTTCGTGCGCTCTGTGCATTCCAAATTAAACTTTCCGATGCAGATGTCGCCAAGTCGGTGGACGTGACACCCTCGTCTGCCGCAGTCGGAAGTCGAAACTCCATCAAAAGCTTGCACCAGTGTGTGAACCGGTGTTTGAACAGTTTTCGCGCCGAAGCCTTCGTGTAACAATTATCATACGTGCGAAAGCCTTTTTAATATTCTAGTAAAGTTCTGTAATGGTTTTTGAATAGTTTTATTGTAAAAGATTTTGATGCAGTTTAAGTTAGTGATGGAGAGAAAATGGCTTTCGAAATTTTTGAATCAAATTATTCATTGATGAATTTGATACCGTTGATTTCAGATTATATAAGTTTCATTTGAAAAAATCAGTCGCTAACATTTTGCATGCGATCTATACGAAATACAAACGAAAAAATAAAATATAAGCAAACAGGCGCAACATAAAAGCAATCCCATTCTCGACGAAGCGCATTCAGCGGCGCCTAGGAGGAATAGTCACTCTCTTTTCAGCTGAACTTTTCCCGGAGAGCAATTAGAGAAACCCGCCAGTCCCACGGGTCGTCTTCTGGAGGTTTCCTGCTCCTTTCTCCGGTGGAAGGAAGTATCGCCTTCCTTCCAGAAATGAAGCCAGGCCCCGAAACAATATTTGCCGAGCCGTAAGCTCGGCGGGTATATCTGTCCTATATTGCGAGAGCTTTTCGGCGGTTTCAGCTGAAAAGCTCGCGGCGCACTTACGTAATGTACGTTTCGATGGCGCTAAGTGGAAAAGTTGGATTCGTTTTCTGGGACTTTCTCGCGAGTTTGATGCATATGTGGTGTTGTCGATTTCGATGATATCCAGAATATAATGACGAAGAAATCATTTGAAAATTCACAAAGTAATAAGTAACTAAATTTCTACGCATTTAAATATATAAGCAAAAAATTCGTCACAGACGTAAAAAATATCTCGATATGAAGTGGAAAACCGCTCAAGACTTTTAAAAGGTCACGATAATAAAACTTCCGTCTGAAGGGACTACGTTTTAATATCGAACATGATGGATATCAGCTTTAAGCTTTTCCGTGAATGATTGATGGTCTCCGAACGCTTGCGCGAGAAGACGAACGAGTATAAAATGAGGACGTATAAATTTCATAGTTGAAAGCGAATCAAATGTACATCTCGGTTCAAATGTATCATATATTATACTAATAGCTTTGAAAAAAGGTTGTTTTTGCATATATCGCGGGCTTCGGCGCGTGTTGCTGTCAAGTCTCGGTCGAGCTGTGAAAAATGAAGAGGATTGAAAGGGCTGCTAAATAAGGGTTTATCTAATGTTGCAGATCTAGTTATTAGAACATCTGCCGGATACTGACGCGTGGCACAATATAGGTTTCGTTCTTTTTTCCGCAAACTGTGGTCCGAATGTAAGTGTAACAATAATAATCTGAGCTTAAGTATTTCTGACGCGTGTCCAGGAGGTTTCGTAGATTTTGTGTGGATAGAAGATTTTCGAATTACTTTTCGAAGATATGGTTATTTTTTCTGATAATCTTCTTGACCGATATTTCTTAAAATTGTGAAATATAGATAAAATCGCAATGGAAAACTTGAAAATGTAATCAAATTTAATGTCCAACGTTTATATTGAATATTGTAAAATAATAGATTACGTTTAAAATAATTTCAGTTTCAAAAATTCGAATCTGATGAATTTTTTTGCTCGACATAACAAAAATGTTTGTGTGCGAATTATATTATAGAATTAAAATTAGTTTTTAGGATGTTCAGTATATGTTAAAAAAATATATGGTCAGTGTTTAAAATAAACAATAAATTCAAAATTAATGTGAGATGCAAAACAACTTATATGATCACAAAGAAAAAAGATCAGCATAATTAGTTAAAAAAATAGTTCTCGGAGTGAATAGGTTTTTTAATTTGAATAATTGATAATACCCTTATCAATACGGAGTGGAATCTCAGACAAAGTACAGTCCAGACTTTCAACATTTGATAAAAAGACCTTGTCCTGCAGTGGATAACTATCGGGTCGACATTGGTGAATTGATAATTCAAAATAACTTCAAATTATAGTGTTGAGTTTAGTATGCTAATGTGCATTAAAGACAATATATTTGTGGGAAAATGAGTTGCTTTTGGATATTGCAAACTAGAAAAAGTTCATTTTTAAAAATTATAATAGTCCTGAAATACAACTATTCAATGCAGAGTCCAAAACCCGCTAAGAACATAAGGGTAATATTTAAATATGATAGTTTGTCTTTAAATTGAATATAAATAGTATGTTATGTATGATATGAATTTCAATGTTCATATTTAAAGAATAAATTTCATTCAGTAAACTTTTCTGTAATATATTGGCGTTGTACAGCATTGGAGATTTACAACATTTTGTATTGATAAATAATCTACTAACAAAAAGAAGCAAATGATTTGATGCTTATGAACTAAGCAGGTTCAATTATTAAATTTTCATCGAGTCCGTTGTATAGGTTATCTCATGCTCATTGTCAGTCATAAAAATATGTACACGGCACTATTGTACACATTCAGAAGATTATCGTAAACTTAAATACCATAAAACAAGAATAACTAAAGAAGCCTATATAAAATTGAATTTTTTAATTATAAAAAGTATTCGTACTATTAGTAGCTATTGAAGTGCTCGGTAGTGCTAATGAAGAAACTGCAGAACCAAGCATAGAAAAGCTTCTCCGAAGTAAATTCATCTAAAAAATATAAAGAAAACATTTGAAAAATTATCAATACGTTCAATAGGCCATATTATTCCATTTAAATTAAAGAAACTTACCTTCGAAGAAGAGGTGATTTTTAGGTTAGATTATACGGCTGTCACTTAAAGCCGATAAGAAAGAGAACTTCTATACCGACATTTATTATAAAAAAAATGTTTGAAGTGTATCGATAGATGGCACTAATTTACTCTAGAAAATATTTAAAAGAAAGTTTCAATTTTTTTTATATGTATTCGATTTAAAAATAAATTTAATCTTTAGAATACAAATAATTATTTTCATGAAAAAGTCAATAAATAACACTCAAAATAAATTTCCGTGAATTTTTGGTATGTATTTGAAAAATGTTTTGTGTGGTGTGGGCGGTATCAGTTTTTTAAAGCACTTTCGTTTCACCTTGAACCTGCTGAAAAATCGTAGTAAATCGCATGAGTATTAGATATCAACTGTATTGAAAAATATTGCTGTACGTGATCTCAAGTTGCCAATTTTCCTTCCGTTGAGAAAATCGCACAAAGGCTTTCTTCTCTTCGTATTTTCATGAACGGAGAAGCGTTGGAGTCTTAACAATTCTATTTTTCTCTTTTTTCTTATTATTTGAACGCCGTGTGAGTCGATCGTTCCACTTTAATAAATCAGTTGCCTTTTTTTTCACAATTCCCCACCCGATCAGATTCAGTTCAAGTTGTCTTGTTACGGCTACGTCTGTAACTTTGAGAATTTTTCACGGACACGAACTATTTCAAATATAACTTTCAAACAAGGATGTTCCGTTAAAAGCACCTAGATATCACTGATTGACAGCTTAATGAAAACGAATAAAATAATACTGACAATGAGATATACAACCGGAATCGGAAGCATAACGTATAATTTATTTAATTATTAAATGTACATATAATACGAAACAGATTGAGATATTGATTGACTCTTACCTTTTTTTTTACAAAATGGTTTCCAGCCCATTTTTTAAAACCACATGAAGTTTTCCGTACTATTTTCTTGGCACAACAAACAACCGAAGCCCAACATACAAATGCAAACATGAAAGAACTTTTTCCGAATTTCCATTGCGACCCGAAACTTCTTCGACGCATTCCGCGAAAAATCATATTTTTAGTCGATCCGCGAAAATAAAACATTCCCAACACACACACACACACACACATATATATTATATGTTTTTTCCAATCCGCGTTCTCCTCAACCTTTTTTCTGTTTGCGTGTCAGTTTGTTTGGCCCGTCTTCGTGCAGAGCGGGCCCGTTTGTTTCATATGTATTTGTTCGGCGCAAACATTTTTTTCCGCCGGCCTTTCCGAATAAATTGTTGTTATTTGTGTTGTTTCCGTTTATTTATTTACCGGATTTCGTCGAGCGCGTACTTATGGTTGGGTGTGGGTGCGCGACAAAGGAACGCACCTCGACTCCGAAAACGACTCAATTTTGCGGAGAGGTCAAAATTTCGGGGATTTTTGGAACAATGCAAAATTTTTGGTCGATTTGTTTTTAGCTGGATTCGCAAAGGGTCAGGCTTTTTGAGCGTGTGTGTGTGTGTTTGGTTTCGAGTGCGTTGAAACGTTAAAAGCTTTTAAGTTGAAATGCATTTGCAAGCGGTGAATGTTGCATTAGTGTGATGATTTAAATTGAAAAAAAATATATAGTTTTTTTTAATCATAAAAATAACTGTTGTAATCAAATGAAAATATCTTAATCATATAAGTATTCTAATTTTTTTATTCAATTCTAGATTAAGACATATTAAATGCTTTTTCATTTTTGTGTATTGAGCAGTACACTATTTCCTCATTCTAATTTTCTCTTTCATCACCCACTTGATTTTTCCTGTTTTCTTTCACAGTTTTTTTTAACCCTTTTTTAATAATATTTCCAATACTTTTCATGTTTTTTTATACTTTCTTGTACACATTTTCCTTATAATATCCATATTTTGCATAAACTAGTAAATTATAACAACCGCAATTTTTTTCACCGAACACACATAAATTTGCATTTTTAACATTATTAATTTTTCAAAAATCCCTCCACCCTAATTTCCTCATTCTTTCCATTCATACAAACCATTAAACCAAACAACATTATCGAAATCATCTCGGACAATCAAACCCCATTAGCGCACACGCGTTTCGACCAAAAAACCATTTTTGCACAACCCCCAAACTACACACGTCCTCTACATACATTTTACATGCGAATAGGAACGCTTTCGGATTATTTTCAGTTGAGGTTTCAGCAACGGGACGTTTACAAACCGGCGGGGCCGATAGCGAACGTTGCCGGTCGTACAATAAATCGGAATACAGAGGCGCAGCCACCGCCAACCTTTTTCGAAATCGGAAACCGAAAGCCGTTCCGATTCTTCCCAAAAGCGGGGGTGTCGTTTCCGAAGTGGCGGAATCGCGAAATAAATTCGCACAATGGCCGAACAGGATTCGCTTAAAGTGTCGCACGGACTGCACAGTGTCGGCTTAGTGCAAGTTTATTCGATCATTGTGAATCAAATGTAACTTTTTCTTTCAATGTGAGAGTTTTAAATCATTTCATTCAATTTATACCTATAACTTTTACCGTAAAACATAATTTTTTCGATGTCCATAGGAAATTCAAATGTTTTATTTTCAACCATTTTGCTTTTGTCAACATCGATTTATTTGTATTAATATTTAATCAAATTAAGCGTTTAAATTGGAAATCACATAATTAAGTGTTCAATGTGTACTGAACATATTAATGTAATGTAATTTAAAATTTACATTTACTTAGTCGATAAACGTTTAATCGAATAATCCAAATAGTAATCGCGAATAAGCGTATTATACAGTATACACAATACATAAATACATTCGATTTAATTGATCATAATCTAGAACAAGTAAGTACCGGTATTTTTATTTTCTCTGGGATAGAAAAGGTTAAATAGTAAAAGAAAGGGAGACAATAAAAAAGTTTATATGTGCCTAAAACCTTTTTACAGGCATCTATATTTTTTATGTTTTAATACTACCCAATATTAGATAACGCAGGAATATCGTATATAGCGAAATCAGATAATGAATGTTTATAGAACTTTTTTCCCATTCCGAACACATTTTTCGCGAATTAATCGAAACCTTCATCCCTATTTATAGATTCCCCAACATAACATATAACAAAAATCATCAATTATTCAACAACAATCCAGATTGGAAAACGGGAATCCGCGATTAACCTCTCCAATGCATGCGTAATGCGCGCGGCGACGATTAGTTTTATCAAAGCGCCACACTATTCGCGCGCTTTTTACACATTTAAATAATTCATCGTTTGCGAAAGAGCGGGTTGGCGGAATAAGCCTTCAAATAAACTCGTAAATAATGAGTAGCTGACTGGGAAAATTAGAGGGTGTGCTTGCGGAGCCAAATGAACCGGCGCGTGAGGAAAGCTTTTGTCGCCACTTTCTCGATTCGGGTGGATGGCCCGCACTGAGGGTGTCAAAAATTTTGGCTTTTGTTCTGATGGGAAACGGTGTTATATGGTTTAGTTTGTGTAAATGTTTGAATAATCGAAATTTGATTGAGTTAGAAATGCAAAATTTTGTGAAGATTGGATACTAAAAATATTATCTTCAAATTGATATAAGGTTGTAGACTGATTGTGCTATTTTTCGCTTAACTTCGATGATTGGTTGGAACCGGTGCGATCGACAAAGTTGAAACGTCGACTGAAATATAAATTAAATTTAAGTTAAACGTTCGAAAATTTCTTACAAATTGATTTTAGATATAAAATAATCAAGTTATCGTCAGAAAATTTCTTCATACACTTCGATTAGATCCAACGTTACATAAATTTCATTAATAATCAACGTAATCCATTTATTTAGGACGCGCACCAACTTCAAATAAAATTTCATCGAAACAAACACGAACACGACCCGACGGGTAAAATTTTTATTTTCACCGACAAAATTCGAATCTCCAATCATAAATAAAACGACCTTAAACATCACATAACTCCATCGACATTAAAGCGCCCACCCGCGCCGAATTTATTAAAAACTTTCATAACGCGACACATTCCATTCATATTTCGCACACGACTCGAACAAGTTGAATTTCAATATACGTACGAAGTTGCGGATTTTCCCTGCGCCCGTTATGCGCGTTTTTTTTTCAGTTTTTTGAGACACCTTGTATGTATTAGGTGGCGTGAGTGGAACGTGACTGCTAAGCTAAACATTGTACATGTTGTAGGCTGTCGGCATATTTGTCTGTGGACCGAGAGGCAAATAGCGGGTTGGGTTAGGTTAGAAAATACGCAGAAATGCATTAATTAATTCAGTTATACGACGGTTAAAGTGTGGACGATTCGCGCGTTTGCGTGCTTGATTTGCGAGGGCTTGATTATTCTGTGGTTTAGATTTTGTATGTTTTAAGGGTGTGTTTCTAGAATTTTTAAGAAGTGGTCATCATATTATATAAATAATATACATATAGTATGACTTTTTCAATAATGTTTAAAGTTAGATAGTTTTCCTTGTGATAATAAGATAATTCTCCGAGAGTTGAACGTTGAAATGTCTAATAAATGTTTGTATCTGTCTAATAATTTCGAAATATGTATTGTTTAACTTTAGTGATTAGTAAAAAACATTGATTTTAATAAGATTAAATCTATGACGTTTGTTTGTTTGAAAATATGTATAACAATAATTTTAATTTTTTGAAATATCAAGTTCATGCTTCTATATCAAATTTATTTGAGGTCACATATAAAAAAATAAGTTTATTTACAGAAAATTTTGTATGATTTATTCGAAGCTTGTACAGATGCATTTTGATATGCAAAAATTGTCTCATAAATTTTAATTATCAATTGTCATCATCATTATTTGCACAATGTCTGTTTCATATCAAAATCTTTCTCATAACATTGGGATTCCGGCTATTTTTGCTTATTGCGCATTTCAAGAAGGTTATAGATTCATATGTGTCTTTTTTGATAATCAAAAAGATAAAAGAATTTCGATAAAATGTTTATAGTTTTTATTAACTTGACTTGTACAAAAAATAATTCAAAGTCACGAGTTGTAGAATCACATTCTTCAAAAAAATACGGGTTTTTTCCATAACAATTATGAACAATCGAGGAAAACTCAATACATATATTGACCGAACAAAAAATGAATGAAACGAGTCAAAGGTGAACATTAATTCATTCACACGTTATATAAATAGAAAAACGTAAAAACTCGAATCAAAACATTAAACAAGGAAGAGTTTCTCAGCGTATTATTTGAATACCATTCAACGTGGCGCCAATTTCAAAAGTCTCAGCCGACGAAAATCTTGAGTACCCCAGATCGGTGCTTTTTGAATGGATTTTACGAGTCAAGCCAGCACAATGAGAACAAACGGTGCACGGTTTGAGGACCGTCGGTCTATTTGCATAAGGGCTGAGGGGGGCGAGGAAATGAGTGAAGCGGGGAGGGAGGACGAAGGGCTAAAACTTGTAAACTCGGGACAAATATTTATCTTTAAATAAGGCTGCCGAGGTGAAAATTGTTTGCGGACTTAGACCCCCTTAGGTTGAAATTAAAGTTCGGACGAGTGCAGGTGATGAAACTCGATGGTTATTTGACTTTTAATGGTCAAGTTTTATTTGAAGAATTTTATTAAAAAAGTGGGCTTATCAACGAACACTTGTGTTGATTTTAATATTCATGAGTTGATTGAATTGGGGAATGTCGAAATTTCATTGTTGTAATTTGAATTTACTGTCGACATAAATTAAGAAAATGGAATGATATTTAGAAAACTGTACATATATTGAGGAAAAACTGTTCAAATAGTGTTATCTATATTTAAAAACCGTCTTGATAATTTGCACATTTATGGATTGATAAAAAGCGATAATCATGCATAAAATTTTAACATAAAACTGGTTGTTAATCAAAAGTAATTGCTGATTAAATAAACATTTTCTTATATTGTAAGTATCGACTTCCTTCATAAAATTTTATATTTATAATGAATAACCATTGCAATGAAATGAATAAACTTCTCAAAAACTCTCCACTATTCCATGAAACTTCAAACGTGACACAAAAGATATTAACTTTTCGATGAATGTTTTGCATAAAACTTAAATTATAAATCTCATCCGTTCATGAATCACAAATGATTCATATTTCTCACAAATAAAAATATGAACATAATAGGAAAAATACTTAAAAATTACCACGAAAAACATGAATAAATCCACATATTACCAAACGATAAATTATTCACTCAAAAAAACCCGTAGAATTTACAATCACCAAAACCTATAAATTCATGACTCATCCACGGCACATACCCGAATTAGCCACGAAAATTCCTCCGAAAACTCAACTCCAGAACAAACCGGACCAAAGTCGAGTTAACCACACTTTATTACGCACACACGCATTATCGAATCCCTCAACACCTGAGGACCCACGAATCGAAAACACGGTCCGATCCGATCCGATTGTTCGCCGCCGGAGCTTTAGGGTGTTTTTCGAAGGCAAAGGCTTATGGGGAAAGCTCGTTCGGTGTCCGGGTGATAAATCCGCGAGTTTCATGGCTCGTGTCTCGGGTTTGGGACTTTATGGTGCACGAAAGCTGTTTGTCTTTATTGAGAGCGCCGGCAAATGGCGGACTCCCATTAGGACCCGGCCCTTTGACGCCGATCCGTACTTAACAAATTGATAGTGAAAATCCTTCTGAGTGTGCCTTTGTATGGCGCCGAGGTGATGGTGTCGCCTCGGATGATGGGGAGATGTGATGGTGTAAGATTCGGGCGGTTAATTAATTCGATAAAAATGAATATGAAGTCTCGCTAATTGAATGTTTTGTGTAATTTAGTTAGGTTTTATGGAATCGTTGAATATTTCAAGCGCGTATTCAGAAACGTTGGTATTATACGAAAAGGTATACGCATCGTTAATTTAGCAAGGGACTTTGAAGGGACGTCGAATCTGTAAAGCTAATTAATATTATATAATTAAAATTCGGCCGTTTGTTATAACAAATTCACAAATGAACGTGTAATTTTACAGGAAAGCGAACGTTAAAGTATTCGATTTCAAAATGAAAAATAATTTGAATTAATTTTCAGCACCATTTATAACAGAAAAAAGAGTCAAATACAATTGAAGACGGTTTCGTCCATTTAGAACCGTCGCTCAAGTTGCCGCTACGTCTTTTAATCGAGTTGGAAAGCGCGAACGCCTTCCCGGGATCCTCCTTCTTTTTTCCCGGGAAAAACTCCGCCGCGTCGGCCCGATAATTCTTTCGTCTTTCTTTCAGGCGAGCCCAATTACTGGCCGATATCCTCGAGACGAAGAATTGGATTCCTGTGTAACGAGGTATCCGTGATGCCATTCGAGCCACCTACTCGAATCCTATCTTTATCACTACACGCGGGATAATTGTTTCGTATAATTGACGAAAATTGTCGTGGACGTACGCAATTTGACGTTTCCGCATTAAATAATGCGAATATAATAAAGAAGATTCGAGTAATTGCCGTTGTCATGCTCAATGTCGTGTGGCTCGTTAGCGTTCGACGGATGTGAAAAGAAAAATCCTTTGCGATTTGTGGAATTTGTCAAAGGAGGCTTATTAAAAATTTGCACATGGGACGCATTGTGTAATATAATATAATTTGGGTTTCTTGATTCTGGAACGGAAACCGAGATTTAATTAAGCTTTAATACACGCGGCTACCTTAATTGTCTCATATTGTCCACCTATAATTTATTCATCTAAGTCCTTCCGCAGGTCGACGTCTTGTACCACTTAAGCTTTTGCTTTAATAAGCTTTGCAACGAGGTCATAAATACATTTTGGATACGGCAAGGGATGCCCAAGAAACGCATAATTTATTATGTTTATGATGCATCTAAGAATGATGTTAGTAAAATGAATTTTCCTTTTAGAAACAGAAACATAAAAACATAAAAGGAACAGTTAAACTAATGTAGTTTTTTTCTAAAGGTTTTATCAAGGAAAATTTGTTGAATAATATTCACCTTATATAATTTGCATTAACTGTGCAATTTTTTATAACTATGTATTTAATATTAAATAATTTGTTTTGTTGACTAGCGAACAAGGGCGAAAAGGTTACGATAAATATGAAACGTTCACGATTACAATAACAAACGTGAATCAAACAGCATTAAGTGAAAATTGCGCAATTTGTCAGTAGTTCCATAAATGCTACATGATATAATATAATATGTATTATGGCGGAAAAATGGAAATTGAATGCGATATAATCGAACAAAATATAGAATATAATTGTAATTTTATACTGAAAAAACATAATCTTGTTTTTACAGCTTCTTCATCACAGAAGCAATTTTCATCAATGTCATTTTTTTTTCGCCGTCCCAAAAAAATTGTTTTGAAATTTCATCAAATTTAACGTTTTCATATATTTCAATGATTGAATATTTTTTACTTGTAATTATGTTTTTGAAATATTATATAATAACACTATATTTTTCACGTCGACTACTAACAAGTTGTACGAAAGTTGAAAAATATGTGTTCGCTGAAAAATCGACGTCTCGAAAAGGAGCTTATATTTGAAGAATAAAATCAAACTTTGGATATTTTAAAAATTATGCTAAATCTGCAAAAGTTTCTTGAAAACTAGTGTAGAGAATTTTAATATCTTCCCCAAACTGCAGCCGTATGAGCTTATTTCGTATTATTTTCTCCCGAAATAGCTTATACGTGTTATTATTTAACTCTCAGACCATTGTAGGTGTAAATCAATCCCTTACATAAACTATCAATTGTATAAAAGATAGATCGGCCAACATTAAACGATCGAAAAGTCCGAAATATGAAAGATTGCGGCAAACAGATATTTTTAACGGACCGTCCGCTCCACACTTACATACTACATACACTAGCCAGCATTGAATACGTAAAAGCAATAAAAGTTATTTATGGTGTAATATTGTGGTGGTTGGATATACACCGAAGTTAAAGTGGTCGTACTGTACATATAATACTGGGTAGTTTCAACAACGGCATTCGAATGATATACCCGTATTTGCAGTATTTTTTCCAGATTGGAATCGCGAGCGCGTTGTGAAAAAAATACCTTTTATTGCTATTATTTTCAGAGACTTTTATTTGAAAATTTAATTAAATGTAAATACACAGGTCTGCCCTGACCCGAAAATTTCCAACGCGTTCGATAATTGGTGAAAGAATGCTCAATATTTACGAAAGGATTGCGATAGACGCACATTGCATGAAAGTTAACGCGGCACAAACATTTCGGAGACGTCTTCAAGTTCGTAAATAAACGACTTTGAGGTGTCTATCGTTTTCGCAACTCAAAATCATTAAAGTGTGTCGCATTAGATGTGAATAACGAAAATGCTTAAAGTTCACGTGCCACGACTCGTTAAACCAGTGTCTTCTGAGGGCATGTAGGCCAAACAGAACATTATGCGCATTTTTCACGTTATACGTGACTTTTGCACGATCGGTCCATTTAAGTGTAAAATAATTAATAATCAATCTATGCAAAAAATTCTGGTATTACAATGGCACAAACTTGCATAATAAGATCGCATTATTATGTTATGCATACGATAAAAACGTGAATGGCATATTTTCTGCACGTTTTCTCTATCAATCTATTGTTTCGCAACAAAATAAACAGGATATCGGTTTTGAAGAGCATACGTACGTACGAATGAAAAAAAAACCAATTGCTGGATGCGTCATAGTAAAATGAAAACCGAATAATCCAGAATAAATCCGCGAATCGAATCTGAATTCGTTTACACACCTCGTGTACGTATGGCGCGCTGCGTTTTGAATGTGAATGACTCTTTGACGTCTGTCGTCGGCCATAACAGGAAAAAAGTCGACCTTCAACAAAACAAAAGCATTAACGGTCGATATAAAAAGGCTCGATCTTTGCATACATATGGAAAATTAAAATGAGCGCCACCCTTAAGAGCGTTCAACGCACGCGACATCGTTGTCATCTGTTTGACTGTTACATGAACCAGTTGGCCGTTAAGGTTTACATATTAATAAGAATATATTTCGAAACTAAATTAATTTAATTCAATTAAAAAAAATAATTTAAATAATCAACCGAACTCATTCATGTCACAACGGTGATATGTTAAACATATCAATAACTGTTGCAGTTCTTATAACTGTTAGATGGAACATTGCAGTTATACACAACATCGTTATATTGGAAAACAAAGTTTTAAAATATTGCAATATCTACCATAATTTATATATTTTGTTGCATCAGACGCAAAAGTTTTTTAAAATTGTTATTTTTTTCGATCAAAAGTCAAGGTGCACCAAAGGCCAGTAGTCTTTCACGGTCAATGCTCTTGCTAATGAAATGGCGGAAAAATGTAGGTGAGGTGTTTTTTTTATTTCCTTTTCGTTCTATTAAACGTCCGTTTGCATTTACTAGTTCATGGTTAAGCGGTATACGTGAATTTATATGTCATTGAAGCAGTAGTGACCGTTAGAGGTGGTTTTCAGACAAGAATGTATTAATATAAAAAAGTGACATTAAAATAAGCGTCCTCATTTATGCAATTGTCAATTATTCATTTTAGAACGATTAATTATAATCAGTTCAAACGACATGTTAAATTTCAAGGATGTCTCCTTTCAACGAAACAGTTGATCGCAATCTTGTTTTTTTTCTTTTAGAACATTACGAGACCTAAGAAGGTTACCGTGTAAATAAATACATCCTATTTATAGAAAACCATTTAGAAAAAGTAACTCAATAAATTATAAAGCGTTCTTCTTTATTAAAAATTCAAATCGAAGAGGAAGTTCGGCGCGAAAAGAATCTTAGGTTGGTGCCCTTTGTAAAGTCGGAAGCGTACTTACGACATCACGTTGCCGCGTTTTACAAAAAAAAAGAAGAAAAGTTTTCAATCAATTGAACGGACTCTTCCGGAGAGCGAGACTTGAGTTTTAAACGTTTTGGGTTCGGAACAATAAGAAGGTCGCCAAAATCAGCCGGAGGAATGACTCAATGTGAATTTTGACACGGAAAATTCTTGCGGATCAAAAATGAAAAATCCAGGATAGAGAATACGTGAGGGCCTTCAAAATAATTTGAGATGATATTGATACACGATCATCGATCGATCTCAGTTTATTTTATGCATAAAAAGTGCGGGCACGTTTTATGTGTACACTTTTTCATGTTGCGAATCCAATCACGTTTTGTTGACGTCGATTGTAACCAGTTTTAACTGGTTTAAAAGCATCTTTTCATTTATAGCAATAAACAGGTGTGGGAGTGTCTGGATTGAAAAAAATATGAAAAAGCTATTTTAATATCGTCTCACATATGGGGCCGTTTTGTATGGATATGTTTAAACGATGACGTGCAAGTTTTATAGGTTTCAAGGTAAATCTTCTACAAAAATTGGATTTGTCGAATCTTTCATTAATCTTCTCCAAAAATTTATAGAAAACTCGAAAACGAATCATATTTTTTATTAATTTATTATGACCTTTCGAATGAAAACGAAAGGTATATTTATTTATTCGACACATGGCCGGAGTAAGTACTTTACAGAACTTGTTCAAAACTAGTTCGACTTTTCGCACTCGTTTTAATACATAAATGTTTTTTTAATAATCACAACCGTTCGCCTAAGTTGGATTTTCCAGTTTAATTATAATTAATATAATTAATTGTCATATAAAACGATATAATGTCTGAAAATAATAATACATGGCTCGAGTGACGAAAATGCTTGTTTTTTTGGAAAAATGTTTGAAAGTTCAAAAATTTAAATTTCCGATCGTTCGTTCATAAAGTATGTTACTTTTTCTTTGAACGTTCGTTCTATTAAGTTTTAAGTTTATTTGTTCATGCATTTAAAATATGATTGATGAGGAGTAGAATTTTCTAAGAAACAATATTTACTTTTAAAGTTATTGATGTGAAATCTTTAACTTTCAAGCATATCAGTTACATTGATCTAAACTTTTTAGAAATACAAAATAAAAAAATGAATCGTTATAAATATATAAATCAAGCTATTTAAACATTCATTCCAATATAGATTTTCATATATTACATAATACTTTGAACAATATTTATATTATGAAAATCATGTGATGTTTTTTTCATCATATCAAATATTCATCTTATTACAATACAATCATTATTTTTTCAATCATGAGAATATTCAACTTGTAATTGAATGGAATAAAAAAAATTTCAAATGGATTTATATTTCAGAAAAAAATATGTTACAAAAATATTGTAAAAAAACTACTCATCAAGTGTTTTTCTTAATATAATATATGCTTATCACAAAGTTTATGTAAACGATGAAAAAAATTTTAAAGCACCAATATCGTTGATATGATAATTCTAAATATTGAACGATTCAATGAAATTCGGATGATAAATATTTAATTAAATATTAATTAAATACCGGAAACATAAATCAATATATACTATATTTTTTCAAATTTACCTTATGTAGCTCTTAAAACGTCACAAATTTGTTAGTTTGCAGACATATAAATTTGGTGAGTGTTAACCGTTTCGCTTTACTCATTCTTTCCTCGGCTTTCGGTACGGTCAAGTTTATTTACAACTGTTCGGACACATGCAAATTTTGCTTACGCAACGAGAGAATAAATAAATAAATAAATAAATAAATAAATAGTCTTAAGACGGCTTTATAAAGTGTTGTCGACGAGCACCTGTCCGATACGCAACAGTTAGCGCGACATCGCCGTAGAAGACGGTTGTTTATTTTGTGATCTGTGCACGATATCAGCTGTAATTGCTTATCAATAACAGAAGAAGATTTTCTATATACATTTTGAAAACAGTTTCGTACTATATTTAGGATATAAAAGTGATTTGAAGACAAGGTGTTTGAACTGTACGGGTTTCGCGCTTGAATTTCAAGACGTGTTGATATCTACAAAATTAAAAGGTAATATAATATATAATTTTTTTCATATTTAATTATATGTTGTAATTCTATTAAGTGTACGATTTATTCTTTATGAATGTAATTAAACTACTTAAGATCGCGTAGGCGGAATAAACCACTTTTTCCACGCGTGTTCTACTTTCAAGTGCATTTCTTGCATAAATTGCATCGACAATGTGTTATAACACATAGTTTATCTCCAAGAAATGCACTCTTCATCACTTTCACCGTAGGCGATCGGAGTGCCGAAATTATTAATTAACTCGAATGTTTGTTTGTTACGTGTCTGTTCGCGAACGCTTCTAAGTCTTTGATTCAATATTAATCGCCGGCTAAATCGACAATTGGAAAGTTGCACGTCTTAGAACCGAGCAACTTATTCATCGTCTGCATCATATTATCGAGCGACTTGAAAAAAAGTAAATAAACTGCGTCTGGTGTTGAAAATGCGCAGTTTCGTTTGTGATAGTTGTTTATTTGCCCAAGGCAATTTTTAAGATTAACATACATACGTGAATTTATCCTAATTTCATTATCATTTCAATGTTATTACGGTGTAAAATTTTTGATTCTTCATTCGAACGTTTTGATCTTGAATATGAATGTAATTAGTATAATTTTTCAACACGGCAACTGTCGTTATTCGAAATATACATATTTTGAACGATTCACACTTGAATAAATATGAGCGACATAATTCGAATACATTTTTCAACAAAGTAGAAATGTGTTTTAAATAAAGATTTACTATAAACTTCATATACGTTTGCTTGATAAGTTCACGTGCCGTGAAAAACTTTTATAGTTAAAAGTTTCTCGTTATAAGGCTAACACTGTCGGTTTTATTTGTATTCGAAAAGTTTCAAACGAGAAACGCTGATTAATGATCTGCAAATGCATTCGAAGCGATTGAAACGATTATCAGATCTTCAGTAAAAGTTTGCTTAGAGTTCGATGAAATTTTGACGATATATCTCCAAATATATTATAAATACGATAAAATCCGGAAGTGGGGCGAGAAAATGTTATACTTTCCCTTTGTACTAGAGAAATATTTTACGCTGAGCCCTTTGTAGAATCGGAACTCGGATAGATAGATGTGTACGTTTTTAGAGGGGAAATTGAAACGTCACGACGAGAAAGAAAATAATGCAAAGTGATGAGAGGCTTTTCGGCGACAGAAAAACGTTGTTGTCGTTATTGTCAAGATGATTGAGGAGCCTCCCCGTTGAATATTTTCAAAAAATATTTCAAAAGCAAACCGTTCAGAGGTTGAAACAAATGCGACCGTTCGACTCGTGAAAAATTCATATTTTCATTAGAAGAATCCAATAATTGACTCTCGAATAATGTAGCATTACGCTGTCCACAGTAATTATAATGAAGATGCTCTTTTATGAGAATGTAACGAAATTGCTATCAAAATATCGTACGTGTCCGGCTTTCCTTCTTTTGTTTATACAAATGTAGTTTTATATTTATAAGTCGATACGACTAATGAATATTGCACGTTAATTAAGGTACACAATCGCTCACTGTAATGCATAATTGATAATACATGTCTGTTCGATAAATCATAATAGTACTGTTTTTGAAATTAGGCATTCAATGAATATTTGGCCTTCGCATTATTTCACGTTTAACCAGTTTGAGATGCGGTCAACGGATAATCCATAAAATTAATACAATAAAATATACGATTGTGGATTGGAATATTGAATAGTATCCTCAAAATCGTACACGTCTACTGTGCTATATTCGGCGCGGCGATCAATCATTCGTAATTTTTTTCCAATAATTTATTCCAACACTCATGATTTTGTCGTCCTTCAGAGGTTCGTTGGAGCGAAGAGTGATCCGGTCAAAGAGAGGAACTGAAAAATCTGTGGACACATTTTCCGCAAACAATGAAGGCGACACGTGGACGAGAGGACACGCACAAAAAATATATACTGGTATGGACCCAATTTTTTTTTACCGAATGTGAAAAAAATATATCGACCAAAATGTGTGCGATGCGCGCTTTTCAATCGCTACGGCGAATAAAATACTGTGGTGTGATATTTTGTACAATTCAAAGTGTCGCAATTGTTTGGTAACATTCGATGAATTTTGCGAAAAGTTTCAATCAATATTTTGCAAATAGATGAAAGTAGAATTTTAAAATCTATATCGTTCGCAAAATCGTGAATGCCTTTGACGTTGACGACGGGTTTTCCTGACTTATTTGTATTCACAGTTTTCGCATTAAAGAGAAAAACTTTTATTTTTTCGAATGCACGCAGATTTATTAATGAGAATCGTCATTCGATCCGTACACGTCACCGCTTTATATGAGAATCGCGTATTCAACGAAAGCAAAAGTCATAGGAACGAATGAGTATACATACTTTTTATTATAATTGTTATTTAATTTACTTCAATGAATTTCCGTAACATAGTGCATTTTTTATCGGTTTTCCCTTATGTACTCAGATAAATCCGCGATGGTGGAAAATTCTATTGTTCTGTGAAAAACGCAACATCAATCATAGTCCGCTTATAAATAGACGACATGTTTAATGATTATGAAAGAACGCGTAAACAAATGTTTTATAATGGATGATACATCATGTGACACTAAATAAACTGTTCGTATTATAATAGCAAATATAACTAGAAAATTCCGTCGGTCAATGTATAGGATGTTTCAGTTTCGTTGTGCGAACGTATTTTATTCTAACGTTTTAAACTTTGAAAGCGTAATTTCCTTCAGAAGATTAACATCGTTTATAATTTTCAGTTCAACGAACGTTTACACAATAAATACTGACATTTCTATGAAGCGCGAAACGAAGAAAATCGATTTTTCTTCCTGTCTCTTCTCGTTTATCGATTTGTTATTTCACAATGTAGTTTACATGTCGTCATTCAATATAACTTACAACGTTATCAGAATACTTACTCAGTATTAGAGAGATGAATATAAATTAGAAAACCCCCTTATTCGGATATAAATATTAAATGTTCATTTAGAAGTTTCAATGCAAAATCTTGATGAATCGCATAAGTTATTAATATGTCAATTTATCAATCAAATCCTAATCTGAGCAAGTCCATTAATAATGATTGATAAAATCAATTATGGACCATAGATACGAATAAAGCATTGCACCTCAATCATTCGGCGGTCGGTATTTATTACAGCAATTTATCTTAGCAAAAACACAAGTATAATCTCAATTTCTATTGTTTCAGATATATTTGGTGTTGATGATACATTTATCGAATTCAGCACCGCTAGATTCTTTATCACCCAAAGTGGTAATGAAGCGTTCACCAATATCCATTACATTTGATTTACTACAAAATGATTACGAAGCGACTTCTCATCATCCTGAGTTATTGGCTTTATCGACGGGTCCTATTAAAACAGGAGGGACAGTTTTGAGAGGGCCATCAGTATCGGGGAGTGCGGTTATAAATTTGGTAGAGCATGAAATTGTCCAAACACACGACCATCCAGGAAAAGTTCACGTTGCTGAAGACGTCATAGCTACACTTTCCAATATACATGCAGTATCGAGCTCGAGAAAAACCACAGTAACTACAAAAGTGGGTCATATAGCTGATGAAAAAGGAATAACTTCTGTAGTCACCCATGATATAAGTCACACGCATGAAACTGTAGCTCACGTCACGGAAGATGATGCACACCTGAGAGTATTACCTTTACACGCTGTAGTTATATCGAACCATCAACCTGAAAACTTGGTGGCTATTCACACAACGAAAGAACCCAAAACTTCGCAAAGTGAAGAAACTAGAGAACGAAGAGGCAAGCACAACGCTAGAAACATTTATAGAGAAGCTATAGGAGGCTACGGAATCGGTTGGAGGATCGGAGGTCATGGAGCCGGTCACGGATTTTATGTTAACTTATAAAAACCCTCATAGGTACACTTTTGGTATTAAAATTGGGTCGAACCGTAAAAAAATGTTATACGTTCGACCCCATTGTCGTTTACGAAGTTTTTATGCACGATAAATAAGCGAAGGTTGAAAAAAATGGTGACATCTTTGCGATGCCGAAAAAATATATTTCACCTTCGTTTCGTGTGTTTTTACGGTGTAGAAAAATGAGGTATTGATGCAAATTGATGAGAATCAAAGTCAATTTTGAAGCGATTCGTTTTATTCGTCATTGAAATGTGATGATAAAAAAACAACAAAAAAAATATACAATGATATTTTATGTGTCGTATTTCGTGAAAATTCGAAAAAACCTGACACACCAACAACCGATGTGCTTAAACGGGCGCGAGCAAAAAGCGTTACGTTTGCGGACCTCTGTCCGAAATACGAAAAAAAGAACGTTTTTACATTAAACGGTTAAGCCTTTTATAAGCTCCTTTTTTCGTCGTAAATGAAAACAACGTTAATGGTTTTCGGATACTGTCGCAAATGTTATTCCGAAATGTAAATTTCGTACACGCGAAAAAAGGCGAACCGTCAACGCTCGGAAAGCGATCTTTTTAATTGAAAATTTCCATGGAAATTTCGATATTTCGACGCGCGCGAAAATACGCCCGATAAACGCGGTCGATTTCCAAAAAAAGAGCCGGAAAAAATACAAAGAAAAATTCTGGCACAAAAGGTAGAGGAAAAATGAGCCGTGCGTAATTCGGTTTAGTTTAGGAATCTCCTCGTTAACTTTCTTCTTTTCGGTTTTCGTTTACGTAGAAGACCGGCTAATTAGATTTGGCTTCCTCTTTTTTTGAAACTACGATCGGGAAATTTGATTACGGTAATAAGTCGAGGACGCAAGAGTATTTAAATCCTAAAAATAATTAAATAAACACACTTTAGGTGTATGTCGCAATGTTTTGAATTGTCGTTTGAACTCTCTATAAAAACGAATCGTTTTTGTGAAGACCGAAAAATCGTTTTTTTTTCCTTCTCTTTTATTCTTTTTTTTGTAAGGACCAAAACTTGGAAAATTCTTTCAGCGATAAATTTCTTGGAACATTTGGTTCGATTTTCATTCGCTTTCCTGTCATTTCCCGGACCGGGTCCGGTTTTGTACGAACGATTTGAGACATTTTTCGATTTAGACACACACGTCTCGCCACGTTTTTTTTATATATTTATTTTGTGAATTATAAATATAAAAAAGTATGTGTTGTACAATAAATAAAAACAGTTTGAAAAATAAACATGTTTTCATTATTTGATTCAACCCTGTAATTGTAGCGTATGAGAATTTAACTTAACATAAATTGCTAAAACTTCATCATGCATAACATAAGCCTGTCTGAAAATTTTGTGTATGAACCCGTGAAATATTTAAATTTCACTCATTTGAGAAATAGGAATATTTGTTATCCTTTTATTCAGAATAAAACATAGTGCGAAAATTTTAACAACTTGAAACTGGATGGTTTGTAATTTATTTAAATTTCGATTGTAACTTCGTGGAATTTTGCACGTGTACGTAATAGGTAGGTATCGTACCTCTAATTGCTAAAGTTCATACGGTTCGGTAAAGCAATATATAATTCAAATTTTAGGCAAACTAGCCCATCAAAATGTTAATTTGCCTGCATACAATGCAAGCCACAAGGTTACAGAGGAATCTCCATGTGGTCAAGAAGCCTTTATCCTTTTCGAGGAGGCTGTATTATGAAAAGATCTTAAAAGAGGAAATTCCTTTTAACAGTAAACAAATACTTCTAGCGGTTTGAAAGTTTTACTTTCATTCAATATAATGTTATATCCGCAATAAAAAAAATCAATAGTCAATTAATAATAGGATTAATATATTTTAAGAAAATTTAAATAATAAAAAAATCATTGTATTATTAAAATTTGTGTATAAATTTATTTTATGTGAAAAATCGTTTTGAAAAATATAAAAAAAAACATTTAGGAATAATTACGACATCTGTGAAATATATCAACAACTACGTAATGAAACGAAATAGAAAATAATTTAATAAATTATTGATCCAACAAACTTATCGAAATAATTTAAAAACTGAACACAGGCTAAAACCATAATTTTCAATTAAAATTACACAAATTTCAATATTTTTCGTTAATATTAATATTCACATATAACATACATAATGCAAATACTACATAAATTTTATTTAACCACTACACGCAATCATCTACAGAGGGAGCAAATATTATAAATAAACAAATAATCAAAACGATAATTCCGGTCACCGTAATCGACGCAACATTTCCAAGCTCCCAAAATTGAAACATCGAATAAAATCCGAAAGCTTCACCCACCAGTGGCTACGAGAGTTTTATCGCCCCAATATTTCGCCACTGCAAAGTTCAACACGGAGCACGGTGGCAATTTCGGAGCACAGCACCAGCAAAAAGTGATCAGACCGCGATCGGGGCGGTGGGTGGTAAGTGGGTGGTAGGTGTCGAAGTTACGAGGCGAGGAGGGCGAGAAAATTGGACTATACGTCAACTCGGCCTACCAAATTGAATGAGAGAATATTGCCGTATATATTATTACACGGCGAGGATTCGCGCCCGTAATAATATTGTGTTACACGTGAGTGAAAAATCGCCGCCACGTGGTGCAATGAGCCGCTCGAATATGGAAAGGCTTTTGGGGCAAGATCGATCGTGATGCTTCGGAGCGAGATGGCCGATTCCCGATGTTTCGACAATGGAATTTTTGATGAGTGGTCTCGGTTATGAGATTTGATGGAATTGTACTGCGTATTGAAATTTTGAAGTTAGATAGATTTGATTTCGTTGTTGATTTATGATAGTTTGTTAAAATATGGTTTTAGATACTCGAAGTATAGTAGTTATAGTCGCTCGTTTCGGATTGGGGAAAAATAGTATTCGGATAGTTGTGAAATATTGGTAGAAAGGAATAAAAATGATTTTAATCCGTCCACCTCGATACAGCCAAGTTTATCAGAATCCGTTCCATTAGGCTTAGTGACCAGTCTTTTTTTTTGTTTCTATCGCGTATTTTTTCAATATTTTTTTCGGCAACCGTAGGTAGTTTATGCATGCGCGTTTAGTCTGGGATTAATAGCTCGCGGTTTCACTGAGTATGGTTCATACATTTTTCAGGCTTTTCGAGATTAACCGGCAAATTTGTAACCCTTAAACTGCGTCGCCGCCTCGGAAAAGCCAGTGAATTTTTCCACGGAAACCAAAAAGTAAATCGAGTTTAATTGATAAACTGAAAACTGGAGAGAAGTATATTTTTATTTAATAGTTTCTAAAGTTCAAAAATCTTTTATATATAATATTATATTAATGAATCAATACAAGTCGCTTCATAAAAATGATTAGAATGAAAAATATCTATATAATATAAGGAAGTTCTAGTTTAGATTCAACAGAGTCGAACCGATCGAATTTAGATTAAAAAAAATCGTATTGAAACAAGGAAAAGAATCGATTCGATCACAAACAAAAAAACCAACAGAAAAGCGCCAATTATTCGATGATTTACGATTTCACGTGGCCAAGGTCCGCCACTAATGATCTGAAAAAGCCGTATCGGTGCATAATAATAAACATCCCCGTTCAAGGCTTCGACAATGAAAAACACACACAATACACCCCGAACGCGTTATAATACACTATGCGACTTCTTGACCTAGCCGAGCCCCGAGGAAATAATAAATCATGCGCCGACGATTTTCCTCGCGGGGTGGGAAAACCTCCCCATATGACCGCCCACCGTTCGCTCAACCCTTTCTGAGTTCCGTTTTGATGTTGTGTGGTGTTCGTGTGTGTGTGTGTTTTATGAGAGTCAGAAGCCGTGTGAATGAAAAGCTCGGAAAATCGAGACGGTGAAAGCGGCCGCGAAAAGCCTGCGAAGGTTGCCACTTCAAAAAAATACATAATGACGCGCGCGTGTGAAAACTCGATGAAAAGTTGTATTGTGCGTGCGTGTGTGTTTTCAGGCAAATGTGTAATAGATTATTTAGACGGTTTTGTAATCAATTTATAAAAAAAACTAGGTTAAAAGTTAGATGAATAGTAGAGTTCTTGTAGTAAAAATAAATATTTAATTATAAAATTTACTCCGCAAATATTTTCATGACTATTGCATTCTTAGCACGTTTCAATTTAAATTATTAAAATTATTCTAGCGTATATTGTGGGACAGCCCTTACGTTTTTAATTGTAATGAAATTCTAAAATTAATTTAATAATCTTTCATAAATAATTTACAATATACTTCAGCGAAATTAACGTGATATATGATATATGTATATACAGAATACGTGTTCAATATTAGCGGAACATTAGTCAAATTACAAACGTATCACAAACCCATAGTGATACACACATCGTAATTGATAAATATCTGCACTAAACATCATTCAATAATTATCATTTAACCAAGTGATATCTAATTGAATCTTAACATCCAGCATCGAACAATATCATTACGAGCCTATATTGATTGTGGGGTAATAAATTTGTTTACGAGACTAACTATGCGTTGTTTCTCATGCCTTTTTTCAAAGGCTTTAACATTGTTCGCGACGTTAATGAAGATAAATACGCCGAAAGTTCGGGATACATGTAACTTTTTAAAAGAAGCAAACTCACGAGGAGGAGAAGAACAGTCCGAAGATTAAACGGTTTAATTTTTTTTAACGAAAAATGTTTTTCGATTAAAACTTCTGCCCGATGTGGAATCGAAGTTCGATGCACATTGGTACAGTTTAAAATCGGATTAGCGCGGTTTGATTTTGTGCTCAGTTGTATTATATTTGTGTTTTTCGAATTATGTATCTATAATGCAGATACAAAAACGGATGGTTTGTTTTCCGCATTGAAATATTACTAGTAGTTTGTGCTCGATACATAAAAAATTCTCAGTTTTTCCCGACTAGTCGAAAAGTGTAGGGATTTTTTATTTGTTGTTTGCCTTCAAGATCAATTAATCTTTTTTTCGTTTTTATACAGCTTGACCATTCTTGTTAATGTTTTGAGGAAATCCGCAACATTTCAATTTATAAATTTTATTGCAAGCTATTAAACTTATTATACATACATATTTAGAAAATATTATTTATTGTTTCATTTACGATATAATATGTTGGTTTTATCACCACATTTCCTTGTTGAATCGTCTTGTGTGCGGTACGCGATTAAGTAGATATGCTGACCTCGCTACATATCGCTTAACTCCAATTCAGAACGTGCTTTCAACGATAATTAATTATTAACTATGATAATTTTACATCAAATGTAATTATGAAAAATATCAGTATAAAAACTCGAGTTTCACAGTTGAAACATTTAGTCTTACTACTTTTTGAGTAAAAAGTTCATGATAATTTCGATGTGATCGTTTTTCAACTCGATAGCACCAATATGCAATAATTGGACAATAGCGGTTATAAATTCGAAATGTCAAATCATTTGCTTTTAATTGCACTGCGAACCACCGCCGGGTTGTAGAAGCGACGGATTAATAACTTATTATTGGTTTCACCAGAATTCAATTAAAATCACCGAAATATCACGTTACTGTACGTTATTTCATTTTATTTTTCTGCGTACGGTACAAACTTTTACGGGTTTTACTTTTACATAAATTGGAATCCCCCGTCGTTCGAAACGTGTGCCAAATTGCTGTAATACTATACTTTTGCGAACTTAATCGCTACACAAAAAATCGCTTGTTTGCAAGACTCCTACAATATTTCATATATAAAATATCAAAAAATATTTTTTAAATTACATTTTACACGATAAGATACGCGAAAATCGTTAAAAAGTTATTTCAAAGCAACAATGGCAATATGATTTCGAACTTGATCATTTTTTCAGGGTACAGTGTACCTACTCTCGACAAACTCGATTTTTTTTATTAAAAAAAAAATCAAAAATATGCGTGTAAAAGTGTTAAGGAACATTATGTGAAATACTGAATTTGTCAAATACATGTAGTTAGCTTGTAATATTATTTGAATGCTGTTTACTATGTACCTATGTATATCATTTGTTATACTAGTATGTGAAGCAATATTTTGGTTCTCTAATAAACATGTTTACGTATTGGAAAATTTATATTTTTCATTTCTCGGTGTAATTTCGGAATACTGTTTTTATGAAAAATGAAAGCAGATTAATCACCGATGTGACTAAATATAGTGGGCTTCATGTAAAAATATATCGTACACAAAAAAGTAATGGACCAAGAATCTCTCGTAAAAAACGAACCAAAATAACACATATTTTTCAAAAATAATAAAAAGGGGGATGCTTTCAAATATTAAAATACCTTTCACGCGTAACGAAGCATTTATTCGATTATTTTCCCCATTGTTTGTGGCAGCACTTGTCTGACATGTACGAGTACATATATTGTGTTCCACAAAAATGTGATAGTGAAGATAAAAACCATATAACGTAACATTTGAATAATTTCAAATAAAACTCTATGGAACATAAAATGGAGCAAAATTTCAAACTTGGAAAAGCGATGTGTATCTCAAAAAAAAAGGTGACAAATGCAATTGACCAAATCGGTCATGTCGCATTTGAAATTCAACAGTTATATTAATTTTCAAAATTAAAAATAAAACGTTTTATTCGGCATGCCTATAATGAGATGTCAAGTTTCATAGGCTTTATGATTGGATAGAAATTTAACATTTTGGAGCCGTTTCAAGCCTATTTTCCGGGTTGAATTTCATACGTTTTTTTCGATATACGATTATGACTTTCATGCAATATTATGGCGATTATATTTTCCCGGCTATCAGCCGTTAATCTACGGTAGCGAAATGAAAGTTCACGCTGACGTGTTTCGTTATTTATGGATTATCGTCGTGTATTGGCATGTGTATGCATATACGCTACAATACCGGTTGATGCATTGTAAAAAAATCATAAAATAATAAAAAAAAATGAGGTTATACAGCCTGTTGAAAATAGGGTTATAAATCTTAAATAGACCGTCACAAATTGGCTCTAATCTAAGAATTAATATATCACAACTGATTGAAGAAAAATCATAGTCATGAAACTCGAGTTACTTAGGGGATTACATACAAAGATTCGTGCAAATATAATATTATATAATAATAATTTTCGCACTTTTGCCAAATGAAAAGATCCAAATATATCGCGCTCTATCGAAGGCACATCTAGATTTTCGTTTTATATCGGCTGTTGAAAAAAAATCAAACCCTCGTAGTTCGCAGCCGTTTAATAACTCAAGTCGTAAAGTCGGACTTTAGAAAAGGCACGACTTTAGAAAAGGGCTCTAACGAGTCAAAGGGACACTCTGAATGGGGACTGAGGGGCGAAGAAATGTTACGGAACTCTCAATAAACGAAAGGATTAAATAAGAAAACGTCTTTTTTATCCGACGGCGAAAAATGCGTCACGGTAAATAAATAAGATCGCTGTAGGCTTTCAGATACCTGTAGCGAAGTATGGACTTTTTTCTAAAGGGTAAAATTGAAATTAAAATATGGTGGGTCGTTTCAGCGGACTTTTCGAGATTGCCCATACAAAGTATATAAATGAATGTAAATTGTAGAACGAGGGGAATAAATGGATAGATATATAGAGTGAGGACAGAGTGTCTCTGACAGGTCAATTATCACGTCTGAACAACAGACCGCGGTCCACGCATCAGGGGTGACAAATCGAAGAACCGTACACCTTTTCTAGAACTAAAAATTCTTATGTTATTGATAGGTTTTAAGAAGAACAAGTGATTGAATATATCTGGTGAATCAACGGGCTAATATGCGAATTAGTCTTGATGATGTGTTAATTTAATTCAAACAATTAAGAAATCATCATTCATTTACAGTTCCAAAAATGATGTACGTAATTGGAATCAGTGAAGTAGAAAGGGCCAAGTAACAATAGAACATGTCTATAAGGCAATTATAAAAATAATTATCGAAAACAAATTTGAAATACTGCATAACTGATTTTTTTTAAATAGCGTTTCGCATGAACTGTCTCATTGTATTTTGGCGGCAACACGCACATATTTAGGGACAAGGCCACGATTACGAGCAATTTTTACGCGGTAATAATACGATCTAGATAGTTCGAACGATTCAATCTAAACGTTTTTCAATGTAAAATGCGCAAAATTAAGAATTAAAATATAAAATCTATATGGGAAAAAAACGATTATACACGTACGTTTCTCACGTATTTCGATATTGCAAAACGTCTCGAATTTGCATATGCGAGCACTTCGATCAAAGTCACGCCGAACAAAAGAACAGAAAAAACACAACGGTACATATTGAGCAATATGAATAGTATGGAAAAATCGGAAAACGAAAAAAAAATGGCGAATCACGTAAATTTCATACTCGTTCGTTCGTCGCGCCGCAGCGTTGGTAACCATGTCATTGACAACGACACTTTCGCGCAAAATAAACCAAAAAATAGGGTCAATTGTGCGACAATTTTTAAATACTTCACGCGTGAGTGATTCCATTTTTTTTGTTACAAAAAATAAACGAGATTCGAAAACATCTGCCCGTGATGTGTCAATATTTTTTGTAAATAAAATCGATTGTTTTATATATATTTTTCACATTAGTTATTAAAGAAAATTTGTGATTTAAGATTATATCAGAATTCCATATGAACGTTTTTCTATTTCGTCGTGCATAATGTTATAAAATATTTGTGTAAAAGCACGTAAAACATCAAAAGCGCCAACCGTAATATTTCAACTCGAATTCCTCGCACAGGTACCAAACAAATAGCGAAACGCGAAATTTACATGCAGCATTGAATATAATGAATTTTAATTCAATTTCCTATACGAAATTCATAAAAAATAACATTCGAACTTGTAAATTATTATAATAAAAACACAACATTCATATTATCAACATAATATATCGAATCGAACGTAGAATCAAGGAAATGCACGCACAACACGTGAAGGCTCCGAAAGGACTTTCCGTAATTAATATTCACGGTGCGGGTTTTAATTAAAGATAGCACACTTATTGTTTCCGAGCGATAAATTTTATGTGTGACTTACAAATTATACGTAATTTTAGCATTAAACAGAACATTATATTGTGAGCGGGTAAAGCCGCGCATATCGTACACTATTAGCGATGCCGGATTTAATTAACGCACAATTAATTTAATCGGCGGACGTTTACGCTCGGCAATCATTATCATAAGTTATACGTTTAATTAATTATGTTGATGTTTGCTGATCGATAATATTTTATTTATGGGATGATGAGTACGAAATTCATATTCACCGGATTGAATTAAGCACAAGGAAACCATTAAAATGAACGTTTTATGCAAATGGTCACCGATTCCTTATGATGTTAATCGAATTGAAAAATATTTGAATTTAATGTGTTTTGATGCATAACACGAGTTTTCCATTATGTTTTGTTCTCGTTTGTAACTTTAGTACTAATTGGGATAGATAGACAAAGGATCTGTGAAACATGGTGCAAACAAGACAGTAAATTGTGGTTGTTGACCATCGTTATTCATTACGAAATTTGATCTTCCGAGTGCATGTAGAGTGCACAGCTACGATGTATGACCTGCATGCTAGGGGTGCATTCATTTTCCTTTACACCATTTTTCAAAAAATTGCAATTACTCTTATTGGTATGTGCGGCGCCTATATTAAAATCGCATTAGCGTAACACGTTGCAGTCCACTTGATAAATTGGCCGTTAACGGTGTCGAACACGTAAACGTAGTTGCATTAGAGTGCATTAAGTGCACCCTTGCAAATATGTCTTTTTTATAATAATTTTGCGAAATTTTCATGTGTGCATTTTTATTGTATTTGTGAGAAATGGAACGGTTTTTCAGTTGAATGACACTATGCATTTTCAAAGAACAAGGTTAGGCAAAAGTGCATGGGAAACGTTTTCAGTTGCATCATGAGTCAGACGCCTCCGAGAACAATGGATGGTTAATTTCGCTGTTTATCGATCGGGTCGTGACTTAAATCCGTATTATTAATTGAATTGTGGGGGAAAACGGTCAGATTCCGAGATACCGATATTATTCAATAGTGCAATGTTTTACTATTGCGATTCGTTGCGATATGCATAAAATTTAACATGTTGTCAGGATTGCACTCAAATCCAGTGGTCATTTTGTTTTGAAATTTCATCCAATTAAATTTAGCGTATTTTAATGGTCGTCGTAAGTGACATGACTTTTGACTAATTAAATGCGTTTTAATAATTGCATACAGTTCTAAAAAAAAAAAAAAAAATTTCTAAAAAAAATAATAATAATAATAATTTTAATGAATACCCAACAAAGCAACAGTATGGAATATCGTTTTCACTTCACAAAAACAAACGATCTTACAAAATTTTCCTCAACTTCGAAATTCTTAAAATGTATAATAATATCCACAACATTAAATTAAACCTGCAGAAATAACTCAGCGAAGATTACTGTTCATTCTATGAGACACACTTAAAATATTCTTCAACGATCTTCAAATAATTTAAATACAGTGCATCTAATCGTTTCCATATTTCGTTGTGGGAATGAAATGAAATACAGCTTTGGGGTAATTTCAGATGTAATTATTTCTCGCGGAACGTCACGCGAACTTATCTTTTCATCTGAGAAGCGACCGTAAAACTGACACAATGTTTATAAATTAATACAAACGTAATTGATATAAAAATAAAATCTGTTATGAAATAGAAAATTTCAGAGAAATGTTAAATAAATTTTGCGATATTATACGAAACGAACTTGTATAATGGTTTTAAAGTGCACCGAGATAGCGATCGTGAATAATGGAAGTGTCATAGACAGATTTCCCTGAAGACTTTTTCCGTTCTTGGAATTGGTTCAACTGCGCATAATTGGGTTAATGCGACCTTTTACACTGACACATCATTTGAAGATTTTAAGAACCAAATGATCAAAAATATAAAATAGAATATCGCGAAAATACATGAAAAAAATGATGTTGAATAAAACGTCAAAAGAAAATTCCAAATTTTCAACACAATTGTGAAATACAATGATCACAGAAAGAAAGAAAAATAATTTGAAAATTCAAAATTTCAACTAAAAAATCAGTGGTGTTAAAATCATATTGCTTTCATATAAATATTTTTTTGATTCAAATATCGAAAGCACCAAGTTTTCAGAGATTATCGAAATAGCACGATTGATAAATCGATCCAATATTGACATAAAATTATTTTTTAGTTATTTTCACCTTATCAAAAATATTTAAAAAAAAAAATCATACACTCCCAAATAGCATATTATAAAGACCTTACTGTATAAAACAAATCACAAATTAACATTTCCATCATGAAAACATCCGATACCATTCAAAAACACTTGACCCATCATCAGTCAATACATGCAGCGGAATGCAACCGATTTCAACAAACACCACCCCACTGTTCGAACACTACCCTAACCGTTCGGACACCACTACCCTGGAAGCCAGGGTAGTTCCAGGCTGGAACTACCCTGGCTTCGTGATTGAAGAGCGGCCGCAGTGTTGCGGTTCGTGACTCGTGGCCGTTTAACGCCTTTCAGGCCACCCTATCCGACGGCCGATCGCATTACCAGAGGCGATTTTAATGCCTTTTCGATACATTTCCGAAATCGTTATGCTTTTTCGGTCCTGTTCTAGTATTTGTGAAATTTTTGTGGGGGTTTTTAATGGGTTTCGGGACAGTGGTGTTAATTTTTTTGATAATTGATATAATTATGATCGATTCTATATGGAAAATCTATTGAGATTCGATGTTTTATATAAATGTATATAAATGTACATACTTTAAAATTATTTGAAATGAAAATAATAATTTTTTTTTGTTATTATCGAATCATGTCTAATCTTAATTGGTTATTGCCGAGATAATTTTTATTAAATATAAAATAACGATAAGTTGGAAAGGACTGATCTAATCCAGCAGAAGGCAATGAAATTTCAAAACTCGCTATAAAAGTGGAAAATGGTTTCACTATCTAAAGATTATTTTAAAACTAGTGTATTTTCCGTCATATTGTGGATTTAAGAATTAAATTAAATTTTTTCGTATAAAAGTGTAATGGTTTTGTTCTATAAACTTATACGACTTCGATTATTATCATCGATATGGTTTTAAATTCAAACAATGCATGAGGGCTTCTATGATATCTAAAATATATTAACTTTGAACTTTGGATTTGAGATTTATATTGCGTTTATATATTTTATGAATTATTGTTTTTCATTAATTGGATTTCACACGAGGTTGTTTATAATGCAAAAATCTGTATACAATATATATTTTTTTAATTGAAATCTTGTCAAAGAAATGGGTCTTCGGTTTAAAAGATCAGTAGCAGAGAATAAAGCACAGGAAAAAAACGCAAAATAAACATGAAAGAAGGAAAAGATTTGTGGGATCTTGTATTTTATGAAATTCCAGATTTTGTGTATTGAAATATTTTCTCGATTGAAATTATTCTTGCGTATAGAAAAAGATAAGATACAAAAAGCGGTCACCGGAACATCAAAAAAAAGCGAATACGAAAATATTTTTTGTTGTGTATATTAAATTTTTTGAATCGTAAACGCATCCATTATTGATACATATGAAAATACATTCGGAAAAACCGTATCGAATTTTGAATAAAAGCTTTTGTATGAAACAGGAAATTTGAAGAGTATTGTGCTACTAGCAATAAATGAAATAATGCATTCAATATTCCGATTTGCATATTGAGTTGCATTTTCATCACTTTCATTAGACCGAGTCGATCCGATGCACTTCAGTTACCCAATCGAAAAATTGGAATAAATTATGAATTAACACGTTCATTGGAATTGCCAAAGCATTCAAAGAGCTATTGATTGACTTCAGAATATCCGGTAAATTGGCGGTGTAAATGGTAAACACGCGAACCAATGGCGCAGAATTCAAATTGGTTTGGTGAACTCTTACAATGATTCCACTATCTATAAAAGCGAGCAATTGAATAGTTTTGAATTCGAGAACAGAAAATAATGAAAAATGATCGGAAAAGGCAAGTTTCTTGACCTACAAAAACTGTCACAAAAAGAGCATTGTGTCATTATAGCATTAGCGCATTCGTAGAAGTGTTTGTTTTCATTCTGTATAACCTTCGCAGAATTTTAACATGTTTCAAAAATACAAAAGTTGGACCATATAAAGAAACGTATTGAACGTGTTTTATTTACTAGATTCTATTTTTTTACGATATTTAAAACGTATGTCACGTATAAGCTTTCTTATTACCTGTAACAGATAAACGGAGGACGATGACTCATAAATCAAAAAAACCATTTCGATAAAAATTCTTTATGTAATTTTATTGTGCAAATTTCGAAATTGATATATTTGAAGACTCGATATATCTAACACGTTTCCATTGTATTTTCTCCGTAATAATTATGGGAATCATATTATTTGTAAATCTCCAAATTACCCCAATTATGTGAATATATTCACAACAAACAAAAAATTCTCAAGAATAATTTTGATTAACTTAAACAAACAAATGCACAAAGATCATATCAAATGAAAAGAGACGATCTATAAAATTTCAATATGCACTCAAAACGACCGCGCAACTCCGGAAAAGAAACCATAAAACACGAAACGGTCTCATAATTGAAAAGCGAAAATTACGACCCACCGCGAATAAAACGAAAATTTCCACGTAAATTGACATAAAACATACGTCCCGATTGTTTCCCTTATTACGAGGCGTTATATGGGAACGGGCCAAATTGGCATGGCATCGAGAATGCAAGAGGGATTCATTGTCGTTTGTGCTGTTACGCGTTTTTAGTGCTTCTGCAAGAGAATCATAATAAAAATACACGGAACCGAAAGCCAGTCGTAAATATGGAACGTAAAAATGGGAAAAGTTTGTACACGTGTACGTACGGGTGCAAGATGGGAGTTTTCGGTCCATTTGAAGAGGTCTGATTGGTACCAAAAGTCGAAAAGTCGATTCTTTCGAAACGGGTATTGTTCGATTTTTATTTCTCTTTTAAAGTTCGATCTTTTTTTTGTGTGTGTTTCAATCATACAAATCCATGATTGATCCTAGAATGTTTTTTTATTGGAAATGAGCTATGGAATAAGATATTATATCTGCGATACGCAATTTCAGATGTCGAACGAACGTGCGTAATTTTCACGCAAAACTGTCGAGTTTTTTTTTCAATTAAATAAAATTCGATCGACTTCTGAACGGGCTGACGTTTGAAAAATGATTTTTCCGACGCTGGAAAATCAAATAGAAATGGAAAAAAAACAATAATTCGCGTTCGTGTTAATTTGACGTGTGCGATTTCGGCAACACGCGAGTTTTGTTATGCGTTACACAAATTAGCGGATTCGTTAACGCGTGAAGGGCGCTTTGTGTCGTTTTTGACTCGATTAACACGTTCACGGCTTAATCGGATTAAATGCGGAAATTCGTGCGAAATTTTAAGCGAAAATGTTCAGGGCACAATTAAAATTCGCTTTAATCAGGCCGACGTAGGAAGTTAGTCGCCCTGACACTTTTAACGGGTCGCCCGTTCGAAAAATCATACAGATTCAATTATAATTATGAAAAATGGAACGATTCATCACGTTGATTAATAAAAAAAAATCAAATCTTCTTATATAACGATCACAGTTAAATTACATAATATTGAGTTCAAATACGATTCTTTACCATGTACGGAAAAAATTCGCAACGTTCATTCAAATTTTTCACCGAATTTTTTCGCATAAGGCGAGAAAGTTCGGATATTGAATATGAAAAAAAATGTGAACACGTATGATATTTTCTGGAATTTTTCCAAAAGAAAAAATGCAACTTTTGAGCAAAACTCGCACACTGTTTAGTAGGCACGTGCTAAGCGCGAGCGTTTCCGTTACCCACAAGCCATACGTGAGAACCGCGTATTGTTCTATGTGTTGCGCAATGTTTGTGGGGAGGGGCAAGACATATGGAAAAAATGGCTTTAGAATCGAACGTTTCGCGAAAATTTCGACGACCTCATGTCATGGAAAATCTAGCAAGTATATAAGGAGCCAGAGAACGTACTGTGGGCAACATTCGATCGTTCAGCTTCGACGTTCACGCTTCGAACAATAAGCCCTTCGAATATTATCAAAATGAAATTCTTGGTGAGCTATTGTTGTTATGTGCTTGTTGTTTTGATTTAGTATTATTTTTAAATTTGTTTCATTTTGTTTTGAATTAAGGTTGTGTGCGTTTTGTCCCTCGCCTGCTTCGCAGCTAGTGAAGATGCACCAAAGAAGACTGAAAAGAGAGGACTCTTGGGATTGGGATATGGTGGGGGATTAGGATACGGTGGCTATGGAGGATATGATGGAATTGGATATGGTGGATTAGGATATGGAGGATATGGTGAGTTTTTTTATATTTGATCAAATTTAAATAACAATAATTGCTTTATTATTGTTCATATTGTATTTTCTATTATCACTCTTGTGATTTATCTGATTGTGAAAAAAAATAGTATTGTTAAAAAGATTAACCTCAAACATTATTTAAAATTTGTAATATAAATTAAACAATCCTTAACATTCAATTGTTATAAATTTCTAAGAAAAAACAATAAGGACCTTGTCCAAGTTTTTCGAGCGTAGAGAAAACATATTTTTCGTGCGCAAAACCATCGCGGAGGGCAACTCCCACGCTATTGTTATCGCTTGTCACTCAACAGGTTAACAACATAATTGAAAAAAAAAAAAAACAATTATTCACTAATTAATAATTCGGAAACGTATCGAACGAAACGCGCCACGGTTCGCACGCCATATGCAATATTTGCACACGCAATTAACGCACCGACATTACCCAATTGCCATACGCACTGTACATTGTTCATTACGATTTTGAAATATTAACTGAAACCGGCGTGCGAACTTATACACAATCAATACATACGTGCAGATTTGTGACAATGCCCCTTTTTTACACAGGCCAAGGAATAGGTTCGCCTTTGGCCGTTTCCAAAGTGAGCTACGCCACTACGCACGGAGGTGGCTTGGGATATGGTGGCTACGGAGTGTATCCTGGAAACAGTGGTTTAGGAGGCTACGGAGGATACGGTAATGAAAAATGTCTTTTTTCGCTTTGTTTTTGTACCGGCTGAAATTTCGCTGTTGGGTTGAAAAATAAGGGACTAAACGAGATTTTTTTAAAAATGATAACGCGGTCGCATTGCGGATATTACGTCGTAAAAATGTATGCTCGGACTTTTGCCGAGTGAGAATATCAGAAATAATAGTTACATAAATATTATTATTGTATTTCTCGGAGGCTAGTTGCTTCGTACGTGGAATTCTTAAGATGCAGAAGCTCGCAAACTTTTGCGACTTTCAAATTTCGGATACGATAGACACAAATACATTTGAAAAAAATATATCGAGAATTATCAAATATCGTTGAACTATCTCAAAGCTTAATCGACTTTAATGGTGAAATTCTGGACGCAATTCATTTAGATTTCATGGTTTTTCTATTTCCTTGAGAATTTCTGAACGTTGTTTCTTAGAGAACAAGATGCATGCGCCTCTTGGTGCAGGGCGCATTCAATATGCATTGCAAATGTTTGCGATTTTGAACACGGGCGAGATTTGCATGGATGCCGTCGGCGAATCCTGATTAGGTTCTCGTACCCATTTTGCATGTAACTTGGTTGTATCGTGTCAACGCTGAATTATATATCATTTGCAACTTCGACGCTGATTTGGTTTAAATTAATTTGAACGTCGATATTATGCCCGCATTCAATACATGGTTAAAACTTCCAGTATATCTTCAAATATACCTATAGAATTCTATAAAGTCTTAGTAACGTTTTATGAAAAGGTATTAATGCGAGAGAAACTTTATATTGTTGAAGTGTTTGCGTGAATATATGAAAAATATTTTTGATCTACAATGGAATAAACAACTGAGAAAATATTACGTGGGCAACTAATATTTTCATCTTTCTAAAGTACAATGCATTGGATTCATGCAACGCAGTTTTGCATTTTATTTTAACACGAAACAAGCAGTCTTTGAACACAAAGTAGAACGTACACGAAAGACTTGAAGTCTTATTGTTAGAAATTTTTTCATATATTTTAATTTTATTTATTTTCAATTTTTTTTTTTTTTACTATATATACATATATATATATATATATATATATATATATATATATATATATATATATATATATATATATATATATATATATATATATATATATATATATATATATATTATATATATATAGTTACAAGGATACGACGCTGAAAATGCAGTGTTGAAAAAGTCTGCAAACGAAAAATTGTTTTATATTTTTATTTTATACGACTTTGTTTGAAAATAATATTTATCATATAAATTTTAAAATATCTTCATTAAATTTTAGGGCTCAATGGCGGATATGGAGGACATGGTGGATATAGCGGATATGGCGGATATGGAGGATACCACGGACCTGCCATCAGTTACGCTAACCAAGTCGGTTACAGCGGCCATGGTCTCGGATATGGCTACGGTCATGGTCTTGGATATGGAGGACATGGACTTGGATACGGATATTATTAAAAAATAATAAACCAGCATTACGTTGACGACAATTATCTCATCGTCAAAATGTCGCCGTATCGGTGTAACGCTTTCATAAATTAATTTTCTCTGAAAAAAAACGTACAAAAACATGTAATATATTTTGTAATAAGATCTCTGGAAATATAAAGAATAAATATATATTTAAAAAAATAATATTTCTAGTATTATTATATTCAAACACGAATTTTCTCAAGTGTGTAAAATACTAGCACAACGGTACAAGATTAGAATACGTTGATGTAATATCTACATACATACATACACATTTCATCCTCGGATGGCTCGGGCTTTAACCGTTGGATCCTTTAAGGCCTAATTATGAAATACGCCCTAACTTAAATACAAACATGCCGAAAAGCCCGATCGCTTACACCTGACCGTCTCGGGGCTTCCTTATTGTCGATTATTATTAAACAGACCCGCGCGTGTGATTAAGTCCTATACAACTATGTATATAGGATGATGCGAGAAACAGGAGCTTTCGCGTGAGAGATGTGGAGAAATTTTTTACAGGAAAAAAATGTGTGTGGGAATATAAAGCTCCTTCCGGCAAATCCCATTTCTATAAAATTCGATTACCGCGCAAAACGTGAGAACAGTATTAGGTGTGAACCTTGTTTCGCGTCTGAAGGTATGAAAGAAAAAAGCTGGACGATTTTTCTAAGACTGAAAAATTTCTCGATTCGAATGCGAATGTATAAAAAAAAGAAAATCGACACTTAAATAACGTTCTTTTCATCTTTTAAAAAGCGGAAATTTTCGATGAATTTCGATTAGTTTCTAAATACTTTGAGATCAGAATTTTCATTAACGTTCAGATTGTAATACTAAAAAACCCATCCAACTAATCAATATTTATTTTAAGAACTGAACCGAATTGAAGTTTAAATATTTTTTTTAACAAAAAACAAACACCTTATAAAAGAAACATTCACTTCCAAACAACCTAAATTATGCAAAACCCGAAAAAGCGACTTGCGGAAAATCTGAAAAATTTCCCGACACAATACCATAACACGCTCGAATTCTTTACCGCCCCCCAAATCATTATTACATGATTACAACGAAGAGAGTGCGGTTCTGAGTATAGAGAGAAGGCATGCATATTACATGCGTCCTTCCAGGACCTCTTCCCGGATCCCGGTTCTCCGGTTCTCCGGTTCCGGGGATCCCCATGGCCTTTAATAAGTGATCAGCCGCCTCCTTATAATCTCATACCTTCAAACGCTCGTGCTTCGGATATATTCAAACCTTCGTATCTTCGCGCCGGCACTAAGATTTTTTTAACCATCATACTTTGGCCAGATGTCGTCTCTTCGATAACGCGAGAGCATCTAATCTCGGGCTTTTTCGGATTTTTCGTTTACTTTGTTCCCTTGTAGCGGGAATAGGTTTGCTTATGTGTGTTTAGGTGTGTGAGAGTTCGGCGGATTTATATTTTTGGTCGGTTTTTAGCTGTGACCCTTTTTAGGTGTTGTTGCTTAATCTGATCGCTAATTCCAATCAGATTACACAAATAATATATACAAAGGAAATCTAAATAAATTTAAATTTAATGAATATTTAAAGTTTTAATATTTTATTGATCAACCTTGGATTTTATTCGTTAATAATGAATTAAATTAAATCAAAGAATATTTTTATAGAAAGTGATTTTTCATTTGACAAGCGGAGATCGGTTTCATTTTTCACGATATGAAAAGACGCAAAATTTTCTAAGGCAACCTTCCTCGTATACAAACACATTCAATAATAACGAAATATTCCGAGAATCACTCCGAATATCTTTGCACAATAAGAAAACACAAACGACACGAGCCGTCCATCGTTAATTTTCCCATATGATTTCCTCGGGAGTCTTTTCAACACTCCACCGTATATGATACCCGAGAGTGGCCGGCTAACGTCCGATAACAGAATAATATGAATTATCCTTTATAGACATATAATACAGGATATAAGTCACTCCTGGCAGAGTGTGTAGCATAATGACCGACCTTCCACGGCACTGTAATGGTCTTTTGAGGGTCTCGGGGCATTTTTATTGTGTACCCCGGGCGAAAGGAATTCGCGGGTCTGAGGCATTCACTATGTGCCATTTATTCGATTGGGTATTTACGCATCGTAGATTGGCATTGAGGGCCGCAAACCTTAATATAATGCGATATATTATTTCGAGAGAAAAGGAAAAATTGATATAGAGATTCATTCGAGCGGCGACGTGACAAGTGACATAGGGTTGGATCCGAGATTTGTCTGTTGTCTTCTTATATACATTTGAAATGTCGAATTGTATTTAATCACGTATATATATGGAAAAATCTGAGTAAGCTCACGGTTTAAAACTATCTGCGAAGTTGAAATGAAATTCTAAATCCAGAGAGAAGCATGGAGACCAATCGGACCGAAACACCCACATCACTGGACACCTCATTATATAATATAATGTTAGGAAGTGAATAAAAAAAAAACGATTCGAATTTTCTCATTTGACAACTCCGAAAAGTTTAGACTCTCATTTTGAATTTTGAAACGGAAGCTTTGAATAATCAGGAGCGCTTTTATGTCAAGTGATTTTCGCAATACGCAAGTGTTTGATTGCTTGAGTCGACGATAGGAGAGCGGAAAACTTGCCCCGGTTTGTTATTTGTTTCGATGACAGAACGAGAAGACGAAACTTTATAATTTTGATTGCGAGAAAATTATTTATTTATTTGAAAATTGTTCAAATTTCGTGGAAAGGCTCATCGTGGGCGATTGTGCTTGAATTCGAAAAAATTTGGGAATTATTTCTTTGAATTTTGATGTTGATTTTATATTAACTGTGACCTTTATATTAGTATAAAATATTTTATTAAACGTTCAAAACATTTTGTAATGAGTAGTTGTTTAAATATTAACATCTTACGGACGGGTTCCGCGCTGGCGAGATATTCACACAGGACGGGCAATTTTCGTGCAAAAACGCACGTATTCCAAAATTTATTAAAATCGTCGAAAATAATTTATTAATGAATCGATTTTAATGAAATTTTCAAATAGTGCATAATAGAATACATTTTAAGTGTTGGTGAAATAAAAACGTAATTTTCATGTATAATTACGTTTAAATATGTAATTAAATAACTATGTATGAAATAATAAATAAAAAATGTTGAAAACCACTGACATTCACCAGATTCGTTTATTAGTTCAAAAATAAGTTGCCGAACATAAAATGACACGTTTCGCTTCACATTCAATGTTGATTTTACAAAAAAAATATTCTGAAATATGAACTGCGGCACTATGCGCAACATGCATACAAAAAAAAAGGTTGTCCATTCGTCTTGGGCCGTGAAATCGTTTAGTCGACGACTCGTCGTCTAATAAAAAAAACATTATGAAAAATATCATTAGATTTCGATTATCGTTATAAATAATTATTTTCACCTATTCGGTAACCCTCTATGTATTCGGATTGTTCCGCAAATTCGAAATTTGTCTTTCAACAATTTAAGTGCTAGATTAACCGAATTGTAAAAATTGTCCATGTAGATATTATGCCACAATCCGCGAAATGGACGTAAGAGAAAGTCAATAGTGTCTTCAAGTTTCGCCGAAATCCCCGAGTAAATTTTGAAACTCGAAATGTATGCAGAAGTGGACTCGCACACCATTCTGCAAAGGATTCCATATTTGACAATTTTGCTGGGATTGTAGGTTTTGAACAGCAATCTTCCTTTCCATGGAATCATCGCTTCATCCAAGGAAAGATTTTGATCTGGTTTGTAAATGGTTGCAAATTTTTCGGAAAAGTATTTCACCAAAATTGGACTTTTACCAATCGATCCGTATTTTCTCAATATCTTCATTATTGTTGAAATGGAGAAATGTCAGAATTTGCAGAAAACGATCCCTTTTCATCGTTTTAGAAAACACTGGAGTCTCGATAAATGGATCAGTGGACCAATAATCTTTCAGCTTATTTTTTCGCACTTGACCCATCAATATTATCAAGCCAAAAAATAATTTTAATTCTATTACTGTCACATATCTCCATTTTGCTGATTTTTTCGGCTCTTTGTATTTTGATTTATTTTGATCATAGTAGCGATTTGTTTCTTTCACTACTTCATCAAAAAAATCGTCCCCAATGAACATAGAGGCAACACTTTCTTCACTTTGGGAGTTTTGTGGAAAGATTTTGATACCTGGAGCTCCACAAAAGCTCTGATTATTTCGTGGAGTGTCAGTGTCTGACCAGTCCATATCCACATCACTTTCAGAATTGTTTTCGGAATCGCTCGAAAGTACTTGCATAGTACGAGGATCCCTTGTTCTTCTTGTTACTATGTCAGAACCACTATCCGAATCACTATCGTCTACATTATCATCACTGAGGTCTTCAGACAACGCGTCGTTATAATTTTCGTTATATATTATATCATCTTCAATTTTTTTTTTTACGTATATTGAAATTAATGAATTATTTGAAAAAAAAGGAAGGCGCAGAATTTTCGCGATATTTTGTTCCACAATAAAAAAAAATCCCGATCAAAAGTCCGACTGCAACGTCGAAAAGTTGCACGAATACTAATTGTAAAGTGATCAGAAAAGGGCAGTATGAGACAAATTTTCGTTAGAAAAAATATAAATGGGATCCAGATGTTGGGATGGACTGTATATTGAAAAACTTCGACCACATTGAACTTATTTTCAAATTCAACCGAAAGATGGTGTAGAGTTCGATGAAAAATAAATCCTTTCCAAAAAAAAATCGCATAAATACAAAATATATGATTTGAAAAAGAGCGAAATCAGGTCAAATTTCAAAGTCATAAAAATCTTAGAAATGGAATTCAAATGTTGCAGGAATTGACTATAAAGTTCGAAGCAAACGCATATGAACGAAACTAATTAATTCCCGAATAAATATGTTCTTTTTTTTTTTCCAAGAGATGGTGTTGAAATCGACTGTATACAACCCGCGCAAACGCGGGACCCGTCGTACGCGGTACTATCTAAATTTCCAGCTTCTTTAAGATGTTAAGTAAAATCGATTAAAGTGCTTAAAAAATTAATATTATAGATGACCCGGAATTGCTAAAAACCTTTTAAAAGTACGGATATTGTTGAATACATAATATCGCTTGTTAATGATACTATGAAAAGTTTATTATTATTTACGATGATCTTCGTTAGTAAATATTTATTTTTTTTAAATATTTAATATTTACATGACATAGTATATTTACTTCGCATGTTCCTTTCGAGCGCACGTGCGCTTGTGCGTGTTCGTGGAAAGAAAATTCAATTAAAACATCAGCATTGTGGTTTATCTTATATTATACATTCGTACCTGCATTTTGAAATGTAATAAAAAATAATGCAATTAAATCAGAATATATGAAAATATTACGCGCTCGAAAAATTTTTGTACACAGATTAAAAAAAAAGCAGTCTCGCTGAATTTCTCTGTGAATATGGCGGTAACTTATTTAATTTGGGCCTCGGCAAAATTCGCGGCAAATCTGTTCAAATTTAATTAATTACTCCCATTTGAACTCAAAATTTTCGACCATACCCAAATTCGACCGCAAACTCTTCGCAAACACGCATCCGAAGCGTATAAATTATTTAGTGCTTTAAAAACCCTATAAACGCAAATATAAACAAATAGAAGTTTCCTTTCAAACATTAACAATCACTTAAATATTAGATTCGAATTTTTTTAGCCCATCTGATAAAGATCACTGAACAAATTCTATCAATATATTTAAAAATAAATGTTTCCAAAATTGAATGAGACATTCTATTTTGCAAATTTATTCAAAACGTAAGAATCACGGCGGATGAAAGGCGCGCGTTAAATTTTAAGATTGTTTTTGGAGTCTCGCGATAAAAGCGGATCGTTTTTTCGATAATGCCCTATCCCTATCGCGAAAAGGGAACGCACACACATACACACACAGAGATCTGCCTTATTGAAAAACGATATTGGCACATACGTGCACGTGCAATACGGGCGCTGAAAATTTAATCCTTTGAAGCTTAACAGCCCCCGAAATCATTTATTCGCCGTCACGCACGAGCGATGCATACATCATCCCTAACTTCCCCTGTATAGATCTACGTACAACAATAACACTTACATTGTACAGATATAAAAGCGGCGATGACGTACACTAAGTACACGGCAAATATTTCACGTGCTTGTATCGCAAATGTATAATTCGAGTGGCAATTATCTGAGCCAGTGTCGAATGTTTGCCTCCACGTCGGAACACGTACCGTTTCCAGTTGACAGTTTGTCGCTTTAACTGGTTGTTGATCGGATGTGATAGTTGCGAAAGTGATTATGAATTTGTTTTAGTTGATAGTAATGCCGATGATATTGTTGTATTGGATTGATTAGATTTGAAAATCTATATTGAAATTGATCTATAGTATTATATCTATCTATCAGTGGCGTGCGGTGACTTTTCGTTAAAGGGATGCTGTCAAAAAAAAACACGACCGATGCATTTTTTATTTTATTTAATTCATTACTTTTTTCAATGTTTGATGATAATTGCATCTCTTGTAATTTATTATTGTAAATAACTTACTGACGTCACGTCAGAAATATCAAATTGCAATTTCTAAACAAATTATCCATAGAGATAAACGAAAGAGAATAATCCAACGTGCATACAACGAGAAATGTCAACGCAAACGCACGACTAAGGACCGCGCTGCAATGCACATACGCAAAGAATGCAGATCTATCTATCTATCTATCTATCTATCTATCTATCTATCTATCTATCTATCTATCTATCTATCTATCTATCTATCTATCTATCTATCTATCTATCTATCTATCTATCTATCTATCTATCTATCTATCTATCTATCTATCTATCTATCTATCTATCTATCTATCTATCTATCTATCTATCTATCTATCTATCCTATCTATCTATCTATCTATCTATCTATCTATCTATCTATCTATCTATCTATCTATCTATCTATCTATCTATCTATCTATCTATCTATCTATCTATCTATCTATCTATCTATCTATCTATCTATCTATCTATCTATCTATCTATCTATCTATCTATCTATCTATCTATCTATCTATCTATCTATCTATCTATCTATCTATCTATCTATCTATCTATCTATCTATCTATCTATCTATCTATCTATCTATCTATCTATCTATCTATCTATCTATCTATCTATCTATCTATCTATATATCTATCTATCTATCTATCTATCTATCTATCTATCTATCTATCTATCTATCTATCTATCTATCTATCTATCTTGTATCTATCTATCTCGTATCTATATTTCTATATCTCAATTTTAATGAGCCTGCGCGTGAGGGAGGGGGCGGGAGTGGGCCCGATGGGCCTATGAAACGAGGTCCGAAGTGCCGAGTTGGTGCAAAATTCGATGAAAAAAAATTTATAGAGAAAGATTGAATTAGAAATTGTCTTATATTCTGAAGAAATTGTTTAATTTTTTTCAAATCAATTTTGAGATTTAATATTCGATTAAATGACGCGCAACAATATACGAGTACACTTTCGGAAATTGAATCCTTTAGGCACACATGTAGAGATCGATCAAATGAGCAATTCGCTCATCATGGATACATGTATAGAGTGCTCGAGAATATGGCAAGTATCTCTTATCTCTGCATAGTAAACTCCTTCAAATATCGATCAACAAGATTCCAAATCAGCCTCTTAGAATATCCCTAAAATATACATAAAAATTGTTTCAAAATACGTTTATTCGCAATTATATAAAAAAAATACACTATGGAAAAGTGGCCGCTTTGAAATTCTAATTTCTAAGAATATCATTGAGCATCAAGTATGTACTGCAAATGAACGTTTTCCTTTGGCGAACGTCGAAAATGAAATAGCGGTAAAGAACGGGGGGAAAAAAAAGTAAAATGAAACAAAAATAAAGGAACACATCGTATTCAAACAAGTCGAAATGAGACGTGGCTTGAAAAGCTGAAAAGCCTTATTTTTTCCCATTTGGCACGAGTCCTTTATTGTCGATCGATCACTATGCAAGACGGAGCGCTTTGTTTTATTTTCCTTTTACGCAAAAGCGCGCGAATCTAATTTGATTTTATTCATAAAATTGTATGGGAGAATAACACAGGAAACCTAAACTTGATCTATCTACCTACAAATGTTATACAACAATAGATTAGAACGTTTCAGTATACTATTATTTATTCAGGACAAAAGTAAATCCGAATGATTGATACAAGTCGAATAAACACGGACTTGTTTTGAAAGATTCTGACTGAAAGAAAACGGAACGATATAAAAACTATATTTATTTATATTATATAGTTTACTAAGTGCTTTATTCATAAGACTTCTTTATTTATGATTATAAAAAGCCCTTCTGGAAAACTTCTAGGAAAGCCGATATTTCATACAAACTTAATTTGTAAATTCTGCAAAACTTAAAGCACTTTCAACATTTTTTTTAAATTTAAATTATGGAAATTTTTTAAATTTGTTTACATCGTATTATATATTTTTTAGAAAAAAATTAAATCTTTTTTTGATTAACTGGAGTGACATTGATAAAATTAAATTTATTTTATTACAAAAATTTAAACAAGCTTTCAACACCTTCAGGCCGTAGCCGACCGCTGTCATCATCCACGGTTGAAACGTCCCAGGTGTCACTTCAGAAATTTAAACCACTGAATTTCGGGTGGACAAAGAGATATCGTAGGCTGAAGGACTGATAAGCCTCTTATCGAAATAAACAATTCCACGATTTGTCATCACTTGAGAGGCGACGCGTTTTCAGGACTGTTACGTAGCTTGCGGTTTCAGCTGTCGTTTTGCGAATCAAGTCGGTTTACTAGGAAGAGAAGCTTCGAAAACGCTCGAAAAGGCTTTTTCAGTGTTGTATTATTCCAAGACAACAGATGCGAAATGTAAAGTGTTATAGCCAAATCGAGATTTAATTGGATGGTCCAATATCCGTAATTAAAGTTAACTTCGCGTACACGTACATCATTGAAATATTAAAACGTTTTTGGATACATTATGTAAATAAAATTTAAAATCATTCACGTTTTTTAAAATATTGTGATCGAAGAATTAAAAAAATCTCCACTTTCCGCTTCACAATGAACGCGACGAATTCCGATCCCACAATAATCTACACACCTTAAAATTCAAAATCCAACAAATATAATTCACTCACATTCGAACACTACACCTTAAAAACCAATTACCACATCACTCCGCCCACAAGACAATTAAACTAAACACGAATCGAGAACCATCTTGCAATAACGCGCGAGACAGAACCGAACCCCTCACCGACGGGCGCGATCCTTGATAACGAACGATCGACGATATGTTCCCGCTCTTACATTCGCGAAAACACACGTGTGCCAACCCCGAAACCGTCGACGTTTATTGAAATTCTAATTTTAACCGAACCGCCGCCTCCTCGTACCAATTAACCGGTTGAATTGTCGTCTTGTTACCTGAGCTATCGATAAAAAGCGGGTTGCACGTCTGCGAGGCGCGGCGTAATCACGAAGATAGAAATCTACCATTTGTTTGAGGGAACACAACGTGACCTCTTGCTACCCTTGTGTCTATGTGTAATAAGTTGTTGTACGTGTGAGGGGTGGTCTCTTGGAAGTGGCTTTCTTGGTTGGAGGGTTTTAGTTTGATGCGGTTTTTCTTGGAGTGATGAGATATTATAGTTTGGGTCTTTCGTTTTTTTTATGTTATGTGTGTATGTTTTGGCCTGAAATGGAAATCATGATTTTTTTTTATTACGTAATCAAATTAATATAATGAAAATGAAAAAAATATATAAATATCGTGAAGTATCTTCCGTTTTTATATGGATTATATGAAATGTGTCAATCAAATTAAATTTGTCCATATAAAAAAATGAATGACGTGAAATTTGCATGAAAAAATTTTAACATCAATTGAACATGGTCATTATATTTTTGAAACATTGATTTTCAAAATGATTAATTTATAAAATTAACGTTTATGAATTTTGTCATCTATTGGAAAATATCAAAAGTATTTTCAAATATAAAATTTATTGATTGATAAATCGGATTAATTGTAATTGTAATAAGATAATAAATTCAAAATTTAGTATTGTTGTAAAAAAAATCCTTTATCTCGTTGAGATAATCTATTTTTTACGACAGTGCTTTATTTTTTATGGAGATCGTTTACGATGTCTGTATTTAACGAAAAAAGAGACATCTATCGTTGCACCAATAAAAAAATAAAATTTTGACTATAAATCGTCTGTTGGATTTATTGCGATTTTAGATTTAAATGTTAAATGAGAATATATTAGATACTAAAAACTTTATCGTCGAAATACGATCATGAAACTTTTTCCATGCGCACATCCATTCAGATTTAATTCAATAGAAGTGATTTTCAATAAAATTTAATACATGAAAATTTATTCGACTCGCTATTGTTTCATATGCGTGTTTTGTTCGAATCTCATAATTCCAATGAACAATAACAAATTAGAGATCGCGGAAATTAATTTCGAATTGAGACGTTTTGTCCTTTCGAAAAACGGAACCGGAAAATAATACGACACCGGCATCCAAACCCTTTTTAGGCTTGAATTACGAAAGGAAAATGACTTTATCGAATTTGATACGAAACGTGAGCCCACTATGGTCAGCCGATATCGGACACTTAAACGAACCTTTTATGCCCTTTTCTAGTAATTTTGAATACTAGATTCTATAATCAATACATTTCGACATCATGGATTCACATTACTAAGGATCTTAAAAGGAGTTCTATCGCAGCAAGAGCCGACCTAATCATAAGTAAACCTTTCAAGACATCAAACCCGGAAATTTGACATAGAATTGAGGTTATTGTTACGCAACCCCAGGGGTTGGGGAACGTTTGCGACCCCTGGGTTTTATTGCACAAGAAAAGAGCGGTTCCTTTTCCTGTTTTTATTGCGGCGACAACGCAAAATTACACGCTTTTACCCGCCAACGATTTTTATAGTCGAATCAATGGACGCAATTAAAGGCGTACGAGCGATCTTTTCGTTTTTCGCTTCCCTTAATTTTTTTCCCTTTCGTACGTGTATACTTTTCGTGCCCTGAAAACGTATACATGAGTCCCTTTTGTAGACCGAGCGCCGCATTGTGCTGGAAAATTTATTCAACTACATAGAATTTCTGAGAACCGTGTGTGCATGTGGAACTATGGGTTTTTAAAGGCTTTTGTATTCGCAAGAATGGGTTGCACTTTCAGAGCTGCTTGCATCGTGTTGCCAAATTATTTCATGATGTGAGAGCTAATTCTTTATAAATAACAACCGACTTTTGTATTCATTCTATTTTCTACTACTATTAATAAGAGTGAAGATTTACGTTGTTTAAAAAGCTTGAAAAATGTACATTAATGAATTATTTTAAATGAACCATTATTATATCTTTGGATGAAAGTATCCTATTATATTCTTAGAAATTATGAATTCTTTCACTTGTGCGGTTGAAAATTATAGCTGTAGGTATTCTCACGGCGTCAAAAAAAATATATTTTCCTTCGAAAATTCTCAGTAAATCTAATTCGAGCCGCAAAGGACGCATAAAATACGAGACGGGTCTAATTGAAGGCGGAAAAACCGAATTGTGAAAGACACACATTTTCCCTTGAGATGAAAAAAAAAATCATTAATTCATTGCGGTACGTCTTACAGCACCTCGGGGTAATCGCGCTGAGATAACACTCAGAAAACCATACCTGAAAATAATATTATGCTCCTTTGTATACATTTGTATATGTTTCGCGTCGTATTCGCGTATGCACAATACAAAATGTGAAACTCGTTCATCTTATTTATAGAAAAAGCATTACGAATTTTCGCTCGACGTACGAACAAAAAAACTGATTTACTTCGACGCGCGAGAAATATAATATTTTTGTGCCCACTCATATGGTATTACTTTTTTATATTGATGATTGAATTTCCTATTGGATTATTTGAAAATAATATGAATTTCAAATATGGTTGAATTAAATTACAATGACTTTGAGGTGCTTCTTGATTTTTTTTTGTTATACAGATTCAGAAGACATATTATACTTATAATATAAATATTTAAAAGTAAAATCAAATATTTATATATATTTGAATTATTATAAAAATAATAAATTTTATATTTTATAATAAAAAAAAATTCGCATCACTTTCTCTGAAATCTAGTATATACATATAATATAATATTATATATTTTCCAATATAGGACGAAAATAACGACACACATTTCAAACAAAACCTGATACGAAAAAAAAACAAATTTATTTCCATCGTATTCAAAAATACCAAATTCATCCACCGATCAGCCATTTATCCAAAAATATCATATTTTGAGCCCACCTCTTTATAAATAACAAGTCTCCTCAAGCGACTCATCCCTGTTTTTCGAAAACGACTGGAATATTCGTCGAAGATAAACACACGCCCGTATAGGGGGTTGAAGTTGCGACGTGTGTAAAAGTCAAATTCATGCTTACCATATGTAAAATGGGATTGACGTGACGGGGATGAATAAATGTATGAGTTCGGCGCTCACGCAACGACTTTAACGAATAACAATCAAACGAGCTTCGGAAAATTCGTGAAAGACTGACGAACATTGCGGCCGCTAAAAGAGGTTTATGCCGTGGCGCGGTGGGAAGTGGAAAATTCCAGGAAAATGTGCCCAGATCGGATTTTTTCGCTTTTTGTCGGATGAAATTTTGAATGGGGGTTTTTTCGAAACTGTAGGTGTAGAAAATCCGGTTCGTGGGTGTGTGTTTTTTTCGTGATTTTTGATGTGAAACAATATCGTGTACACCTCTGGAGTAAAGTTCGAATTTGTACTGTATACAACCGTGCAAATGCACGGTTGAAAAAATATGAGTTGCGATACGGTTTTCGCGCCAATGAAAATGAAAAACAGTTGTTCCATAAAATTTTATATATTTTTTTTATTTTGATGCGATTTTCAAAATGAAAAATTCGAACTATTCAAAACCGTTAATATGAAATATATTTTAAAATCTGTTGTGCATAATGTTTAACATTCTAACAAAGTATTATATTACATTTAATTATTTTTATATTAGATTAATTAAGCTGTAACGCGATTATGATCTGGAAAATACTCATTATAATAATTTTCTCATATTTTATAAGGCCGTTCTTACAAATACTTAATATTTTTTTCATGAAATAAAAACATCCACGTAAATACGAAACCGATAATTGTAATTATGTGAACGGATACTCTTAATTAAAATTCGATTCCGTAACGAGATTATTCATAAAGGAAATTAGATTAATTATGAAATTCGCACGCAACATATTAGAAACGTGCGATGCTTATACAAACTCCCAATTTTTAAAACCACCAAACTAAAAATAGTTTGATATCTAAGTAAACATATTCTTGATTAACAAATTCCTTCATCTCATTCGCACCGAACTGCACACATCGACTGACGCAATCGACACAAAAGTAAAATATAGATCCTAGATAGGATCGCGAAGGAAACACACATACTAAAATCGATAAATGCACTATCATTCGCACTTTCTAACAAAATTTCCAACACTATCGCATAATATATGTCATCATGTCAACGCGAACTTGCCGCAATCTCTGCCGCAATCCAGTCCAACGCAATAAAAAAGGTCAATACGTGCACATGTGAACCGGACGACTGTCGAAGATCTGGCCGATCCAGTACAGTCATGATTGCCATAACATAAAGTCATGATTAATCCGATTCAGTTCAGTAGGTGTGGCGAGAAAGTTTTAGCCGCCATGCATGCATATTGCGAGCGTCCAATTATTTTTTATTGACCGCCATATTTGCGGCCGCCTAGTGTTATGCAAAGATTATTATAATGTTCGATTATCTTTGGACGGCGGTTATCGCGTTTTTTGCGCTCTTATTATACGTTTGAAGACACTTTGTCGTTTAATATAACAGGTTTATTCAATTAATTCGTCCGTATTAATAAGTGAATAGAATTGGAAGTGAATTCGAAAGGTGATTGTTTCAGTTTCCGTTTTATGCGCGGTTTGGTTAATTATTTTTTATGTTTGGGTGTAATTAGATTTTTTTTTGATTATGTAAATCAATTATAATTTGTATAAAATATTTAATATATCAATGAGATACTGATACGATTTTGATATGCAGGAAAAGGAACACCTTCGAAAATTTATTCGAAGGTGAACATCGCGAAATTTTTGCGCTGTTCAAATTAAATCGATCACAATTTGAACTGACAGCTAATCTTTGATTAAAAATTAACTTAATAGAAACATCAAAAGTTTTAAATGCTTATTTTTTCTAGTTATTAATTCATATAGAAAGTCTTACGAGCGAAAGTGGCCGTTAGGACTCTTCCATTTTCACACGGCAGACGAATCGAGGGAGTTTTTAATTAAAACAACAATACAATATAACGGTTTTCCTTTAAGTGTAACGACCATAACGCCGCCCATAATCTGCGTGTAATTGAATCGGGAATGTAGGGTCGTTTTTAAAATTGCCGACGATTCGAAAAAATCGTTAGTTTTTCCTCGGCTTTTTCGAGTTTTTTTTTCGCCCGCGAACGATCGTTAGCGTGCTCTCGGTATTAAAATGTTAATTGCTCTCTTTCTGATTTTGATTGATGATCTTTTTTCAGGGGGAGTTTGTGGGAAAATTGAAAATATGCAATGACTTTAAAGGCTGTTGAGTTTTATAGAATGTCTATTCTTCAAATATACAATTGTATCTATAAAATTTAAGTTTCATTGTTATTATATCCAATTGATAACTCCTATTTTGGTCTCCAATAATTATATTTTTATCATTGAATTATACAATAATGGTTTGTAATTGAATATTTTTATAAAACTTAATAGATAATTGAGCATTTTATGGTTTCCGTGCAATTTCCTTTTCCCTGTAATTCATATTTCACTTTTTCTGAACAAGCCACATAAAACTACATCGCAAACCCGAGAGAATTAGTTTCTCGCTAATAAACTACAATCTAAAGAATATTTTTATTTTAAAATGACTCAAATTAATAAATAGAACACTAAATACTTAGTTTGTTGCAGATCTTGGGAACGACATGGTATTACGTGGTTAACATTGCCACCATGTTAGAAGCAAGCGGACACGAATCACGTTTACGACAATAATTGTAATTAGAGATAACATGTTTCAAATAAAAACAAAATTAATCCGAATTGATTTTACATACCTTAACAAACAAACAATTAAAAACGAATCAGAGAAACGTTGATTGATATCGGACCGACAGTCACTAATAAGTCGAAAACGCCTTCCGACATAATGACACAGAGCTCATTAATGCATGTGATTTATTCAAATTGTACGTCAGTCGGGATAAATTATGAAAAAATAAGACAGGCAAACGATGTGAATGAAAAAAGCACAATGGCTACGCACGCTTAATAAATTTTATTGTGTTACACGATCGCAGTGCCCGCGGGCTCGAAGAGAAAATTGTTTTGTCGCGAATTGTTGTTTAAATAACAAAAGTGACGGTTTTTATCCGGTCGGTAAGTTGCGCGCGTTAATCAAAAATGCCTCCAGGCTTTTTTAAGTATGAAAAAAATAAAAACAGTGAATTTATGCGGTGTGAGCATCTATAACGGATGTGTGCAATATGCGGAGTTGAACAATCTTGCTGCAATTAGGACTGCTTATGTAATAATCAGCGTATAATTTATCAATTCAAAGCATACTATACTTATTTGAATTGATCTTTGGATATTAAGTAACATTTCAACCGATACAATCAATACCATAACAGAAACACAATTGTTGTACGTGATCATTTCATTTCATAATTACATCAAAATCATAGGTTCAACAATAGAATTATCTACAACGAACACAATTTTACTACATTATAAAACGCAATTCTACCATTCTATATTAAAAAATATATACATATTTCTATATAAAAACCTGCACCGCACGTGCGAACATTAATTTTTACGCATTTTCACGTAAAAGAGCCGTCGAAGCGTGCAAAATCGAACGACGACATATTAAAATATTACGGCTCGAGTCAAAACGCTTTGTATGCCAGGCTTTTTCACGTGTCGACATTTTGGAAACGTCAGTCAAATGGTACCCGGCGCTTTCTCATCGCGATTCGCACACGTGATGTGTGTTTGCTTTAACGAGCGATGATGATATCGTCGGAAGTGGCTGGGAAAAAAGGGAAGAGAAAATATCGTCCCTCGCCGAAGTGGATAAATATTTCGCGTCTCGGCGAAGTTTCCATTCAAGTCAATCTTGCGAAATTTTCGCCGCAGAAAGAGGTCCATTAGCCGCATACGACGTTAGCGGGTGAAAATGTGCAGTCGATACGTGAACTTTGTGTATTTTGATTATTTAAAAAATATTTAACATTATATAATCATTAAAAATGATTTTCAAATGTGGTGTGCATTGGCAATCGTGCTAATTATACGCAGCTTCTCGCTTTTGTGCTTAATTGAAGTTTGCATAATGACCATTTCGTAAAATTAACATAAACGATTCAAAATATTCTTTAAATACCCACATTTCGACACGCGGACAAATTACGATAAAAAAAATTCACGAGAGCAAAATCTAGCACCGCAGACTAAAACACCAATTATTCCCGAAAAAGACATAGAACCCACACATAAATTACAGTGTATAAAAGCACCTATAATATGGATGGAACGGAGAGAAAGAGAGTCGATTGTTCGACGGTGTAATTAGTGTCAGAGAAGAAATGATCGCCACTCGGGGAATATGTCCACTCGATCCTTTTGCCACTTCTGGGCGAGAGAAAACTTCTCTTTTTCAAAAGAGAAAAAAAGAATAAAGTCCTCCTCTCACTTTTCTCATACTTTTCGCGTGGCGGTCCCTCGTTCTGCGAAAAGGACGGCTCCTCATTAGTCGGAGGCTCGAAAAGTCGAATATTATCGCGTGGACGTTTGGTCCTTCGTCGTGGAAACTCCTCGTTTCGACGCCATTCAAAAGCTGGCGATTGTGACGAATGTCGTATGCCTTTTGTGCGTGTCGCATAATAAAAGCGTGTAAATTGAGAAGGGTTTCGTATGAAGGATTCATTTGTGATGTGGAAAAATTGTGCTCGTTGCGCTTGGAGGAGGCGACGTTCTTGTGTGATAAAGTTTCTCAATCCGTGCTTTATGCTGTTGAAATATGTAGCGTCTATTTTGAGAATATGGTATAGCTGAAAATGACAAAAAAATTCAAGATAATATATGTATGTTTGGGAGAATACATAACATAAGTTACAACGTGAAGTATCATTGAATGGATTCCCATTCAAGTTAAATTTTCAGAAAATTATATTCTATTAACCAAATCATTAAAGTTAATATACGAATAATCATTATTCGATTAAAACATTGAAATTAAACAATGTTTAAATTGGAAGCTATAATAATTTTTTTTCATTGTACAATAAATAACTAATTGTTAGTTTCAATATGAAAAAAAATCGTAAAATTTCGGCTAATTTTTATTCGTATCACAAATCTACGAAATCGTCACGTTATAATAGCACCATTCTAACATTTTAATTGAAATACGTTCGAATTTAGAAGGCCCGACCGCCTTAAAGGAAAAACACTGTAGTTTAACGGCGCCGTATATTGGATTTGCGACTTTTCAGACTTTTCAGAACGGGTCTCGGCTGAAATTTCACGAGCCGCCGCGGATTAAAAACGTATAAAGAAAACAACCAAATTCAATTACGTCGGATAATGTTATCGGCTAACGAATTAAACGGCGGGTTAATTCGAATATTTTCGCGAGCCGTTCGCAAATTTTCGCCTACGCACCGATAACCGCTCATTATAAAGGATAATAATTAAAGATGTTTCGGCGCGAAATTTTAGTAAGGACCTTCGCAGCTGTAGAGCACGCCTATATAAGGATTGAATATAAAGTAGGCATTAAAGTCAACCTCCCGATAGATAGGACGAAAATAATGTTGAATCAATTTTGGTACCTACGCCCAGGCCGGAAAAATGTAAATGCGGCCTGAAAACTTTCAGATATCTCTCGAACGAATGTTTATGTAGGGATTGAACGGACGTGAAAGGAAGCTTAAAAGATAAAGAATGAAACGGGGGAATCCCCTACCCACTGGTGTCGATATATTTTCTAGGAAGCGTTTCTTAGGACGACAAAATAAAAGCGAAATGTGCGTACACAAATGTAAGTGTATAATAATATGAAATAATCGTCTTTTGTATCGCTTCGATTGCTATGGCAAATTACATTGAATCGGTGCTGTTAAAGAACGTTCTCTTACGGTTTTTTTTTCTATGCTGCAATTCTAATGCTATTCTGTAGATTTATTAACAATGAAAGTGATAAAAATTTATTAAAAAAGCAATCAAGTGGTATTGGAATGTGTACGTTATCGTGAAAGTTCAACGTCGGAGATTGCTGCCAACTATCGGTGTATGAATATTAGTGAAAAGTTCATATCACATTTTCTGAAATAAAAACGCTATAAAACTGAAAGATCTTATCAAACGACCCATTATTTTTGGCACCAATAATATTTTACATATACCATGCATATAATAAAAAAAACATTAAAGAACGCGATGACTGCAATTTTCTCAAAATTTATGGTATTAACAACTTAAACATCAACAGTTCATATTAAACAACTCTTTTCACTTTCTCGAAAGTGACAGCGATTAATTAAGTTTGTCCTTTGCACCATACCGATCAGAGAGATGACAAAGACAAGTCGAACATCCATTATCTCCAAACATCTGTCCAATATCACATAGCACAAACTGTACATAGAAAGCACTCTCAAACGCCACAACGCAAACTCGTCCGTAATCATACAGATTCGACAAAATTAATTAAAACACCCATTACAATCCCGACTTTCTTATGGGAAGAAAGTGGTATGCGACACTCGTGAGTTTAAAAACCGTAACATTGTGCAATCTCTCGGGACAATTTCGCCGAAAAGTGATTCGCGTTCGCATAACGAGCGTGCCAAATTGCCCGACGTATACATGTAAAATATTATGCGAGCCTTGCGAATAAAATGTGAACGTTCGAAAGAAAGGCGATGATACTTTTCGTTGGCGTGTACTTTTACCGATCGAGAGTGTATCAGAGCACCTGTTTCGCCGGTGAGAGACCTCGTCGATCATCGGACATCGGGAGGCTACTTTGCGCCAGGTCGTTGTGTAATTTTGTCGGTGAAGAAAGGCGGTGAAAAAGTTGACGACTTGCAGTCGTTTCTTTTTATTAATCGAATGCGATTTTGATCTTGAGTACTATCGAATATTTGTGCATTTAAGTAATTTGTAATTATTTTAAAGGATGTCGGGTTGATTAATTACTTTTTGTTTAATTGATACTTGTTGATTTTTAAAATCAACGTAAAAGTATTATTCAATTATAAATAAACTAGTAAATAATAAATCAGTATTAAGTCCAATATTGATTCGAATAAATTTATGTTGCAAATCAACGTTTTACGTGATGATAAAACTTTGATCGCTTCAGTCGCTTTTGGCTATAACGAGACGTTAATTAACGTTAACGAGGTTTTCAACTAGAATTTATACTTAAATTTTTTTTATACTTCTAAATTTTGACTTACAGATTTAAGACTCTGTCTAATATAAAAATCGATACGCACGCTCATAATTTTGATGCTTCTATCGAGATGCCTATTAATGAACCCGATATAAAACTCTCTACGATTTACGACGAAGAAGAGATTACGAAAAACCTTGCCTACTATACATAAAATATAAATTTAGAAACGTTCATCAGTCAACGGAGAGCGTAACTCGTGTCATTTCGAACAAGCGCTAAAATGAAAAATCGATTCGGATTAAAAGAAAAGAATGACAGATCGAGAGGCGGGATTTTCAAAAGAGTCCGAAAAAAGAAAAATCACGTTTAAATATTGTAAAAAAACATTGCACTTGATTTATGAACGAATTCCGGTGACCGGGTTCGAAGAAAGTGATCTACTAGCCAGAGGCTTTATAATATAATACGTATTATACGGCACGTTTTCGATACGATTTCGCAACCAAAATTATTACGAATTCGATTTAAAGTACAATTAAAAAATGGCAAAAATAAAAATATCATCTGCGGTTCGGTCTGTTGTTATTACAGTTGCGCAATACGCTTTGGTAGTTCGGTGGTTTTTATTGGTTTCGCGCGCTTTTTAATAGATCGCTCCTGTCGTTTGCCAAAGCTTTCGAAATAATGGCGAATCGCGTGCAAAACGTCGAAAACATACTCTTTCAAATAGTCTTTTTTTGTTGTTTTTGTGCTACGTTTTCGCAAGTGCCAATTAAAATCGAATGATTTGTACGACGCGATACGAAAATATGGCGTTATAATGTGGTCAATTATTACACTATTTTTTTTTTTTTTTTACATAGAATACACTTTTCAAATCATTATCGAGTGTAATTTATCATTTTCTCGAAGGTGAAATAATAGCGAACATTTAAGTTTTCTTTTTAATAAAACGAAATGAAAAATAACTTTAATTTTTTTTTTGAAACGTACAATAATTACCGTTCACACGAAATTTAAACAAATTTTATATATTATGCATTCCCAAATTTTAATGTTTCCTATTCGAATAAACTTTAATAAGTGCGCCATTCCTAATCTAAAGTTTGTTTAGCGCACGCATATACATATTTATCGGCGTAAAATATACACATTGCGAAATCGGTGATACAAAATGCGGTCGAAGTTAGTCAAGCCGGCAAAATATCATATCTAGATGTTACCAAGATGACAAGTTGTACGGACGACAGTTTAAGTTATACACGCGAAGAACGCAAATTGTTGGGAAAAGTCCATTCGCCAAGTTTATTCGGTACACTTTTACGTAATATCTCATACACTGTCTTAAAAGACATTATCTATTGTGTTGAAAGGGGCTCACTTTTGAACAAATGGTTTTGTGATGTGATACTATATTTATTCGCGTAAAGAGCAATATTTATTATTTATTATAATCAATAAAATTCATCACTCACATGTTGCAAATGAAATGAATTGTGTGTCAAGCGACGTTCCAATCTTTTTCCCACCTCGTGTGCCGAAAACAGGATGCAATAAATAAGTTGTTTAGTAATAATATATTCCCGCCGATGTCCGGTCAATAAGTGACAATTTATCGGCGGTTACGCAAAAAACTAGCTCATTTGAAATCGTTTTCCGAAGAAAAACGATTCTTTCGAAAGTCGAACGGAAAAGAAAGGTTCTTATTGTTTGGACGGAGCGTCATTGAGAACACATAATAATGACGTTCCCGTCCATTATGCGAGAACGTTTGAAAAAATATCGAGAGGGAAATTAAAACGATCACATCGACATTGGGATCGCATCGTGATGAATTGGCACATTTTTTAATTCGTTATAAAAATTTTGATATACTTTAACGGGACAATCAATGTACGAAAATAGAGTCGGTTCATATAATAAGTTCGCATGTAGGCGTGACTCTAATTGGGCGATTTATACACATTGTAATTTGTGTGTATAGATATATCGGTGTGTTGAGTAACTGATTATGAAATATTTTGATAACTTTATTTTAATAGAAAAGGAAAAAAAGTGTGGATTTATGACGCATTTATGCGAACGTAACAATCGCGTTAATTCGCCTATTGAATCACGCGATATAGCAATTGTCGTTAGAGGTGTCTAATCAGAGATGAAATAATTTCGCGTATATTTAAAAATATTTATTTTTTCCGTATAAATATTTTATATTAAAAATATGTTTTCAATGTTCGATATTCAACTGAAAAGATTTCCCGACGCGGAATAATATTTTTATTCATCCTCGTATATTATATAATATCATATGTATTGCGAACAAACTTAGTTGAACGAAAAGAAATATTTTCATTCTTATTCTCACAACATTATACGTTCGAAAATTTCCTTTTTTAAACGCGAACCAGACGGGAAAAATATTAGAATATTCACGCTCAGCTTCATACGTGAAAAAGCCATTTTTCACAGACCGACCCGACTTTTGCGACACGGCGACGATACGTCTATAAAAATTAAAACCGTGTAGAGAGATCGTATCTCGTTATAAAGGGCAATCCGAATTATGGTAATACAATGACCACAGTCATTTCACGGTCCAGTGCTCAAAGTAATAATCGCAAGTTCACCAGGATAAAGCTTATTACCTCCAGAGGTCGGACCGTTGTTATACTTAAATGGGATGGTATCCGAATAGAAATCGGCCTTATCATTCATATTAGGTCGAATCGTAACTTTGGATTTGGACCGGAATTGTCGCATATATACGTTACTATAATGCTGGAAGTGTGCCGCGATGTAAATCGAAAAAAGTTCGTATTGTCAAGGGGAAGCTCGGGAACAATTTGGCGCAATCGAAGCAAGAAAGTTCGGTTTCAACTTTTGTCCGGGTGCAATTCGGCTGCACGAATTAATTCCTATGGGTCGTATTCAGATGGTTATCTTTTTATGATTCTGGTGTGAATAGTGAAATATTGTCCATGTGTTGTAAAATAATTAACATAATTGCACTCGAATTATGTTCGATATAAAAATTGTTAGATAAACATCTTTGAAAGGTGGTTAATCACAGTGAATGTAGTAAAATAATTTGAACCTAATCGTAGCGATTAGTTTGATTTTAAAGTGAACGGAGTTCACTATCAATAAATAAAGCATAAAGCAGTCAGTTTATTAAATTATATATTTTTGCAAGTTGATGTATTGACGTTCCTCTTAATATGAATGTTTGATACTACACTTTCTAACAAACGATTTATATTTACATTAAAAATTATTTAAATTATTGTGTCCGATACGAAATCTAAACCCATTAATCTTTTTTTAAATTATCGAATCGATAAATGTGCCGAAAATTATTTTAACCGTAAAATAATTATATGAAATTAGAAACATCAACGCATTAACATACCAAACACGAAACCCACGCACAAAACTATCAACAAACCGAACTTCAATCCACAACACACACACACACACACATGTACATCATTAATAATCGATCCCACAAAAATACCGATCCAGATTCACATCCAGCATGAAATTGACCGAAAGTGCTCGACGCAATTTATTGTTTCATAATGCGACGTGTCGCGTCGATCCCTTTTCACTCGTTCACCCGAAAGTTGCGCCACTCGTCCGTCGAGTGGTTTTCGGCGAAAATTTGCCTGAAACTTGAAACGGACGTCCTACACATATTTTATAGGGCATATGGTGCAGAGATGTGTACGCTGTATAGCTTAACAAGGGCAGAAAGAGAGACGCTTTCGAGTAATTAAGGAGTGACTCTTAACTTTACCGCGCGCACCGCCGTACAAAAGGCTCTTCTCGTTTTGCCGGCTTTTTTACGTGCTTTAAATAGGAAAAATCGACTAAAGGACCATTACCAAAAATAATAATCGAATGATGTCGGAGAATTGAATTTGTTTTGTATGATAATACTAGAATAATATTATTATGCTTAATCCGAGCGGTGTTTTTTTTATTTGGTTTATTATTGAATGTTATATTAATAAAATGTCGTTTAACTTAATTGAAGTTGAAAACATGTCTTTAGGTTAAAATAAGCAGTTGCTAACTGAGTTTAACTAGGAAATGAACGAATTACGTGATTAACTAATATAAATCTGTACAACATAATAAACGCAACCGCACATAATTGCACCGCTTAATTTATTGTGATTGCACTACTTTTATAGCAGTGATTAATTACGAGGGATTTTTTATAGCAAAAACTGTAATGCCTGGAAATTTATTAAGCTGCATTGTTTTTAAACACGATGCGGAGCTGAAAAGTTAATATAACATCCTTCATAACACCCGTTCTTGAGTTTCAAACGATTTAAAAATAACATCATTATACCATTCTCATGCGAGCACCGTCTAATTTCCATTATACAAAACAGTTTTTCAAAATGGATTTCCATTAATCTCTCTACTTATCCGACACTACCCTTGTACTTTAAAATATGGACTCTAAACGGGTATAGGACAGGATTTGAAAAAGGTGTGAATTATGTTGTGTGCTAAGCGAGCCAGCAGCCTGGGCTCTATATTTACAGCCAGATAGCATTTATTAATTAAAGTACCAGTATATGGGTATGCGTATGTACTTATGGAGCATGCTCTCTAGCCGTTGTGACACGGGGCCATATTTGCATAGGTGCTCTGTAGGCAATCTATTTGCGAATAGCTTTACGCCCCTCTTTAGCGAAAACCTTCCCTGTATATAATTTTATACCAAGATAAGGACGCGAGTGCGGAAACGCGGAATTTTTAAAATATTTTCGAAAGGAATTATGCGTTATTAGTAGTTGAGGTATTAAAAAAAATAAGATGTTTATTATATTTATAGTGATTTATTCGTTTCGCTTCGCTTGAAACTAAAAGTTTGAAATTTTAATCCGATTATATGCTACTCTGGAAAATAAAGCTTTTTTGATTCTTCAATCTTAAAATACGTATCTTGCTCTTTTATTTAATTATGTACACTTTCAAGAAAACTTATAAACAATTTTACAAACCAAAAATAAAAAAATAAATTATTTTTTAAGAAAAATCTTTTGAAAACATAAAATATTAAATCAATAAACTCAGTTTTACACTACGTAAAAAATCAGTAATAAAAATATAATTTATATACCAAACAACTATAATATTGAAAAATGATTAAATCCACATGTAAAACGATTATGCGAATTCGTAAAACGTGTTAAGTTAATTACAAGTGCACATAACAACAAACACGGCCGAGCGAGACGTATTAAAATTTATTTTGCGATCCGTTAATTTGAACTGTGTTGTTGTTGTTAATATTTTCGGCGGATGCCATAATGCCCCGAATATATAATACCCGTATAAAGAATGTACATATGAGGCATGTGAAAGCGAAATTCGTATAATAAACGAAGAGAGGTGTAATTATTATGATCCCCCGAATTTCCATTACACCGGTATGTAACGTGGCGGGTCCTTTTGCGGCATGATTACGAAATTTATTAAGATTTTTTTCTATGTTTATGTTCCGCGAGTAATGGGAAATTTATTTATGTATTAATATAAAAGCGGATCGATGTTTAAAAGTTGTTTTATGGTAGTGCTCGCAAAAGATGCGTCGAGATTCAAATTTTAAATATTCACTCTTGAAAATGTTTAATGTCATTACTAAAACGTGTTGAAATGTGATACAGCAACATCAAAGATGAGATAACAATTCAATTTTTCTTTTCACCATCTCACGTTTTTATTTTTATCCATTTTATACGTTTCGTAATATGTGCGCGAAAAAAATACGGCAAAATAAAAGATATTTAGTTACACAAAAGAAGACAAAATTCAATAAAGTATAAAAAAATAGTAGTTTACTTTCTCATTTCAAATAATTCATGTTTGACTCCGTTGATGCCAGCTTACATATTTCGAGCAAGGACACATAAAAAATAATTTCCTCAAATTTAGACAAGTAGGCTCCACATTGATACCAAAGATTCTCTAACATTTTGTCAAAATATTTTTAAAAAATTTCCAAAACTAGAAAAATACTTAAAATTTTGCAAATATACAATAACAACAAAAAATTCAAATTCACACGCATAAATTTACCAAACATCATATTAAAAGCGATCTACAATTTGAGAACCATCAATCCGGAAGGGGTAGGATTTCTCAACGACATCCCCGAAGAACCTTGTCCCAGTTTGTTTTGTGTTCCGCGAAAGGGCGTATATCATCGAACAATGGTTAGGGACGAGCGAACACACCATAAAGTCTACCACCTACGACACGTACCCCCGTATAAAGGAAGTGTGCAAATTCCGCGACAATAATACGCGTATCGCGATTCTCCCGTCTCGGCGAGAATTCTCGCCGAGACGAGAACGCCGCTTTCAGTTCTCGTCATCCGTGTGTTGTGCAATACACATCCTCGAGCGATTATCGACTGCTCGAAATTAACACGCGCTCGGCGTCCTGTGAAGCCTTCATTATACGCAGCGCGACAATTGATGACGTGACATCGAAATTTAGTACGCGTGTTGTCTATGCGAGTCGAGAATATAATATGTGATCAACGTGTTGAATCGTGAATGTCAAGTGTGGAAAATTTTAAGCTTCCGATTATATTCGATACGGATCGTTAAATGAAAATGTTTTCGAATAGTTAAAATTTCAAATCAATATTCGATAGTAATAATAATTGATCCGTTTTTGGTAACATTCAATATGATGAAAGTTAACCGTTAATCATTTGTCGATTTAAATCGAATCACGTTAATATTTCGTGTTTTATTTTAAAATTTATAACAGATTATAAGATAATATAATTTACAAATTATTAATATAAATTTCAACAAAATCCTTTGCTATACTAATTAAGCTAGAATATTTCGAACATTAAGTTCTAACATAACTTCATAGTCAACTAATGCATTTCAGAACAACTTTATTATCCGATACTTGGACATAACTTACCAACAATTAACAAGTCACAAATTCTAATATAATACGATATAATAAATAACAATCGAGCAAGCATCGTCCGTGCGTTTCTATCGTATTACGCACAAGCGTTACGAGGGACTTTCGGGCGCGGAAAATGTACAAGTGTTGAAAAAAAACCCCTCAGAGGGAAAGTCGAAAAAATAGGCATCTCGAGTTTCACGGTTCGTCCGGCCATGAATAAGAATCAGGAGGTCCGAAGAGGGCGTTTCATCCTAAAGGTTTCTTTGTTCTTCCGGTCATAAATTAACCCTGACTTCTATGTACTTTCGGCTAGAAGATGTCTTGCTCTCGCTGGTGGTGAGTACATCGCACTTAAAGACTGGCGAAAAGGGAAGTATGGAAATTTTAAAGTGTATGTGGAAAATAAATGGAGATTGGAAAAGTTAACCGTGTGGGATGATTGAGTATGTTTTCGTTTTTACTTATCGTATCGTTTTGTGTTTTATGAATGTATCGTGAATATTTTAATAATAAAAAATAAAGTTATCTTTAAAATATAATAATAAAAATAAATTCGAAGAATTGAAATACTAGAAATTTTCCGTTAATTCAAAGGAACAAATTTCAATAGAAAAGGCTTGAAATAATTTGAGATTGATGAAATAATATGTACCGCGTCTTTATTAATACTTCCAAACATTATATTTATAAGCTACTTACATCTATTTATTTCCAAAGTAATTAACAATCTCAAGCAAGTTCGTAACAAACATTACCCCTTTCAAAAAATTGTTTAATCTTACGAATAACCTAAAAAAAACCACTACAAACAAAAAACCTTAACTAATAATTTTTTTACTGACCCCCACTTACCCCGAAATTAATTAAAAATTAAATATTAAGCCCGAGCATCATAATTTGTTTAGATTGCCTAGTATAATGTGATATAGCGGCGAGCGTGGATACAACGCATAATCTCCTCGAGCCGAATCGTCCGCTAAACACAGGAGGGACGTTAAGAAGTTCCCGGACTTAGCCTTGGCTAAATGCGAAGGCTGTACGTGTATTATAAATACGTGTACAGCCTTCGAGTACAAGACGCACAATGGGGTCTTATTTACAATAGACCTACGTACGAAGTTGAATCCCCCTGATATTTACGAGCGAGAGCCACACACGATATGAATATGTATTAATATCGCGCAACTGGCCGAGGCCGAAATAAAGGGTTGTTATTATTATATTTTACAACTTTGGAGTTGTCTGTATATGGGTTAGTTGTGTATAGTTGGGTTAAACGTATCGGGGGTGCATTTTTTTGACGTTCGATGTGAATGGGATTGCGTAAGTTGTGTGTTTAACAAGTCGATTGTGCTTTTGTTCGTTTGTCTTCGATGGTGATTCGAAATGATTTTTTTATTGATTGTGTTTTGAAAAAATAAGAAATTTAAATATGTTATGAATAATTCAGGGATTTAAGGCGTAGCTATTTATCTATTTAACGTGAATTGGTGCAGCTAGTTCCAGGCAGAGTTTATCTTTGCGCCTCTAGGAAAATACGGTTTTTTCGTGGCACATTAGCATCTCTTTGAACCGCAAGATAAACCGAAATTGAATCATAAAAAGGTGATTTCGTTTTTACTCTCGGTGCGAAAACTTGTTTTTAACATATAATACAATGGAATCGAGACATGCTGCCGAATTTAATTTATATGTTTTTCTGGCAAAAAAATTTCCAGTGAATATAAGAAAACCAATATCTTTGCCTTTTACGGTTTAAATTACATCTTCGACTCAAGCACTTTCCTTTTATTACCTACGAGATTTTAAACTTAATAGTAACAAAATGTAAATGTGATTGTAATTTTTTTTTCATTATTTACTTTATTCTCAATTTGCATTTTCATTTTCGAGAAAAATATTCCACAGTATGTATAAATACAAATTGAATAAATGTAAAACTTTGAATATAAAATTTAATTAAAATATTTTCACTATGAGAAATATAAGTTTCTTTTCAGTTTTCTCAGTATTTTAAAATATAAAAGTTTATCATTCGAGGAAACGTACAATAAGTTATATTTCTATTCCTATTTCTTAATGAAAAAAAAAGAAATTTAAAAAATTTCTTATACAGGTTGTTTAAAAGATCTCCTTATCAATTGAAAGAGCTCTAAACAGAAATGTTTTTAAACATACTTGAACACTTTGGACATCGGTTATTTTCAAACATAAAATACAAAAAAACATTAGTTTCCCTTTACTTCAGGAAGTTTTTTTATAATTTATCATGTATTTTAAATAATTTTGTGTTGATATAAAAGTTTTATTCATATTTATGGATTAATACACAATTAACAAACAAAAAAATAAGATTTATCTACCATATTACCTTTCATTTGGTTTCATTATTGGTGCACAAATGCGAAATTTTGAATTTTTTCTTGAAAATCGAAATAATAATAGCTCGAAAAGTATAATATTTTAGACTAATTGTAAGATATATTTGGTGTAAAATGTTCCAAATAACATGACCTATCACCTCTTTATGGCTTTAAGAAGACCTTTGCAACATCCTGTATATACAAAATTCTGCATATAACTATCATAAAGATCCTAAAAGATAATGATGTTTTAATATACTATACATATTTAATACAATAATATCGGTTTAATATTCGAAACCAAACCACTACAATAAATCCGAAATTAACATCACTTCGAACAATTAACCCATAAATGCCGAGTCTATACACTGACCTCGTTCCAAAATCGCACTCGAACTACATTCCCATTAGCAAATTATAATAATGACAATTAATAGCCATCCCAGGGGGAGGGGCAGAAGGGACCAGCTGGGGACCAGCTGAAGTGTCCTCGTCGGAAACTGTTGTAAGGAGACACGAACAACGATAAGCTCCCCAGACGTTTGCGATTCCGGAGTTTGCCGGTTGCTAGTTCCAACTTGCAGAAAAGGAGTCCGCTGGAACTCGGAGGCTCGATGGGAACAAGCGGTGGACTTTCTGTGTGCTGGGAAACTTTTATGGGTTTTCGACCCGTTCGTGTTGCGTTTTTATGGGTTTGTGTTCCCGTGCCGATGCAGAGTTCGGGCTGTAGGAATGCGACGTTCCTTTTCGACTGTTTTCTTTTATGTGTTGCAGTAGGTTGTTGTTGTTACTGCAGTTGGTTTTGTGTTCGGAATGAATTATGTAATTTGGTGTCAATTGAATGGAATCTGCTATGGAGTTATCGATGATTTGTATTGGTGTGTTTCGGTTGCGGAAACGAAACGATTAAAATTTTATGAAATGTTTGTTTGTGAGTATACGAAAATTTTAATAATAGGATGTAACTTGTTTCACGGTAATAAGCATTTTCAGGACCATATGCGACTCTTGAAACTAGTATTTATGATTATCTTACTTTTAATTAAATTTTGTGAAAAAATATGATTATAATATTTTTAATTAACAGATATTAATATATTTTTTTTATATAAAAGCATAGATGGATGCGAAAATTTTTGATAAAAAAATAAATCATATTTATATTTTCTTTCCATTGTCATCTTTAAACGCATCTAATGCGGCATGTCACATTCATCGGCAACAACAAAAGCGTTTTCGTTCCCGAATTTTTCATTTTCGAAAACAGCAACATCCCAGCAACGGAAATTGTGTCGTCGCCGAAATAAGGCCGCTAATTGTGTTTTTTGTCCGACGGCAACGGAGACTTTAACGAAATCTTCCGCCGCGCTGAAGAACGGGCGAAAATTGGTTTTCTCCGTTTGCGAACAAAGAAAATTGAATCCCATCAGTGGCAGACATGGAGGGCCAACCACTAAATCGAAAATGATCAGTTCCATGGTACTAAATTACGCAGTTTCGATGACGAACGGTACGCTGAACCTCTGAAGAGCTCAGATTATGAAGAGGGCGATAACCAATTCGGGCTCTTCTCGTACAGCGTTCGTTTGAAGTGTGTTTTGAGACAGATTTGTATAGGTTTCGTGTCAATAGATTGTGCTGTGTTCGGGGGAAATGCGGTTTTAATTCGAAATTGTACTATTATTTGTTGCGGAGTTAAATGAGCTTAATGCGCGTCCCATTCTAAGTATTTATTGTCGACTAATTATTTATTTTTTGCTTTGTGACGCCGCAAGTTGTTTATATGATAATTAAAACACTACTATTTGAAAATGCTGAATCTCGGGCGAGGTTTCGCAATGAAATGTTCTTGCATGCGGGGCTTAAAATACTTGCATAAAATTTTTGTACGATGAAAACTTTAGTTGTACTAACTTCGCGTATTTTGTTAATTATAATAGTTTTATACAACATTTTTCACATAGAACACGGTTTATGTTTTAAACGCATTATGTGAAATATGTTTCAGATGCATTAAAACACTAATGTTTCCATTCTGTTTTATAAAAACTACAACTCCAATTATTCCTACAAAAATGTTTCAATTAAATTCAATGTCTTATTTTTTCAATTTGCACCATATTGACATAAATACGATGCAATTATAATAAATATTGAACACATACCATTTATGCAATGTCAATTACATACAGATTATATTCGAAAACTATTAAACTGAATCAAAAATGTATCGCATGCACAGCCCGCGGCGGAAATGCAATTACTATCATACTCGGATCATTTCATCGCGTTCATATAAATGCCACTTCCTCGACAAGAGAATATCCTTTTGACATTTAGTTCTATGATATTTCAAATGAAAAAAAAAAAAATCAAATACTTAAGCCAAAGCCAACTGATTTTCCTCTGAATATCTCAATTATAGATATAATATGTCATTCAGCAAGTGTTTGCTAATATAATATATTGGTTTAGTTAGGACCACGAGTGGTCCACGAGTCACATGTAGTGTTTATATAATACATATATGGAAGGTTCAGTATGGCCCTCGAAGGAGTGCACCGTGATGCACTCCACTCGATTGCACCCGAGAGGACGTGCTGCATCCGAACGCCTACAATAATTCCAATACCAAAGGTTAACATAGCGTGTCACATTTCAAATACGTTTTCGTATTCAGAAATAAAATAGGTAAAGCTTCAATGATATTTTTCAACATTTCAAAAACGTAAAACCGATTCAGTTATGCGTGAAAAATTAATAGATCAAGGTAATTTCTTGAATAGCGAGTATTAAGTAACGCATTGTCTGCATCATTAAATTCGAACTCGTTGAAAGAAAACTTTGTCGTTAATTTTTTCCGCAATATTGAAAAACAATAAATAAAACGTCGGCTATCGGAAAAACGTAAAATTTTATATTTGAAAAAAAATAATTCGAAAAGCCGATTCGAGCGTGGGAGGGCTTTCATCATACTAATTTTCTCCATTATCTACGCGAGAAAAATTGACAGTCGCTGCCGTATAAATCAACGTCCCGTTTTCCAATAACCAACGAGGGGTCTCGTCTCCGAAACGAACATAAATATGTATAAAAAATATAAAGATTATTCTCGGATATTAGCCGGCTGAGATTCAACGGGAGGGAGCTTTCGCTTTATGACCGGGAGACAATAAATTAGTTCCGAATCTCGGGAGTGTTTCGTTTAATTTGAAAAATGTATAAAAAAGTATCTTTTGTCGTTTGACGGACGATGAAATTTTCATGAATAATCAATGACGATTTCGACTTTTATATTTTATGATTCGGCTAATTCGTGTTGAAGTGTTTTCGAACTAAATTTAGAAATTAATTCGAATTTCAAATTGTTTCGAAACTTCTGTACACGAAATCTTTTATTTATGTTCATGATTATACATTTCATAATTTTAATGATATTTTCAGAATACAAATCACACAAAAAACAACTTAAACAGACATGCGACCAACAACGCGAACCTCAGCGAAAAACACAGCTTTCCACTAAGCACACACGACGCATTTTTTCAAGAACACAAAAAACAACTTATGTAAAATTTCAGCAACTTTCGTGAGACATTAAATCAGATTTTTCTTACATAACATGCAGACAAAAAGTACATGCAAGGTAATTAACCTGGCTACCGCTTCACTAGCGTATCGATAATAGTGTCTATATGTGGGGGCACTCCTAGAGTCTGGCCTTAACGGTTTTTCTTTTGTCTCTTGTCGGTTTGAAAATTTCAAAAGCGGACAATTATCATTTCTGGGCAGGGGACCCCGTCATCCATTAAGTTTTCGCCGTGACAAATGGACGGCTAATTTCATTTTCACTTTCGCAGCGCGACACCATTAGGGCCACCAGAATGGAAGACGTTTTAGAGCGTCAATGAAACGTCGTTCATTTTTCATCATCAACTCGTAGCGAAGTAGAATGTCGACGAAACCTTGCTAGTTCATACGCGTTGTAATTTTTTAATCGATTCCGATATGAGTTAGGCTTCGATATTCGATCGAATTTATTTTTGGTTGAAAATTTCATTGGATTTTCGCGAGTGTTATGTCATACTGATATGTTGAAAATTTCCTGTTTCATCGGTTCCAACACGTCGTGCACCATCCCCTGTTACGCGAAACGTATCCGTGATGGAATTTTCGCTTTGTGAAATCGCGTGCATCGCCCTGAACGTTGCTGCATTTAATGCATACCGTTTGTCTACTAATTCAAATTTAATTGTAGCTATGCGACAGCCATTTCGTATTGTCGCCGCTAAGCGAGCGATGCTCAGTTTGCTAATGAAAATTTCGATTTTAGAAACTAATTGCGAATGCAAAAACTCAGTTGTTTTTTTTGCGAATCTTTAGAAAGCAAACTTTTGTTGGAATACCTCAATGGAAAGTTTTTCTGCGATTTTTCCAACGAGCTTCCCCGTTATCCTGAACTATAAAATGTTGTTGAAACACTTCGGATTTATTTCTCGAGCCTACCATTCATATAAGATGCAAACTGGTGCGATTTTCGCACATTAACGAGCACCTAAGAAGCGAGCTTACTTCGAAATAAACAATACGCGCGCGTTTACGACACTCGCATAAAACGACTTTAACGACGCAAGCGAAAAGCGTATCGTGCGAACACACGACGAAACGCAATGCACACTCCTTTTACGTTTCACATGCAAAATATTGTATATAGAACAAGTAAAAATGGACGGAAGGAGTTTTTGAGTACATCGTATCGTATCGTAGAGCGAAACAGTGTTTTAGATGGACGTAAAAGTTGAGTGTCGACTTTAGGAACTGGTTTAAATTTATTTATTTTTTAATTTCCAATTATAGTATATAAAAAACCTCCTGTCACGTTTTAATATATGTAGATAACATATTATTTTTTGATATCGCCTATTTTCATCATCAATCACACGCATAACAACCCCGCAAAATCATATCCAAATACCCCCAATCTCGTATATAACGTTATCAAAATTTCCAGCGCACCCTATCGCAGCAATATGTTGATATAATATAATCCATATACACAAGAAGATAACATTATACGTGCGTTCGTTCTCCTGTGAGCGATTCGCTCTCGCCTAATTTCGCTTCGACAATAGACCGGGAAAGGGTGGCCCTCGCACCCACAGGGTCGTTTCACTCTCCGGATATCGAAAACGTCAAATTTATTATTAAAATTAATAACGGAACGGTCGTTTAGAACGATTGTTATTATATGCGTATTGTATGAAGGGGGTCGTTTCGTCTGTCTCGCCTACAAAAGCCTTCTCCAGTTTTATTGTGCGATAATCTCGCATGAATATGCTATGCGACGAGCCACTGTCTGTTCTAATGTTGTATTTGTTAAATGCGAAATTTCTTTTGGGAATTTTATTATTGTTCTATTGTAAACGAGTACCTTTAAAGACTATTTGATATGAAAGCGATTCAAGCTCAATGTTTGTATGTGTTATGTAAAATTAATTAAGCGAGTGTTTGTGACATAGTTGGATTGTTATAAGATGACAATTGATTTCTGTTTGCTGTAACATTGATATGCAACACAATATTTCATTCATGTAATGCACATAAACTTGATTAATTGCTCTCGAACACAATCGATGAATGACGTTTCATTGAACAGAAGTAAATTGAATAGCAATATGCAATAATACATCAAAATGTAATGCAACGCAATATTATTAAAAAAAAACAAAATATTCAACATCCGATTTTCGATCCAGTTTCATCAAATACGAAACATTTCACTTTGATGAAATCGTTTATTGCTTTTTCGATACATATCTATCCGAATAGGAAAGTTATTAAAAATGAAAAAAAAACCTAATCAATCCACGTATCCGGTGCGATTTAGGGCCTTCCACCGCACCTCTTCAATAATGTACAACTTACGCAATTACGTTACGTTAAAAAACGCTTAATTATAATGCAAAACCTGCTGACTTTTATGCCTAATATTTTTTTACGAGCGCATAACGAGTTTAACGGCCGTTAAAGGCGCATAGTACGAATTACTTCATACCGAGCACGCAAAGACCGGAAACCGAGGAAATTCATACCACAGCATTTTTCTTTCTCGATAAAATTTAACATTTTAATCCTCGCATATAAACTGCAATTATTGCAATCTCACATCCAGCGGTTAATTTCGACGGTATTCACCAAAATGTGACGACACGTAACGAACAAGAACACTCGTGTGAATAATGCACGCTTTGTTGCGCTAATTGGATAATTTAATTTTGTTTCATCGGGGCCCGGGATGATTTGGTTAAGCGAAAAGTGCATACGGGAATTGCATTAGGAATGCTTCAAGTAAGCATCGTTTAAGCCCAACAGAATTTGCAGTGATTGAGCGTAACTTTGAGGATGTTTGTTTATCGAAAATTGGTAATTGGCGTTGCGCAATCGGGCTGGTGGGTCTCATCAATCTCGTCGTTTCGAAATTCTAATTATGACGTTAGGAAATTTGTATTCCCAGCAATAGCAGGTGCTCTACAATAGGTACTTTTTTTTACAATGGTTGTTTAATTTAGGGCGTTCAAGTACATGGTTGTTACAGTGCAATAAATATACAATCGATTTCATTTTTTGTCTGAGGTGATTATGATACAATAATTTTGTGTTCGTTAATCATTGGATGACATAGGTCAAGGAATATTTCAAAAAGTTTGTGGAAAATCGTAAATTCAATTATTTTTATATTAATAATGGAGTAATAATCTATTTTCAGTGTAATTTGATTTTTTTTGTAATATATTGCTTGTTCAACACAAGTTACATGAAAAGGTTAAGGTTTTGTATGTTCTTTATATTAACGATGATAAATGATGGATTAAGTAAAAAAATTAAAATAGTACGAATGATTTATTGACATAATTCAGGGACTTAGCTTTTGTGTCGTAACAAAAAAAAACAAAATATTATTTTTAGATATTTTCTTCAAATATATTCAACGAGTTTCACGCAAAAACTAAGAAAGTTAACTTTTGCATGGCGGAAAATAAATTTTCAAGAAAATATGAAAAATTGCAACCTTTGACGCAGTTTGTGAACACCTGCCCTACATTTGAAACTAACGCATGTAAAATACAGCTATTAAGAAATCGATTTTCACAAATTGCTCAGTTGACATTATGCACTGCAAATTTTGTCTCCATAACTACCGCAACCACATCCAGACCCTAAATTACACGTAATCGATACATAATATCGCTATATAACATATTTTATCATCAACATACGTAACCCATACAATAATCATTACAGAGCCTTTTTCGATACCATCAGAATTTCGAGCTTTTTTGCGGACAAGGAAAGCGATTCTCGGAAACCCCCGAACATTTAAATAAGTAAATTATATAAGATCATATTCTCAACTGATCACGGTGGGAAACAGTTCATTTACGATAAAATTATCATTATCATAAAATGCAGTTCTATACAATGTGATTTAGGAAAATTTTTGGGTGATTGAAATAAAGTGAAATGAATATTGAAAATCATCCCATTTCAAATAGTTTTAAGTTGATGGTATAATATTAGTGCTAGGTTTATTTAATCGCGTTTTCCATGAAAAACGCAAATTTTCTTGTGTTTTTTGTGAAATTTAACTTCATCTATTCATGTGTTGTATACCGCTTTGTCGGTGTTATTAAAAAATTATATGTTTAACACCATCTTTCAAATATGACAGTTGAGCTGTTTTACAATTTAACTTTGAGGAAGGCAGGGAAAAACTTGTATTGCTGACACCACATTGTCGTCATTTAGTTTAAAAGGGCGTTAAGAATCATCTCATAAAAGAGATTGTTCTAGATTCTAAAAGATGAAAGTCGTAAAGTCGCCTGTTAAAAGATATATTTTCATACAGATATCAAATTTTATTTAAATTTTACAAAAAACGCAAGATTTTATACTTTTTTCGTGGAAAACGCGATTACAAAAACATTGCGTAGCATTTGTATGTATTGCACTATACATCAGTTAACATAGAATCAGTGGTTCTTAACCTTTTCAAAGTCACAGTACACAATTTTTCCCATGATCAAAAGATCGTGAGAAAAATTGGCGGTGCACTAGAATTAACATTACATAACTCTTTCGTTGACTTTCATAATTTCGCCAACGACTTTTTCGGTTTGTACTATTTTGCGGATTTTTTCGTTTTTACCAATTTTTTCGCGGTGCACCGGTTAAGAACCACTGTATAAAAATAAAATACATTGTATTTTATTTTTATACTGAATTTTGTTGAGTACACTGAATATCTAAGTCTTAGATATTCAGTGTACTCAACAAAATCATCATCGTCGATATTACGCACATGGAAAAATAAAAATAAAATTTAATTCGACAGAAATAACAATTCGAAACAACTGCAAGCAATTTGCCGAAACAATACATTTCCACCACAATCTGCGACAGCTCACTCAGCTGCCACAACGTTCAGCACAAAGCACAACAAAACGGATCCCTCGCACTCATTATACGTATAATTGTAGCGACCCGAAATCGCAGCGGCGGTAAAATTTCGAATGCGGCGGGAAAATTCGCGATTCGCTTATAAAATTTGAAATCCCCCGGCGGGCGGGCATAACATGTTTATTTACGGCGAATTTTGCGGTCTCATAAAACCGCGGCGCGGCGCACTATTTAAATTTTAGAGTCGGCCTCGGGCGTGATTTATGGCGAGATGGCGGACTTTTTGCCCGTTTTCAAAATCGTCTGTGTTTTATTTATTCTCGGGGCGACAAAGAACGGGTTGAAAGTTGTGTCTGAAACTCGAAGCGCCACGCAACTTCGCTGTTTTTCAGCGGATTCCGATCTGTCAGCGGCAATTGTATGCCGAGGAATTATAGATTTTTTTTGTATGTTGGATTTCGAAGGGTGGTTTTTTTTATTGTGTGTTGTTCGTATAACATAAGTCAAATTTTGTGGGTTGTTTGATAATATTAAAATAATTTACGATTGCTTCTTTTTCGTTTTATAAAAACATCTCTAACAAAATGGTCTTGCAATCAAACTGAAGAAATGCAATTTAATAATTGCATCTTTTGTCGATTAAATTTGAAGATCAATATAAACTGGTTAGTTCTACATCGGTTATTTTTTGTATATTTAATTCATAATAAAAATAAATCATTAATCAACTTCAGTAAACGCTGATATTTCAATTTTTAACTGTAATAAATTTCAAATTTTACAAAAAATCGTTAAAAGTACGACGTTAAATCATCATTCTTATTAAATATAATTGAAATATCTTTCAATTTCTACAACTTAAAATTATAACATGACGTATTTAAACTAAATTACAGGAAAGAAAGTGCAAGTTTTCAATGAAAGAGAAAGAAAAAGCAAGTGAGAAAGAGATGTGTTCTTGTATGCTTACTAGGGCACATATTGGCAAACCGGATTTCTTCGTTTAACTGGTTGTCGCCCACATCAAAAAATTACATACATAAAGCATTCAAAGGGTTAAATATACAATTTGCCGATAAAACAAACCATAAATCAATTGTATTTGCATAAGACATTATTAAGGATGGAAAGTTCGCACGATCCACTAAAGGGGTAGCTTCATATTTCCACGTTTTAGGGTTAATATGATAATTGAAATCGTCTTCGGTAGATATAGAGTAATTTATACGTTTTTATCTGCGTAAATATATCTGAGGTACCAGTGGAACCAAGTAGGGAACTTGATAGCACTATATCGAGATTAATGTGTCAATATAAATGTGCATATGTGAGTAGTCAATTCGACGTTGCACGTAACGCGAATCGTGTCCTCTCGACCACACCAAAATTAAATTTAAAATAAAAAAATACAAGTGAATTGGGTAGAATGCGTTCTCGAAAATTGTGGTTTCAAAAAGTGCCAAATTTTTGTTAGGACTTGGAAAAAAATCACAATTGCTATGTGTTATATTCGGTCTACAATTGAAAACTGGGTTATTAAGAATAATTTGAAGATATTCGCGCAGATAACATTGATGTCGCTTTTTTAGTCGAATTTCTTATAATAAATTATCATATTGTTGCAATCTTCATTTTGAAAACAATAGACATTTCATTTTGCGCCTAAGGGTATTATTATACGTTATCAAATAACAATATCATATTAAATGATCGTAAATGAATGAGAGTTCTCAAAACTAATTAGATAGTAAAGATTATTTCATAAAGCTCACACAAATTATAAATTTATAGGATGTCATAAAAAAATCTATTTTACGAAGACAATATGTGATGTTATGTAACTTTGGAATAAATAACAATGAAGTAATTTTGACATGAAAATTCAGCGTATATGATCAATGGAATTTCATAACGTTTTGTAATACTTTAAAAAGTTTTCAAACTATATTTTATGTACATATGTTATATATTTCTAAAGTACGATAGTGTTCAAACAATCTCGTTGAAACTTTCGATTATGCGGCTTAGCTTTTGAGCGATAACCAAGTTAGACGTTTTACATGTTAATGTTCGTGCGGTCATGAAATACTACACAATATAAATCGCTTAATAACTTAATCAGATACAATCTAAACGTTTAAATGAAATAAACGTGTTAAAAAAAATTCTTACAGGAATCATTCTATATTTAATATAGAAGTTTGTTGGTATACGTTCATGTTTGATTTTAATAAAATTCGAATAAAAGAACGAAAGTAACTTGAAGAGAATTCACAACCCTTATACTCATATTGTAACTTTTTTAATAACAGTGGAAGTTTGCTTTTGGCTTTCATACGCAAGGAAAAATATACGATTTTGTTTTACACGCTCGACAATGTTGAATATGAAAAAAATTTCCATAAGAAAATCTCATCTCATTCATTTTTTTTTAAATCATTAAATTTAATCAACACAACTTTTACAATAGATCAAATTTTTAACTAAAAATATACAAAACATACAAACTACAACATTTGACGTAACATAACATAAAGTTCACTCATTCTACAAAACTTAATATAAACTAAAAAAAGAACAACCAACATTATTTTATGAAATTCGCGAATCATGTTCGAACACAGCAACAGCACAATTCAATTACATGATACAAATTGAATTAGCGCATCAAACATCCCAATAACCATCAATAAGCGATTCTAACCATGCAAATTAATCACGATGCACTCGATGCTATAACACGTATAATAGCAGTTCATTGAAAACGTTCACCCGTTAACAGTAGGTGGTAAGGAGTCAACTTTTCTTCTCGAACGATTGAGACGTTTCGCGAAAGTGACTATATAAGCTCCAACTGTGCGCGTACGGCGGTCACTCTCGATCGGCTACTTGTTCCATCGACTTCTCGATCGTTTATTTCGTATATTATATAAGTAAAAAAAGCCGTAGCGGTTAGTTTGTGTTTAGTGTATTTGAATTTTTAGTGACATCGAGTGACCAAAATGAAATTCTTAGTAAGTATCTCGTTGGGGATCGTGCGCTGCTCGTATACTTTTCATTACGGCTACGTTTGAATGCTGAAAGCTATAATAATCAAAGTGTTAGTTTGTAGTTAGAAAAGTTTATTTTGTATTGGTTTAATCAAGCTTTAAGTGTATTTGGAAGAATAAAAAACGAATTGTTGCTGTAAAACAGAAACGTAATTTACATATAGAAAGGGAGATTCATACTTTCGTATTTTTTAATTTAGAAAAAAATAATAGATTTTCATTGAAATATGGGAGGAATTTTTTAAAAACTTCGAAAAACTTTAATTTCAATAAAATTTTATTTTTATTAAAATTCATGCCTAAAATAATTTTTTTTCATGAATTAGATTAGATAGTCGCTTTTGATTTATCTAACGCGACAAAATAAATAAATATAGTAAATAGTTTTATCTAAAGCACGACTAACTCATTATTCATATTCATAGGCATTATCACTATTCATAATCGGCCTATCGTCCTCGACTTGGGCCGACAACACCAAAGATGAAAAAACATCTTACAACGAAAAGAATACGGAAAAGCGAGCAGCCATAGAAATACAAGGCGCCACAGCCTACGCGACATCCGCCCCATCCTTGAACGGAGGTAAAACACGAAATTTCCCAAATTTAGAATTTTTCTTACTACCAAACTTCCACCTGAACAGAAAGGGGAGGGTTTTTGACGTCCAGGTGATGTAGTTGTCGTTTTCCAGTGTCCCATGCTCCAACTATTCTGCCAGCCGTCACGGCCACGCCGGGAATAGTGTACGCTCCTGAAAAGCAGATCATCGCTACCGCTTCTCCGTCTCAGGTGAGATAAAATTTTCATGTGCCATAAAACGGAGGACGTCATGAAAAATTTCCATTTGATTAAAATGTGGGGAAAAAATGAACCGCGACGCTGTCAGCGTAAAAAGACGGATATTAACGTTTCAAAATGTCATCTCGAATAAAGTTGGTATAATTTTCGTTGTTACATTTTTAAAAATAGTTTCAATTTTGTTGTTAAAAATTATAAAAGTTCGCATAAGTCGTATAAAGAATGTAAGGAAAACTTTGTTTAGTTAATTTATTATAACTTTCATTTAATAATTTTAATTAACGCGGAAGTGAATTGATTTAACGCAAGGTGATGAACTTGTTACAATTATGATCAACTAAGTTTCTAAATAATTCATATCTATAAGCAATAATTTCTTCGGAAACGGATAATTTCCAACAAATTAACGATATAGAGAAACAAGGAAATTCTAAGAAAAACAAGTATTTAACAATGAATGAATGTTTCCTGTGCGGTGTTAAATTATTTGTCACGTCAAGTGATTTTCTCTCTTCTAATTACTTAATTAATTCAATTTCAATATTGTGTAACTAACATAATCGCACGCAATCTTAATAATATAATTTTCAATTTTTAAATCTCCGCATGAACATTTATCATTCATTCATTTCATGCATTTCAGCAATGAATAATTTCGATTTAAAATTTTTTCTAGCACATAAAAAAGCTGTCAGCACTGCAAAAAATTATGCAAAATCATACGTTGTTAAAAATTCATCAAAACTCCAACGGATCAAGCGGCCGCAGTCGCGCGGAGCGTAAACCCCGCGCAAATTAATACACTAGATTCCGGGCGTTTAGCAAAGCGCGAAAATTTTTTACGACCCGTAAAATTCGCTAGTTCGCCCTTATTAAGCTCCGGCGACAATTTCCGCCGGAGGGCTCGCGTTCGTTAAATTTTCAAAAAGCCCGCCGACAAATTCGAGGCATTCTCCGGCACCTCTAGGGCGCGCGGGGCCCTTCGTGGGATAAAGTGTTCGAGAATACAAAGTTTTTGTTTTACGCGTCGCGGTCTTTAGGCACATAATGCGTCCTCGTCGTCCTTTTACGGCCCTTTCATAAAACATGGACGAGCTGCGAAAGAGCGCATAGCCGGGGACCTTTGATGGATTATGCAAAAGGGCACCGGTCCTATAAGAAATGTACATAATAAAAAGCCGGCGAATAAAAGAAATTTCATCGGACCGCGGCCTTTGTCAATTTGTGAGTGAGCTTCGATGAAGCTCTGTCGGGCTTGCCGAACGGATGCGGATTGTTGGAGATGGTTTGTTTTTGAAATGTTGAGTTTGTCGGTCCTTCTGAGAATTCAGGTTTCGTTTAGTGGGCGATTGATCATGAAATGTTGTAGTGTTTCAAAGTTTTCATGTTATATCTTAAGAATTTTTTTTGTGTAAAGTTGCGACTTGAGAATTGTTAAGCTTGTTTAAAAAAATACGAGAAGCACTCTACAAAATTTGATTTTTGTTTATAACTCGTTTATTTATTGAATAATCAAATAGAGTGTATTGAAATTCAAGTCAACGAACATATCAAACAAATTTATTACGAATCTTATGTCAGTGAAAATGTAAATTAATTGTAATGTAATGCATATGAAGTCTCTTATTTATAATAACAATATTTAATCGTACTGAAACATTTTATCGAAATTGCCTATTATAAAAGAAGTCATGTTGTTCTTTCATCCATATTAATAATAAACTAACTTAAATTGAAAATATAAAAAATTTTATCTTAATTTAACATTATATAAATTTTACTGATACTTAATTACATTAAATTTAAATACGTATCTATCCCAAAATAGTTTTCAACGCACAAAAGGAGAGCAAGAAGGTGCCATGAAGACTTTCGCTTTCGTTGAAATTTACTGAGAAAACAATTCATTATTTAAGACTTTTCCCCGGCGAAATTAAAATATAAGGTGCTGCGAATCTACTAAAAGAAGACAAGTAAAAAAATATTGGAGAAAAGCGAGAGGAATCCGTAGAGTTAATTTGATTTTTTTTCCATACAATGTGTTAAGTAACACGAATATCGAGTAACGGGATGTCAGTTAATTTAACTGCGCGTCAAAACTGGATAACGTATAAGTTAACATGCGCGACTCGCAATATTATGTGTATCATATATTATTATTATATACGGATACGGGTTTTAACGGTGATTGATCAGCTCACATGTCTTCGGTAATTGATTGTCCACCGAGAGGAAAGTGAGAGCGTTTTTTTTTTCTTGTAGTTTATTATTTGTGTGTATAATACATTATTATGGATCGAACTGTACCGTCAAAGAAAATGTTTTTTTTTTTGAATACGTTATTATGCTTTGACGTTAATTACTGGCGTTTCGAAAAAAAGAGGTATTTGCGTTAAAAAATCGCGCGCACAAAGTTCAAAGCGAAAGTGGTCCAACGAGTCGATTATTATACTTTTGAACAAGTGTAACTCGAACGATTTTTCGCTTCGCATAAAATCGTGCAGTGAATGATCAATTAAAAAAAGTTGTATATGTGGCTTGGAAACAATATTACAGATTGACGCAATCTAGAATGATTTGATAAAATACAAAGATATAAAATAATATTATTTTAATCAAATACCTATTGGATTTTATATACCTTAATTTTCAAGTATCGAACAGGTCACATAACATTGTCCGATAAAACTTTTTTTCCGCACAAAACATCCTTAACTGAATCGATCGATCGTATCCTTATAAACTTAGCATATTTTTTGTGCGTATCCGAGCGATTTCCATCGATCGAAATAAATAAACGCTGACACTTTCTCGATTTCACTTTCGCATCTCGGCTCGCAATTACGCTCCTAAGGAATGACGTCGTCCTTTCTACGCGCAGACGGCTCAATCCAATTTCGACATTCCGACATTCGAAATTAACACTCTTTTCCCGCCGAAATGGATCACATATCAAACGATCACATCTACGAATATATCCGCAAATAAAATATTCGTGATAAATACGGTCCGCGTGTGTCGAGACGACCGGTTCTTTCCCGCGCTCCACTTTCTATGCGACGCACCCACAACGAAATTAAAGTGATCGTTTTGATTTTCGGTTTTGTCATATTGTAACCGGTGGCTATTATCTCAGTGTCTGGTGTTGAATCGCTGACACATTATATATGTTGTATATGAGAGTTCAAAGCTGGCTGCTGTGTCTTATAATAGTAATTACAGGGCCGTGAGCGTGTATGTAATGCGGCGGTTAGCCTGTGACATATTGAGTATGTGGAAAACTGATTCGCTTTATTAGCACACATAACTCTTATATAATGTACGATGATAACAAGTGGCGTGATATATTGCTAATTCAAAACTGAAAAGCTGGAATGATAATTCGCATCGTAAGCTATTTGGAGGATTTAAGCGTCTCGCCAAGTTGGATATTCTAATCTGACGAATAAATTAGTTTGTTGTCTATGAAACGACAATGGAATTTTACAACATAATTAAAGTCTGCTTCGTTATATATTCCATAAAAAATTTCATGATATAGCTGCATAATATCTTATTAAGAAATAACTTCGTATCTTACATATACGACAATAAAATCCGAACCGAAATTGACAATTCTTTTTTTCAAGTGAGTAGGAAATTCTGCGTGTGTAAGAATTCTCGTTTTCATAACTCTATGATTCGTATTATGAAAGATTTTACTGAAATATTCTAGATTGTTTGACGTTTAATCGAATTCCTTACAATGCATACGCTCCCTCGTCTCATAGTTATAATCGAAATGTTCCGGGAAATGTGTGTAATAATCATGTATTATTGCGCCTCGAGGAAGCGAACTTAATATATGAGTCCAAGATTGAATAGGGGTGAACTCCAAGTATTCACTTATATTAGTATTCCATTCGAATAATTCTGTGTAACATATTGAATGAACATATTTTACAGATATATGCCAAACCTTCGCCGCACATTGCCAAGATATCTGACACGGTGTTAGCTGGCCATCAGCAAGGATATGCGGGATTGCTCACTAATCAGTATTATCAAGCCCCTCAAACCTATCACCAATTACCAAAGGTGATTAATCTGCATTGAAAATTATTATTATTATTTAAATAAAGTCATATGTTCATTTAAAATGTAATATATTTTAATAAAATATATAATAATTTCCATTTCAAATGTCACGAATAATAATTTTCTAAATCTAATGAGAATATTACTGAAACTTTCAAATTCTCTACGTCTTCAGTGTACTGTTATCTTTGGCGCATTGCCGTCGCACTCGGCGAACTAACAACTTCTCGCGACACGTATTTATTTATGAATAAATGACACAATGCGGCCGAAACTTAACATTGCAATCCTTACATGCGCTAACATTAAAATTCATAATATATTAAATGTTAAAATAGGTCGGGTACAACGGCGCGAGTTACGCGGTTACCTCTCCCGTTGCGGCTCAACTAGCCTACAGCAAGCACCAAGTGTACCAGCAACACCAACAAGTGTACCCGCAGCACCAACAGGTGTATCAACAACAAATCGCAGTGGCACAGCCTCAATACCAACACTATGCTGCACAGCCTCAATACCAACACTATGCTGCACAGCCTCAATACCACCACTATGCACAACCTCAAATTGCATATGCGCATCCTCAGGTTAATGTGGTGCAGCACCAGGTTCCTTTGGCCCAACAGCATGTGTCTTATATTCAACCACAGTTAAGCTACCATCAAAATCAACCGCAAGTATATCATCATCATGCTGCTCAACAAGCTTTGGCACATCAGGTGGCCTACGCTCAACCACAGGTAGCCCATGCTGCTTATGCCCAAGCCGTCGTAGCTCAACCGTCTAAATTGGCATACGCTCAACCAATAGTCGCTCAACAGGTGAAAATCATATTTTATCTTTATACAGTAATAATTTGAAAAATTTTAATTTTTGAATTTGTATTGTGAAATTTTTAAGTTGTATTTTAAGATATATGTAATTTTCTCGATCCTCAGGTGTATGCAGCTCAACCGATTGCAGCAAAAGCTGAAGGCGCAGTCAGCTATGCTAGCTTTTCCCAAGGGCATTCAGGTGGGCTTCAATATGCTGGAGCCGCACCAGTCGCTAAGGTATTATATTACACATTTTTCAAATTGATATTATATAAATGCAATATATTATTATGAAAATATGAAATTTAGGTGAACTATGCCGCACCCGCAGGCGTCGTAGCCCAGCCTATCGTAGCTAAACAAGTAGTAGCTGCTCCAATTTACCAACAGCAATATTATCACCCACAAGTCCAGTCCGTATATGCATCTCATGATAATGGGCATCTTCTCGCTTCCAAGTTGGCATATGCTCAACCCAATGTCGCCTATGCGACACAATATTTCGGAAAAATTGCTCAAGGGAATCCACTGGCATACGCCGGATATAACCATTGATTTTTTATTATTATAAAAGAGTGATATGTTTTAATTTTTACCATTAGTATTATTTTTTTACCGTGTTATAATTTCATTTAATTTTTAAGTTTTGATAGTTGCCATAAACCATTTCCCATGTGTGACATTATAATCGATTGTTTATGTATTATATAGATGTACAAATAGTATTAGAATAAAAAAAACAATATTTTAAAATGTTTTCGTTTAATTTTTTTCTTCGTTGCAATAAATTGACGTCTAAATTTATTTGCACAAATAAAAGTTCCGGACTCTCGAATGAAGTGGTCAGTGATCTGAATTACTATCAATCAAACAACTAATTAGGAGATTGGAAAGGTTCAAGTGTACACACACTAAAAAAAATTGCATTCTTGAATAGAAAGGCCGTCACGTATCACATGAGCAAATCTAAAATTAAAATCATATACATACAATAACGTAAGACGATTAAACGCAGCAACAATTCAAATCGAAGTACTTTCGCCGCAACGAGACAGTCGAAAGCGCTACCTAACACAACAGATTCTGCACTATTTGCAACAGTGAGAGGTTCAAGAACCGCAAAAAAGACCTCCAAAGCAAATGAGACCGAAAAAAATAAACAAACACCAGATCGGACCTTCACTCTCGCTCGACACTGACCCCAAAGAGACAGGTTGCTCTCGTAAAAGTAGCCATCTCGTTTTCCGCGAACCTCTTTGTTTCGGGCGCGAACAATTTTTTTCACTTTCTCCGTTTTGTAAAGTGCACTACTTTTACTTTCGACAGAGCTGATTCATCGACGATCCGCCTATGGACTTAGGAGTCATCAACCTGATGATGCTGGAGTGGTGCGAAGGCGGAAAAGGTGGGTTTTCGCGACAGTTCACCGTTTTGGATTAAACGTATTATATAAATTGACGGTTGATGAATACGATCGAAAGTAGTAGGTCGATGGAGCAATCGGTTGAATTTAATTAAGCCTTTTTTGTATTGTGAATGTGTTATTTATCGCGCTAGGAAAGTTAAAAGTATGAATTATGATGTCGAGTCAGAATACACTTCTGAACGTGTACGCGATGATGAACGTGCACATTGCAAACATCGTTTTTCTCGCACGTATTCAAATGTTGTGTACCGTGTTTTGATCGATGACGTTATGTCGTTTGTTTAGTATGGAAAAAAACATAAAAATAAACACTAATAATAACGACGACGTGAAAAATGACATTTCGCGCCGTTCGCTTATCGATTTTGCGAGACAGCTTTTGAAATATTGGACTGTTATTCTTTTAAGTAGAGAAAATTCGTACTACGTATGTTCAGCGTCGGTTCTCAAATGTTGAGACACAATTTGTACAAGTAGATGACAGTTTTGTACTTTTATTGCCTTGTTTACTGTTTCAAAGAAGTCAACCAATAATGTAGTGTACAAGTTTAAGTTCAATCGTATATTATGTTTGAGAAATTTTGCTAAAGAGAACCGTATGATAATGTTTCACTATATATTTGTTATTGTGAATTTTATGAGTTATTTTCGGATAAAATCAGAAAAAATATTTCAAGAAAATGTAAATATTTATATTTCAAAATATAATTTAAAAGTATTTGCAAAGAGACTAATTCTTTTTTCGAATAAACAAGATAAAATTAAAACATACAAAATAAAAAAAACCTTTTCATTCGTTGAAATATAACGTATTCATTATTTACATTATATTTTAAGAGGGCGAATGAAAAATTTTCGAAGCAAATTGAATTGAGGTATTCCAATCTCATCAATTATTTAAACTTATCGTTAAGTTTGCGAATCGCTGAAATATGCGATTTCAGTTCGCGCACGTCTACGATTCTGTAATAAAAAAATCCCGGTGCGAAAACTCTATATGCATAGCGAACGGTATGTAATTCGGGCAACGTAAAGAAAATCCTTTCGCAGAAAACCGTTTTTTTATGTAATGAAACGTTCCGAATCCTCAACGATGTTTACACGAGCAAATGATAAAATAATAAACGTTCGTTCAGCAACGGTCCGGGAATGACGAATTTCCCGCGCTAGACGAGTATATGTTAATTGAAAAATCGCAAATAAAAATAAACAACCCATGCGTGCTGAAACAAATGATAGCACGGTATCATTATGTAAATTTTAGAAAATTCAACAGCTTATCATTCCATCCAACAAAATAATTATAAATCATTTTACCCGGCATGAAAAATCACCCGTACGCCGCATGAATAATGACCCCATTCTAAATTCCTTTTTAACAGCGACAACCAACGATTGCATCACTTTGCATAATACGCTGCCAAGTTTATGCAACTCGAGATGATTTTTCGCGAAGAAAATAAAGTACATACGTAGCCTCCGTTTTCCCCACTGCGATACGTTTCACTTAGTTCCCGGGAAGTCCCGGGAATCCGGATTAAGTTGTTTACGATTGTTCTCGTATATATACAGACCTATTATTCGGATATATGAATGTGCACAGGCATGTCCATTTCACCGTGCAAATTCGCAATGATTTAGTGTGTGGTCCGCGTCCTTTCCGTATCGCCAATATGGACTGGCTTCGAGCGATGGGGTTGGCGTTGATTTATCCCATACTCCTGATGGGGGTTCGAAATTGGGTTATATGCTGGGGTTATAAAAGAGAAAGAATAAGGTTGAAAGAAAAAAAAACGATCTAGCAAGCCACCAGATTTATGACGAAACGTCAAATGACGCTGCCCTGAAAAAATGAAATGCGGGTATGTCTAGAAATTATGGTGGAAAATATATATTCACTTATTGTTAGAACGATGTTAAATTTGATATTATTGAGGGCTTTAATGGAATTTAAATTATTTTGATTTGTTTGAAAATTCAAGTATGCGTGATATCATGATTATTAATTTAAGTTTTGTTTGAAATTAAATATAGATATACATATTTATGGTTTATAAAATATATTGTTTAACAAATACTTCAATTACTCGGGCAGAATTCGATGAAAATTAATTCTAAATAAAGCAATATCGTAAAATAACATTATATAACATATTTCATAGACTTGATTCATGTTGAATTTGATAGCTACGATCATGATTGATCATGATAGCTATTTCGTATAATAAAAATATTTATATGTTTGTATAGCTTTTACTTTGTGTGGTTAATAATCTCAACTCTTTCATATAAAACTGTTAAATAAAGTTTATTAAGTCATTAAAAAAATATCACTTACCCTTTATAGTATCAATTTAGAACAGTATTAATTAGCACTGCTTGAACGACATACCACAATCGATACTGCTTGACATTTAAAGGTCACTAGATTGATACAAATTTTGAAAAATGACCATCCGATTGATTAACTATAAAACGTAAATTTTAAATTGACCATTTTGTATCGATAGTAAAAACCAATAAAACGCTCAGACATTTTATTAATACACAACCATAAACTCCCTTTTTATCGCGAATCGATCTCGAACACAAGCATTTCTCATTTAACCCCGTGAATTTTGTTTTCAGCAAAAAAAGCATTTTATTCATTTGTAGAATGCGCTTTTGCTGTTGCTGCATATCGCAAATTTCTTTCCAAATTTTTTCGGTACAAACGTGTGCGATTTTTTTCTCTTTTTGTTGCCATAATGGCAGCCGTTACTACGTTCGACCGCACACACGCTGAAACAGTGTCCGGCCAGGACACAGGATGTTTCAGAAATATGTGCGAATTCGACGTTGCATACTAATACTTTTGAATATAATCTGGTATTAAGCACCAGACATGTTCTTTGTTATTTAATTTGGTACCACTTAAAAATGTCATATACGGAAATTTATATAGTATTTTAATTATTGGAAAATTTTCTAAAGAAAAAATATCATCGATGTAAAGTTGTGAAAAATACGTTATGTGTTGATCAAAATATTTCATCATTATTTGGAGTAATTTATATTATAATTGGTCATTAGTTTTATTGGTTACTAAAGATTTATACAATCCTTATAAATCTTGAGAAATTCTAATTCTGTGTAATTTATAAATATTTTTGATTTCATCGATACATCGTCATTTCCTTTTGCAATCCATTTAATACCATTTTAGTACTTCACGTGTCCATCTACTATTTACCTTTCTTGCTACATAGACAACTAATTACACTTTCAATCGCTTTCGACATGTCACTGTGGTTTATATTTCTCATTATACGCTCATATTTTTATTTTTCCTGATACTGTTTTTTCAAAAAAATCGCAGCACTTATTTAATCAAAATATACACATCTACTTAACAAAGAAACTTAACAATCGAAACATTTTATCTCACGACTTCCACTAAAACCCAAAAAACACCAACTCATCTAATTTCACACGTTCATCACGGAAACAAGCTAAATTGCATCAGTTGCGAACCGTTCCCCACACAAACAAAGAGAAACAGATAGGCCATAAATCGACGAGACTAATCGCAAATCCTGGCCGCTCATTATCCTGGTCGGAGACAAGTGACCCTAATAAATAGACGTGTTGTGGCAATTAACGCATTAGCAGATAAACAGGGCCGTCCCTAGGGTGGGCCCACACGTGTGTGCGTTCGAAGGCTGTATAGCGTGTAGGGGAGGACGTGTTCCGAATCGTCGTCCACGTGTCGATAAGCTGGCCTGCCCTTTATTTATTGCCGGGCCCTTCGAATGGTTGTTTATGGCGGTTGATTTCGGTTTTGTATGGGGGTTTGTTAATTTTTTGGATTTTTGCGATCGGAAAATTTTATTAGGGGGCGGTGTATTTGTGTGGTATTTGAATTTGTTGGTGAAATGAAAAAGTCGCTGAGTGCTAATTTTAGTTTTCTTTGCGCTTTTTATTCTCTTGAAATTTACATTCATAAAATGCATTTTATAGTTTCGCATTTGTAGAATGAAAATTCCTTATTCTGAAACGGATATTATGTTGACTACATGGTTGCACGATATGGTATTTCACCGTGCAGGTGTAATATAACGGAAATGTAAAGTTTAAGAGTTTGTTGCTTGCAGTGTCTTTGTATCATCAACTTTGTTAGTGATTATTTGTCTTTTTCTTATTTTCTGATTTTTCGTTTGTGTTGAGACTTTTGTACGAGACAGAAACATATCGTGCACATTCCGCACTTTATATTGACTGCATAGAGCAACGATGAAGTTATGTTTGACTTGCCACGATAATATCACAATTACACGTAACAACAATTAAATTTATCAATACTTTCCATGCGTGATCATTTCGAAAAACCGATTATAATTACTTTATAACTCGTAAAGACTGATCCAACCATTTATAATATTTATGAATCCATTTTATGAGTAAATGCTATTACCACTTTTATTTTTAGCTGAAACGCGAATAATTACGGGATAATCCTTCTTACTATTCAAGTCGGTATTAAATACATGTAAAATTATTCAAAAGATCTTTTCGCAAATTAGCTCTAATTTGACTTAATTAAATTAACAATGTGTACTACAAGAAACATCTCGTTGAATTGTCGAGCAAATGAAGAACGATATTTGTTCGGCGTTTCACTTGCCGCGTTACACATAAATCACGTTGACATGAGTATTTCATACCGTCCTTCGGAAATTCTCCAAAAGTTTTTCTCAAGACTTTTCCGAGCAGATACTTATTTTAGAAGAGGCTTATGTGGGATTTATCCGCACGGGAAAAGATTTGCATCCCGGCACGAAGTGTGTCCTGTTGACATTTGAATATTGATGGCAAACATCGTGGAGTGAAATTTCTACAGACGAGGGATTATGTTTAAATTATTATTTACACCGGATTAAATAATTCAGAACACAAACTCAAAATAATTTAAATTAGATTAAAAGAATTCGAATGAAAATAATGTTTATTTGAATATTTACTTTTGACTATTGTCATAGTTCAAAAATTAAGATATGAACTATCTCTATGAATTCTACTGAACACAATCAGATTATTTTCATTAAGAGTCGAATTCATGGATATAAATTTCAATTATTTATTCTTAAATCATCATAATAATAATAAATTTCTTCAAAGACTCATCTAAAACTACGCATAGCGAATAAATTCAAATTCCCGCGAGCCGCTTAGCGAATCCGCATTCAGATTTCCTCATCCTCAGCCACGGTTGAGTCCTCCAACCTTGGACAAGGTAAACGGTTGTCGTCAAGGCAGCAAAACAGCGCTTTCCCGCCACCCAAGAATCCCAGATGTCCGTATAAATTATTCCATTTCATAAAGCGTTTCGTACGCTTTGCGGGGGGGCCACAGTCCGGACGCGTCCCGGAATTAGCGGGACTCGTTTCCGTTTTTAACGACCCATTAATAATTAATAATCTTGAATCGTGTATGAAACGGTGAACATACCGGTCGCTGATTCCCAAACTTTGTGAATAGTTAGGGGTTAGCTGACTATTTCAGCTGGGGAAACGGTGTGTTCCAGGAATGGATTTGTATTCGAAATATATTTGATTATTGATGGCTATTTCGAGTTTGGTTTTTATTTTTAGATCTTGTTGTCTGTTTGATGTTCAAAATTTCCTTTTCTTCCGTTTCATGGACGAATTAGGTGCTCGTTCAAGAATAAATTTGTGGCGATACAAAATAAGATATAAATGTTCCGAGAGAATTCTTTGGATTTTTCGATTCAAATTGTCAGTATTTTTTCTGCAATTTTATTATTATTGCTTCAATTGAGTGTCCGTTTTCTTAATGCTGCTTGGCATTTCAAATAAAAACAAAGCACTCGATGGGACAAGGTTTTAATTATCATTGAGCATTTTCAGTCTAAGCACTCTCAAATAGCACATTTATTTAATTACGCTGTTACACAATGTCGATTATTATTGAAGTATTTTTTCTTTCTTTATTGATCTAAATGACTTTCTTCGGAATATTGAATTGAGCAGGTTTTATATTAGCTTCCTCAGAGATATAACATAATAGAATAAGATGATGAAAAAGTGCGAAAAACATCTTGGAAAAGGAAATTTTCGCATTATTTAGAACATTTGATAATATTGAATAAAAACTATCACTAACTTTTTTTGATAATAATTGTGAAACGCCATCAATCAAACTTATTGAATATTTTAAAGTTTAGTTGTCAATATAAATTTTATTGATAAAACAAGTATGTTTATGATAGATATGTGATGTGTTTAGATATGTGAAATTAAAATAAATAAATAAATAAATAGCTGAATTTGATTTATAATATATTAAATTTTTAGTGTAAAAGCTGTATAAATGAATTTTCAATTGAAATGTTAAGTATCAGATTATTAATTAACATTATATTTACAAGGCATAATATTATATTAAACGATATATTATATTTAACATAAGTCTCTTTATTCAGCCGTAATGTCCGTTCTTTGGCCGAACATCGACAAATTTTCAAGCAAAGGTAGGTGAAAAACCGCATCCGTGCGATAACTGTTCACCGACTGGGCATAAATTTACCGAACCGATCTGTGTCCTTTTATCTGAAAAACGTAACGTCGACCCGGTGACAAAATGGATAGCTTCATTAACACGTCGTTTTCAGCAAGGATTCTCAAAGAAAATGCTCTCTCACATGAAAAATCTTACGTTTGTTCTTCTCCAGAATACAGCATATGTAATAAATTTTATTAGAACATATTTTAAACAAAAACAAAATAATTTTATAAGAAAACTTGCCATAAAATAACTAAATAAAATTATAAGACTTGCCAAAAATTTCTTTTCAACCATAAAAACATTCAAAATGACTCGAACACACAAGTAGGCAGTTTATTAAAAGTTCTTGAAGCAATCCGTTTTTTTAGGAAGCGTCCACTCCTCGCGAGGAAGCCGAAGAATTTTTCCCTCTTTTTTTATTCCTGCCAAAGTGGAGGGTTGTCAAAGGAACCGTCTGGGTCATCATAGTTCCCTAGACACGACGGAAGGAAGGCCACTCTTGTCTAGTTCACCAACATACCAGCAAGCACACGCACCATCCCTTGAATGGAGGACGCCTATCGATTCTACTACGAAAAGGTCCTAGAGATGTTGAAAAAAAGACGAACGAGTATTTTTATGTGTGCGTATAAAGGTCACGTTTCCGAACTTGTCTTGAGATAAAACTTGTCGGAAAGAAGATTTTATAAGAAGATTGATCGCTCGAATGGGGACCGTCACGGTGGCCATTGTGTATGACAAAAACCGTCAACGGAAGAGCGGAATTGTCGCCGACAATGAACTCGCCAAATGACAATTAAATTATTATTTTTTTTCCTCGGCTGTAGACGAAACGAAATTGTCGGACGGAAAAATAAATCGCCCGTTTGTTATGGCGTATCGGTGATCGGATCCGTTCCAATGCCGGACGATTCAATTGGAAAAAGTGTTAAAGCTCGCTTGTCGCTACAGCTTTGTTACTTTATTTTTCGCAATTGGATGTTGTCAAATGTTACGAATAGCCCAATTCAAAAGTGCTAAAGTAATATTCCAACAAAAAGCTTCAAAATTCATAAAAAAATGGACAAGTTGATTACAATGATTCGTTTAGTACTTTTATTTTGATTTTGTGTTTCAAAATTTGCATGAAGAAAGTTTTACGTGTTTCACGCTAACAATATGTAAGTATTGATTTTTTTATTTACGCTTGTATATTTTTTTATCGGAAATAAATTCGAAAATGTTTTAATTATTTTTAATCTCTGTTAACGTCAAAAAATAATCGAAACAGCTTATTAAGTGATTAATGTCACTCCATACTTATGACGAAAAACCAAAGAGAAAAGGTTTTTTATTTTAAATATTAATTACAATATTTTTCGCTCGTGTTTACGAAAAAATCGTACATATATATTTTTTCATTATATTCTAGAGAAATGGAATGTTTTTGTGACACGAAAAATTCCAAAAATTCATCTTGTTAGCATCATCTGTTCAATTCATTGTGATTGATTTATGCGCTTTGACATTTTCAGTCTGCGCGTCTTCCCGCGAATGTTTCCCCGCACATTCTATCAACACCAAAAATACGAATATGTATATAAATAAACGGAAAATATTCAATAGAAAATATCTAAATAAGAATTCAACGTGCTTATAGACCGACCCTTATTGATAGTTCAAGAACGACTGAGAAAGTTTCGCCTTTTAAAAGTTGAAGTTTTTTTATCCATTGTATTCGATAACAATACTGAACAATAGCGCAAATCGTACATAATAATTATTTACAGCTGTAAAGCTTTCTATGTTTTGGATTATGTTTCGGTCATCGAATCGTTAAGCATTCAAACCATTAGGCTTAGTTCCTTTACTGAAACGGTGAAAACTTTCCGTTAATTAAGGTAAGCGTGAAATTTGCACGAGAGCTCCTCTCATCTGTTAATTATATTGAATTTTCCTGCTGCTTTTAAAACTGAAGCACTTATAATTAATAAAGTTTAGTGATAACGGTATACCTTGCGTGAGTATTAAATTGTTCAGACTTTGTGCATACACCTGAGACGCAATGCAACCAAGTTTTAATTCCGTAACTCAATATTTGTAATAAGATTAACGTTCCTTCAATGTCAGCAATATGAACTTTTGTGTGATATAAAAATCCCATAGACTCAATTCATGATATTCTGTCTTTTTATTTGATGTTCGTTTCATTTTTTTTTTGCGTCGGAAAATATTAAGGCGAGTTGACAGCCTGACCGAGGGGTATTTCTCTGTCGTCCTTATTATAAAAAGCTCATGACAAATGGTTAAGGATGATTTATAACCAGCGATTTATATATACTGTAATCATTTTCTTTGGCTTATTTTTCGCATGTAATATATGCGCGAAAAAATGCGTAAAGGATCGAAAAAGTTAAAACATGACTCGCCCCAAAAAATTTATCCGAACAAAAAATAGACGCACCATCAAAAGGTAAATTGTCATATATATTAAAAAAAACATCATCCCTATTAAAATATATATATTTTCTGGCATTTGAAAGTTATTAATAACCTATTCATACTACAAGCACCTTCGCGGAAATTCTAATTATTTATCATCAATTGAATACGTCTCCCAGTATTAGCGGTCGTTAAGTGCATCTCCGTTTCATTACCGTCTTGGAAAGCCGAAGGAGGCTGCTGTCATAAACGATGGTCGCTTTTCACGTAGCAGGTGATTTTAATTAGAGACGTAACATAACGTAAACGTAAGCGTGGTGGTACCGCATTGTTCCCGCAGGATCATTGTACCGGGAGCTGATTTCCTTTGAGACGTGCACATCCCTTGCATTATACATTATGTATGGTGTCGGAATAATACCAGCTACGACTTTTTTTTTACTTTCTTTCGTGTCTTTTGAATTTTTTTATTTATATTTTTTCCTAGAATATTCCAACTGCACGAAGGCATTGTTACGACAACGTAATTCGCGTCCTTTGTTTGATCTGTTACGTATTTATGCTTGGATGATGTGTAGGTACTCTGCGAACACATCCTCCGCAGCTATCTAGCATCTGACTACGACATTCTTGCGTCGACTACAAAACGACAAAACGAAGCATTCCAGACACATCTTTACAATTCAACACAGACAATCCTCATATCCTAGAATATGAAATTCCTCGAATGCACCATCCACACACATCCGCTGCAGTAAATCGGATCGTCTCAGTCGATACGATCGCGTATTACCGCACCGTATCCCCTCGCGGCGATATTATACGTCGAAAATGGAATATTTCCAAAACACGTAGAGGCACTCGAAATCGTAGCATATTATCGTCTACGAAACGACGTAGTTGGCGTCAAATGGAAACCCCAGAAATGGCTCTTGTGTACTGCGGAGGCGTTTCGCGCGACGCCTTACAGTGCTCCTTGATTATCTAGCGTCCGTTTCGCAAACTGGATTTGGTCTCGGTGCAGCGTAACAATCGTGGCAAATCTCTCTAATTTCCACGGGCAGACTAACAAGTTGTGTGTGTACATGTTTTCTTGGAGGTTGCAGTTGTTTTCAGCGGTGGGAGCTCGCATGCAAGTCGGCGATTGCGCTTTAAGTGCGCATAAGAAAAATCTTCGAGTTTAACGACAACGATTATGTCGATTCTTTCTTTCGTTGCGGAGTTTCTTCCCCGAGGTGTATTAAGGGTAATGTGTGTTTTTTTTCTTTTTGAATATTCATGTTTTATTCAAGATAAAGCGCCTCGTGTATGGGAAAAAGAAAAAAGCTTTCGGGTATAAAGCTGCGTTATTCGCTTTTATATTGGAAATCATGGGAAGGTTTTTATTCTTAAATGATGTCTGAGAATGGTATTGGCTTTTATTATACTTTTATTTCGTCTGGAAATTGTAAAGAACGAATTATTTGTACGTATAAAAATAGGCTAATTTAAGATTATAGTATTTTAAAGCAGCTCACATTGTAAATCTTTTCATACATAATATTACATTTTGAAAAAGAAAATCATAAAAACCGTTTCTTTCATTCTTTATTACTATGATTTTTTTCTTCGTTTTTCTCTATCAAGACAAGATACATACATTTTTTTCAGGCAGTTAATTTTGTTTCGTTCGCTAACAGGGAGATTAGAAAGCTGGAGAAACTCGGATTTTTTTCAAATGTACATGCAGCACGTATAACAAACCTGAGAAGAACGTGCATTCAGTACGAAGCGACAAAGGAGAAATCTGTTTATTTCAGGAAATTAGTATTACCCATGCACCGTCGGTTCAGTTTCAGCAAAACAGGTACACAACAACCTCGTCCGGTTTACCAATGCACGACAATACCCATCGAGACCCAGTAATATTACTCTAGTTAATGTTATCAAAAAACATGTGCTTTGTATTTGAACGTATAATTTACTTTCATTCAGACGAATATTTTTTAATTTATGTGTTGACTTATCTAAAAAATTTGGATGGTGGAATTTACATTCAACATATTAATTTCAGGGAATCGACGTCTCTAATATTTATATTTTGCTAATGGGAATATTTGCGGCAGCGTTTCGACGAATAAATAATGGAGGTGCGTTGATCGATAGGTCGTCGATTCTAGGTCAAATGGCGCCAATAATGAACGCACTCAATTCGACGCTTGTTAACATACAATATACTCACCACTCGTTCTAAATGTGGAATCAACGTGGGAAGCTCATTTGAATTATAAGGATGGCATTTATTTGAAATTTTTTTAATTTTTTTGTACGTGTTCAGTCATCATCATCTAAATCTCACACTTACCATTGATTATACTTTTGTGATACTATTAATATTTGGATATTTTTTTACAAAGTTTCTCAATACTGAAAGTACGTGATCATGCATCTATTTATTGTCCGCACCAAATGTCGTTTAACTCTATTAATCAACAAGCATCGAAACGTTTGACAAGGATAAATCACTGGTTAATATTTTCAGTATTGTCATTATTTAAAATATTTTTTTATGATTCGTTTGAATTCTATGTAAAAGGATATTTCATATTTTGTCAGAAATTGTATCCTCAATCAAAAAACTTGCTGAAAATTGTTGCGGAACATTAGTGCAAACACGTTTTGGATTCGAAACGAAAACAAAGGATATAAAAATAATATAAAAAACAGGTCACAAAAGTATGAATGGTAAACGGAGATTTTTGATGTGCGATCGTTTATCTTCGTTTGCGTTTCTTGCGCGCCCGAGACTTTCGACTTATCTACTCCCATTGTGTCGAAAGTTTCCGGCGAGTGAGAAAATTCGCAAAGAAACTTTGCAAATTACCGAGAAGGTCGTTCCTTTGTCGTCGGTTTTTTGATTCCGAAACTCTAAAGTGGTCAGCCGAATTAATATTACGAATAAAGCGAGAATGAAATGAAACGAAATGGATAGAGAAAAAAAACACAAGTTTTTTTCAAAGTAAACATTTTTTTATAAACAGCTGAAATCTTTACATTAGAGTTATTACAGTATCGTAGCATCAATATGATTAGCTCATTTCTTCCACTTATAATTGTAACATGTATGTATATTTTTTTCATATATATATAAATTATTTTTTTTAATCTCTTTAAGAGCATCTGGATAGACTATGATAATGATAAATCTAAACATAGTATAGATTTTTTCTGAAACTTTTGCATAACAAAATGAAATGTCACAAGATTGTTCCAATAAAAATATAAAGCGTTATTATTTACACAATTAGAAAATATTCCATTTATATTTTGTTTTTTAATGATAGACATTTTGCTAAAAAATAAATTTCTTTCTAAATTTTATTTTCAATAAACATTCATTTTGTTTTCTACGTTGATGGAATAATATCTACAACTTATCACACATTTACATCTAAATAAAGTCTTCCGCTTAAAAGCTCAATATAATATAATATTTTTAATAAAACAATGTATGCATACATTGAACAATCACATAAACTTATAAAATACTCGGTAATAATTTATGAACATACTCGGTTTTCAATATGAAAACGTAAAAACAATCGGACTAGAATAAAAACATGCATCGTTGACATGATTGTCTATTTTACTTCTAAGCAAAAAACGCCGCCAGCTAAACGTCCGGTCGAATACAATTACACACGTCAATTATTAAATGTAAAATTTATTCGAACGACTCGAGTGTATTTCGTTTAATTTCACGGTAATATTACAGCTTGGTACGATGCACTATCAACAGCACAATACTGACGGCGGTACAATAGGACTGAGAGCGAATTTTCATTTTCGCAACTAATGTACGGCGAAACAATTCAAAAGTCGATTTGTCGAACATAAATATCATCGCGATATTATTACTCGAATACTGAAAGCCTCCGGCGATCGCCTTGCCTTTCGTTACACAATTAAAATGGGAATTCGTTAATACGCGCACTTCTTGTCATGATGGCGTTTTCGTGATGGTGGCTCGTTCGGCCGTTATGGCAAATTGGAAAAAATGAAAATATTTTTTTATAAATTATTTACATTATAATCTATTTAGGTTGGATATGTCGTGAAAACTATCTATTGCACGAGGAAATCTAAAGTGATATGTTGGTATGTAGTAACATATGTCAGCGTTATTCGTATTATTTAACGTTTGAGATCGAAGTATTAGTATAGCAAAAATCATATTAAAATAATTTGTTTTATCCTTATAAAATATACATCTACAAATTAATAATCAATATTCTGTTTTTAGAAATCGATAAGTATTGAGGTTTTTTTATTCGTAATCATAACAGAGTTAAATTTATGAAACTCATTATGTGGAATATATTATATAATATGAATAAAATTGTATACAATGATTGAAATGAAAATAACCTCAACTTATTCGACTTCTATTGTGTACATTTTCGAGTATTGATTGATTGACTATTAAAAACACATATTTCATTCAAGCGTTCTATCACAGAAAAAAATACCCAATGAGTACAACATATATTTTCATTTTTTGGTTATAACTGGATATCATTTTTAATATGTATATCATCTGTACACAATAATGGGGATGGATTATCGATATATTACAAATGAAAATTTACACCGTCCGGATATTTGAATTTATGCGATTTTCCCAAATCCGCATCAACTTCATCCAAACGTTCAGATATGGAATATAAATTTATATTATACACGTATCACTTTAATGTCTTTCATCACTTGTTTTAATAATTTAAAAATAATTTTATACATTGTGATCGATATCACGGTCGCATCATAAGTTTAAATTCATTTTCTTTTTAAATGCTAAGTTCTTCTTTCACGCGCTCCAAAACACATTCACAACCTTATTGCGCATTAAATTATACGTTTTCAAATTTTTTTATATTTTTTGAATACATTTAAAATAAACACATAATTTGTATCAGTCGTTAAAATGACGATTTTTTTGTTTCAATACGTATGATGCGAAACGGCTAAGTTATCAATAAAATTTACCCTGTTGGAGTGCGTCATTTCGTCGCATGTTTGTGTAGGGTCATTTAAATTTGTTTAAGCGTTTTTAATACATTTTTTACATCCAAATTAAACCAATTTTATGATTTCTTGTTCAGCTTTCTACTGGGTGAACACGACCATGTAGTCTATTGGCTAAGTACCCATATGCATCAACTTCTTAAACGCCTTCCTGAATTCGGGGTTGAAGATCGTGTAAATCACTGGATTGACGAAACTATTCATGTATCCTAACCACGTTGTTAATATGAAGGCTGTCACTCCAGGTTGACAGTCCCAACCTAATTTGGTACACATTGCGTCCATTATGTTGCACGTGAAGAATGGCACCCAACATATCAGGAAAACACCTGTATAATAATATAATTTTAGTACAAAAATAAAACATTTAATTAATACATTTACAATTTAAATATAAAACTAGATATCCATTCTCGCATCATGCCGTTAAATTGAACCACTCCAGACATACTATTTACGTCCGTAAAAAACTTCGCAGAAAAATATGGTATCTCACCGAGCACGATTGCCAGAGTCTTGGTGGCTTTCCTCTCCTTCTTCGCCGAAGACTTTTCCCTTTTCTTCTTACTGGCTTTGTTCACTTTATAAATGGTGAACCTGGAGGCTGCCGTGGCCTTCCTCTCTTTTTTCGAATTGCCGGATCCGAGTCTCGTTAGTTCCTCGGCACACCGAACCATCGTCGAGGCGGTCCTGAACCGAGAACAAGGAAAAAAGCGCACACACGTATATAAATCGAAGTATTTTGAACGGAAAGCATCCGATAACGACACAAAATAAAGCTCTATATCGAGAGACAGAAGCTCAGAGTTTGTTTGAGCCTCGCAAACACCCGTTGCGAGATGGTCGCTTAGCTAAGCGGCGATGCGCGCTTGGGGATTATTAGTTCGCAGCGTTCAACAGCGCAAATCGAATTCTAATACGGTGAATATTATATTAAGGCAAATCCAATGTATTCCGCTAATGTGCGAATTAATTTATGCCCGTCTCCGCGAAATAATTGACGACTGAATAAATTTGCGCGTGATGTTTCGTGACTGTACAATTTTAGCCGAATCGAACGCGCTTCTGTTATTTATACGCTGTCGGATTCGTAGAATTGGTTAAATTTGTTGTTGATGCAGTTTTCTCATGAATAATATTGTTTTTGATGTGTGCTTATCGACGAAGTTTAGTGTGTGTAATTTAGATCAAATTTGGACGCGCGCTGGTTTCGGATCGCTAGGCGGATCGAAATTGTTTTTGAATTAATTTGGAGT